>JAUIMM010000258.1:6450000-7050000 GCA_031769625.1 Taudactylus pleione
GGTAATGGGGGTGACTAGAGAAACGTAGACATGTCAGGACCATTTAAACACTCTTTCTGGGCTACCATAAATTAGCCACTGTGTTCTTGCTCACAGCAAGAGAGCGAATGTGAGATGCTGGGAGTGGGCAACTCTAAGCACTGGATGGTGAATGAGTCAAAAGCATATTTTCACAATTGTCATCCGTGAAAGATTGGCACTGCAATAGCATTTGCGTCCACATGTCAATGTGGCCCATCATGCGCAATGAGTCGGAGTTGCAACTGAGGCACTTGGAAGACGCATGGTCTCAGAAATGTATTGAAAATATAGTGGGCAGACAGACAGTGAGGTGGCTTAGTGCATGCATGAATTTAGTCTGCATTATGGGTGTGTTATGGGAGTATCACATTCATGTCAGTAAGAGTGATTGCATACAGAAATGATTATCTGCTCATATAGGAAGCCATACTTAGAGAAAATGCTTCTGCCATGGTGCTAGTGCTTGTTCCGATGATGTGACCAATGAAACATTTTTAAGATGCACTAATCAATATTGCAGTGCCTACAGAAGTTGACAGTGGGTATCTCAGTCCTTGCACATTCAGACACACAGATATACACCAGGGAAGGGCTTTGTAGTGTCATTTGCATAAAGTGACCACCGACACTGATACAACTGTGTTAAACTCAGAATCAGCCCCAATATCTGGGAGTAAACTGTACTTATCACAAGTCAGAACCAAGGGTCTGTTAAATCAGGTAGTCAGGGCAGAGAGAGGAACTTTAGTAACTTCCTAAGTTGCAGTATTAATGATTATAGGAAATATCTTTCTATTTAAGCACATACAGGGTCAATGGCTTGGGGCATAAAAGAGAGAGACTGGAAAGAATCAGAACTTGTGGTCAGAAGTGATCCAAAAGTCTGATACACAGGACTGCATCAAGAGCAAGTAGTAATGCAAGACACCAGTGACAGGCATGGAAAGATCAGTCCAGCGCTTAGTGTTCTGGATTGGTACAGCATCTTAGGCCCACTTAGCATTTATAATGATGCTAGCGCTGAGATTACAAAGAGGCTTTCTCTGCAGGCAGATGTCAGTCAAAGCAATGCTGCTTAGTAGCACCTCCCAAAACCCACATCCCCAGCCCTCTGCACCTCAGTCCTCAATCTAAGTGGCAAAATATAGGTGGAATATATCCATCATTCTGGCTGCCTCCTCTGGGAGGGGGCAGCTGGGTCAGCACAGTGGGGGGGCATGGTGTGGGATAACGGGAAATAGTGGAGTCATGATGCAGCATTGGAGGCAGAGCCAACTGCGGGCATATCTGCATACAAAATGCTACATTACAGTGTCAGCAGCTGTGACACAGTAACATAGCATGTCGTATGCAGATACAACCGCAGTTGCATACAGAATATAGGCATACTGCATTTAATTTTAATCAGCAGAAGGTGCTTGTGCATCCTATTAACATCACTGTGCAATAAAAGATGCATTTGAAGGTAGAAAGTTGCATGAAAAGATGCACAGCACTACTGAGTCACACAGAGCTCCCACATTATGTGTAACATGACTTAGAGTGTACAGAGGATATATGTAATTGGACACTGTAGAATAGAAATTCTAGGTGGTGGCAAGTTGGGAGCAATGTCTTGAGTTCAGCAGAGTTCCTTAAGAATATTGAACTTGAATAGCTCTGTCTTTCATTTAATGCTGGGCATGTCTTCTGGCCAAAGCAGATATGTATTTTCACAAATGACAGAACTCACACACCAAATTATTTAATTCATTATTTAATCCTGTATTGAAGATTAAAAAAAAAAATACTGATGTACAATATGACATTGTCCCTTTCCAGCCCTCGAACCTGAAGCGCCAGCTCCGTATGTCACTCACCTTACCCACTCGCCCACACACTCCAGCTGCATCAGCAGTGCCAACATTTTTGCACAGAGGATAGATGTATGTGGACACTGTAGAATAGAAATTCTAGGTGGTAGCAAGTTGGGAGCAATGTCTTAAGTTCAGCAGAGTTCCTTAAGAATATTGAGCTTGAATTGCTCTGTCTTTATTTAATGCTGGGCGTGTGTCTTCTGGCTGAAGCAGATATGTATTTTCATAAATGACAGAACTCACACACCAAATGATTTAATTCTTTATTTAATCCCTTTCCAGCCCCTGAACCTGAAGCGCCAGCTCTGTAAGTCACTCACCTTACCCATTCACCCACACACTCCAGCCGTATCAGCTGTGCCAACATTTTCGCAAGTGTGCTACAAAAGACGCAGTCAGTTTTTAATCCAGAGTCGTGTCTTCCTGGGCTAAAATTTGTGGTTCAGTGATGATTTCTTACAGCACTGCTAAAATCCCACTACTAATTTCTAAGGTCTGCCATCACTGTGTGAGTGCCGCACATCACTGCCGAAATTGCCATGATCACACAGGCAGTCTTTCATAATATAGCCTGCTGTGCAGATTTACTACAGTACTGTTTACAGTATTAAAAACACTGTTTACACAGTGCAGTACTGTACAGTATGTGATTGGCCTGCCTGTCAGGGCTTACTGTATTGTTGTATTCTGTAGTGCCATATCCATCTACTGCGGTATTATTTACCACTGTAGTTTTAATCAGTGGATCACTGGCCACCCAGTGGTATCGCTGTGTTTTGCATGCCATGGATATTGTCAAGTCTAACTGTGCCTTAATGCGCCATGCTGCACTATTCTCATGCCGCAATTTATAAGCTTGTATGGCACACTATGAGCAAAGAAGTAGCAGGACACATCTGTACATGGGACAATAGCTGGCATCAAGCAAATTAATATGCTGAATCTCTTACATAAGAGAGAAACAAACATATCAGTAAAAACATAATGGCAGTGATCATCGGTAGTGCAGCATAGAGCCTCATCACTATCCAATAAGCAGGATGAATCGACAGTGTGTATACAGCATATGAGCCAGCATCAAGCAAACTGATAAATTGTATCAATTGCAAAGGAAACATACTGTACTAATAAATTGATTACAACATAACTACAGTGATCACAAGTAATATAGAGTAAAGCCTCATAGTTTTCACAAAATCACTCAAAAATATGCATTTACAGGATGTGTAGTATGACTGGATTCTAAAATAAAAATACAACACACACCAGACAAATACTGTAAATAAAAAAGGCATATAAACTAGAAATGTGTGTGGACCATCGTGTTTTGTCAAAACCACCCTTAAGTGTTCTGGTTCGGGTTCGGTCCTGGTTTCGGATTTCTTTGTAAAATTTATAAAAATATCTAAAATCATGTAAATTGGACCTGTTTTTGTTCCTATAGTATTACTAACATCATAACATTCAATTCCAGTCATTTCCAGTACATTTTGACCAATTTTGGCACCTAAAATCACAATAGGGGGACTTACATGCAATCAAAAACACTCAATGTTTTTAGATCCAAGATCCATCTTACAGGAAAACATGAACCAGGATTGGGTTCTACTCAAAACCCTAAAAGTGATCTGAGTTGGAAGTTGGTTGGATTCAGAACCTCAACATTCATGTGTGTTTGGTTTTCAGCAAAACCAAACTGTTAATTTCTAATATAAACCACCGACAAAGAGTTAATAGTGCTCATCTGTTTAATTAACATGCACACAGTGTCAAAAAACAAAATAGAGCCTTTAGCCAACTGGGGCATAACAACATGATATGGTTTCCAAACCCAATGATATCACGAAGCCTAACAGTGATAAACACTGGAAACCACAATAATCAAATGACATCTAACCACAAACTAAATAGCAAACAAACATATATATCAGAGCAATCACCCTATGGAGATGTCCAATACATTCATAGAAAAGCACAATTATCATAAAGAAAGCATACTATAAACTAATTCATATATAGCACCCATCCTATAGTCCTCATTTAGGCCATGAAGGGTCAGACTGTTCAACTTAATTGTGATTTCTCATATAACACTTGAGTTATCCTGCAGTGTGTCTAGTTTCCAAAACATGTCACACAACTGGGAGGTTTTGGAAATTCAATTCTACATTCATTGGTCCAAAGGCTTTTTTAATAGAAGACCAAATTAATGTTCGCTAAGTTCTCTTTAATTTTCCTCAGGGTTTTATGCGATAAAGAAGGTCTCCAGTGCATTTTAGAACATAAATAACTATAATAATTACTAACTTTTAATTTCTACACTGCCTGGAGAAATGACCATGTGACATGAAATGCATTGCAGTTTTAATTGATATTTAATTTCTCTGCCTGAATTATTATTTTTGAATTGTTTATATTTTTAATTATTCCTCTAATTATTGTTGTCTATTATATGGAAAACAATTATTATTTTTAAATTTCAATTATCCATGACAATAGTGAGTTGGTTTATGTTACCATTAAACTATCTAATAAAATAATGTGATTATTGATTATCAATTTTTGTTGGGTCAACCCTTATTTACCAATAGCAGCCTGTATTTTAATGTTTGGGTAAGAGTATGTTTGACCACTTAGATCTTATTGCTACCACTTAAGATATAAGTACTATATTGCTCAGATCCCATTCAGGGAGAGTAAGGGACTATTTAACATAGCAGAAGTGACATAATTATTACTATTTATTATTATTATTATTATTATTATTATTATTATTATTATTATTAATAATAATAATAATAATGTTGATCATAATAATAATCATATTATTATCCTTTATTTATATGGCACCATAACAGTTCTGCAGCACCTTACATAAAAAATGGGTTATTAACAGTACAAAACAATGCAGGACAAGGGCATAGTTTATAAACATTGCTGCATTAGTGATTATACTGTAATACTTAGTAAACAATGAAGCAGCAGGGTGCCAGCAACCAAGTGTTAGGTGCTGTTATGGGGAGTTGAAAGTAAATGAGAGTATAAGTAAAGGAAGGAGAAACATGGGAGGAAAGAGAGCCTACTCATGAGAGCTTACATTCTAAATGTGGTGGGCAGACAGACAGGGGTGACACAGATACACAGTGAGGAAAGAGCAGGGAGAAGTGGGTTACGATTGGAGCTTGAAAGCTTTGATGAAGAAATGGGTCTTGGGAGCCTGTTAGAAAATAGTAGAGAAGTGGAGCATCTGCTAGAGAGGGGAAAATAATTCCAAAGATGGAAAGCAGCATGGGCTGGGCAATATCTTGGAGATGGGAGTGGGAGAAATAAATTAATTGGAAGGAGAGGTGACATGCAATTGTGGAGCAAAGTGGGTGGGTAGGTATGTGGAATGAGATGAGGTCAGAGATGTAAATGATAGAGATGATTGTGTGAGGACTTTTTAAGTGAGTCTAAGAAGCTTGAGTTGAGTTCTGAAGGGGTAGAGGAGCCAGTGTTGGGCTTATAAGAGAGGGGTGGAAAATATAGAACATTTAGAGATGAAGATAAGCTGAGCAGCAGCATTGTGGACTATGAAGTTCTGATCTATAAAGTACCCTTCTCAGTGCCATAGATACTCTTCTTTTTTCAATTATATTTCCTTTGGGTTAAGTTGGGAAGCCCACTAGTTCTCTTTAGCTTGCAGAGATTGGGCACCCATTGGCATTCCCACACATTCATTTTTATTTTGATAAAAAAACCTTAATTCTCTTGAATTTATTCAACTTTTTCTTGTCCAACATATTTATCATTAACGTCATTCTCATTATTGTTAGATAAACTTATCCCACTCATTATTTTGCATTTACATAATAGCATGCTCAATCTCTATGTCTAAACCATTTTACTACTATTCAATGGAACATTGGCAGAGGGTTCAAAAATGTTGGAAGGAGGCTTATCTATGATTACAGTGTCAGTATTAGAAAAATTAGACTCACAGGAATCTGTAAAGATTGTGATATTTTTGTGCACTGATTTGCCTGTTTTGTAAGATGACACATCAGAGCGAGAAGGTGGTACTGCAAGGTTACAGAAGGTGTATTCTAGTGCATGGAATAGCAATAGAGGACCAAAACTTGCAAAGAAAGGCCATGGTCTGAATCTTTCCCTGCCACTGCATGATGTATATGGCAGGTTAACAATTTTACATTTTTCAGAAGTAACTTTTACCTTCATAGTTAGTGTCGATGCTTTCTTAAAGATTGTCAAACATTGTTTAGATTTGGAATGCCCTTTCTTACACCTTCTTCTTACCCCTTGACCTTCTTTAAAAGTATATGTTGAAAAAGTACTGCCAGTACTAGTACTGGGTTGGTTCTGATCTTCTATTGACTGATTCATGATTGTTCTATACACCAGGACAAGAGAAAAGCTACTGTAGGTGTACTTAACTGCCACAAAGTGAATGTACAATGAGACATAAAAATGAGGGGACTGTTACCTTCACCATGCAGTTTTATTAAATGACTAGAGATATTTTTTGGTGCCAGAAAAAAAAATATTTTTTGTTCTTATAATTTTTGGAGTGCAGCTGACAGGGACACCAAATCCAGTAAGTACAGTAATATATGCTGAATCTCAGAAAACAAAAAGTTCCCTTGATATTTGAATTCAATTGTATTATAAAAGATGAGATTTCTTTTGACACTGATTCAGACCCGCTTGCTGCTGCAGGGAGCTCGCAGGGTCTGTGGGCATTATTTTTTTTGTCTCCAGGCCACTCACAAAGCTGTGGGTGTCCACCCACAGCTTGTGCGAGTGGGTTGGAGACCGTCACGATTATTGTGCAGAAAGTCCACTATTGTGCAGAAAGTCCACTACTAACATCAATAGTGATGCCAGTAGGTCCTCCCACAAACACCAGGCATTCCTAAGGGAACACCTGTGTTTGTGCAGTCACCCCCCATACCAGCCTACAAAACGGGGTGAGCTGTCACTCACCATCAACAGCCACCCCATCTAGTAGCAAGCCCCACAGCAACTGAAGTTCAGTCACTCGGCGGGGCTCACACATGCGCACGCCAGACATGGCGCAAGCGCAGTGGCCAAACATCAAGCCGCTTGTGCGCGCTATGCACTCGCGAGCGGCTCTGAATCAGGCCCTAGGTTTTAGACACATTTTTGCACTTATAATTTTTGTTGTGGAGCTGGTAGAGGACATCTTTATACCGAGAATTAGTACAGTAATATACACTGCCTCTCAATATCACACACTCATTAAATACAATTGTTTTCTTTAAGTTATTCAGGATGCAGCTCACCCAGACACAGTACCATATTTTTGAACAACTAAGCTTAAAACTAATCACATTGTCTGACAATATATAGCGCAGTGTAGATAGATATCCTTGTGAAAAAAAACAAGTGCAAATTCACTGTTCACATAAGAGCCTGTTTGTACTGGATTGGAGGTGCTACTAGTGTCTTTCAAAAAACACAGTGAGAGTAGCCTGTTTGCACTTGATTGCAGTTACTGATAGCTAGTTTGACTGACAAACACATTACAAAGTTACAGAGATGTATGCATTCACCCTTCCCACCCATTCCATCTATCTACAAATCTCTCTAATGGCATCCTAATCTAATGGCATCTATTTGAAGCACAATTACAGCCCACACACTCTTCATAGACTCCTCTGTGTGAAATGGGTCTTGATCACAAGAGAGGGACTCTTATATTCAATCCAAAATGTAAGAGATCCAAGATTTCCAGGAAAATTATATTTTGCTCTGTTTTCATAACCGAAATTGTCAGGAAGACCTGAGCTGGGACTCGGATCTGCTAGGAAACCCCAAGTTGAGGTGTGTTCGGTTTTCTGCAAAAACCAAACTGCTTATCTCTAGTTTATAAGTAAGAACATTAATGGATGGTAAAAATAAATTGTCATTTTGTGGAAAACCGGCAAGTAAATTTTTCTTAGCAATTTTACTGAAGTCAGCACCCAAAAAAGTATGAAAAAGTGTGAAAATGTTTCTAATAATATTTTTCACTGCAAATCTGTGCAATATATTTAATCTTATTTAATATATTTTATTTATCTTAGTGGGACTAAATAGGAACAGAAGCCAAGTATTTACAAAAAATATTGTTTTAAAACCGATACTTTCTGTTTCCAAAAGTTAGAGCCTGGATTTACCAAATAGCCAAGGACTCTCCCCATCTCATTATTGAGATACTATAATGTGTGGTACGTTCATTTTAATTAAAATAGAAACTTCTACATAGTTGATTTCAAGTATATAACTGTACACTACTGTAATAACTGTTATTTTCTATATTACAGACTTGTGAGCTGTCAGTTTGCTTAAATGTTGAAGTGATAAATGTATAACTTTATGTTCCAAAGTGTCTCTCAATCTAAAATATAAACAATTTTATCATTTGATCTAAAGTTCTTACATTTATACACCAAGTAGATTATAGGTATGTAATTAAAAGAAATCTTTCAGAATCTGTGATAAAAGAGCAATTTACTGTAAAGATGATTCAATGAGACATGACGTTTGATGTCAGTTTAATAAAGTGTCTTGTGATTATTTTCCTCATGTGAAACATCTTTTGGTCCGTGGATGTCAGCTAGAGGATTTATGGATGAATTAAATCACATATTTTACACGGATGCATCATATTTTGTATCTTAATGTGTCATCTATTGCTCTTCACTTTGTCAAATGTGTAATACACTAATGCATGTAAACATCTGCTTTCTATAAATTCATTTCAACAAAATATCTGTTTATTGAATAAATGATACAGTGGTAAGTCCATTTGTGCTACAGAGAAATATATTTTGCGGCACTTGCCTTGAAATTTCAAGTTAAATGTACATTGTACCCTGAAATTTCAAGTTAAATGTACATTGTGTATATAACTATTTGCATCTAGAGAGTAAGATCAGCGTAAAATAGTAGAGTAAAGCATGCACATTCTGTAAGCATAGATAGGCATATCACTTAATGATGATTTCTATTTGGTGTATCAAGAGCCTTTGGATATGCCTTCAAGAGGCATATCTTTTGCATCTCTATAAGTCTGGTGAATGATTGCATGTTGAAGATAGCTGTAGAATATTTAAATATTATAAGAAACAAAACGATCCTACAACCACTACAATAATATATATATATATATATATATATATATATGCACATATAACATTAGCCCCTCTTCTTAGACCCCATTAACTCCCCAAGGCAATTTCTGCAAAACCCCAGCAGGTCCAATAGTATAATATCAATAGAGATGTGTGCAGACCCCCGTGTTTGGTCTTGGTTCTAAATCTTTATTGTGTTTTTAGTTTTGGATCTCAATTTCTTTAGAGATTGATAAAAGCATTTAAAATTCATTTTGACATGTTTTTTCCACACAGTATTATTATCATCAATAACATTCATTTACAGTTATTTACAGTCAATTTTGACTATCTAACAGATCACAATTCTGTTTTCATCAATATTGGTCATATGCTGCAGTGAGCTGGTTGGCTAAACTATGCATATGGGAAAGATTTCTGGACCTGACTATATATATGATGGGGGTTCTGTGCTCTGGATTTGAACCCTGGTATGTTAGGGACCTACCCGAAAGAGGTTACCTGGATAGGGTGGGTAGGCCCATAACCTTGGCCATGATTATGCTAAAAACCTCTATTGATTGCAAAATTTTATTGCATTTATATATATTATTAATAATTTGGAGTTGTGCACCTGAGATTTGTTTGTTTCTGTGCCTGCAATTAGTCTCATCAGGTAGCACCTCCCATCATATATATAGTCAGGTTGTGCAGTCCAGAAATCTTTCCCATATGCTCCATTTAAGGTGCTTTATTACACTTCTGAGGGAAAAGAGACACCCTCATTCTGGATTAGCACCCTTCCTTATTGGTTTAAAAGCATGGAGTATGGAAATGTATATGCACACTGTATATACATTACATTATATGTATATGCACAATTCTAGGTAAGTCCTACAAGTTATATACTGTAGTGCAACTTTGGTTCATTTTTGGGGTGTGGGTCCCCCTGGTTAATCTGTCTCAGGGCACTGCATTATAACACATTTTCCTTTATAACACATTTTAACCCTTCACTGTGTGTGTTTAATATATATGTACTTCACTTTTTATTTTATATGCAGCTGCTCCTAACTATCTCTTTACACTGCACTTTTCTTACTATGGTGGTGCCCTGGGGCGGCTTGGCTGGGCCAGTTTTGGGGGGTCCTGCACTCTGGATTTGAACCCTAGTATGTTAGGGACCTACCCGAAAGAGGTTACCTGGATATGGTGGGTAAGCCCATAACCTTGGCCATGATTATGCTAAATACCTCTATTGATTGCAAAATTTTATTGCATTTATATATATCATTAATAATTTGGAGTTGTGCACCTGAGATTTGTCTGTTTCTGTGGCTAAACTATGCAACAGAGCAACAGCGCAAACACATGGCGTTATAAAAGAATATAGCACATCATTGAAACAGTGGCACTGCAGTGTCAGACAGGATGGCAGTTTAATAAACCATATGACCCTATAGAATGTTTTCATGAATCAAGAACGAATAGCCTAAAATTAAAAGCCTAGTATAAACTATAATATATTACCAACACACTTCTCCAAGCCTCTAGTTTAGATACTGCTTGCAGCAGTGAGTTAACATGTTTATTTTTTTAAAATATTTATTAAAATACAGTAGACAAATCTTCATCATCAACACTTAATCATCTATTAAGGCTTCTAAACATGCAAATGCATCTTTAAGTTTTATGCCCTTTCTGCACTGCATTTACATGCCCCAAGCAGGATGTTGTTATGAGGCCAGCGACCGCGACGACGACAGTCTAAATCCTGATAGGGGAAGCCTGACAAGGGAATTAAGATAGGTGTCGAAATACTGACACCTATCTTAATCCTGACGCTGGACACAAAAGGATGCCAGCCTGAATGAGGTAAGTCAAGTGCACTTAGTGTAAGCTGCAAGGGGGAGGGTTAGATTTAGGTAGCATTGCAGGGTTAGTGTTAGGTTTTGGGGGGGTTAGGGTTAGACACCACTGGGGGCTTAGGGTTAGGCAGTAAGGGGGGGTTACGTTTAGGCATGAAGGGGGGAAACATAGGTTTAGGTACTAATGTGGAGTGTTAGGGTTAGGTTACAAGAAGGGAGGGTTAGGGGGAGAAGGGGGAGGGTAAGTACACTTACCCAACCCCTGTCAGGATACCAACCATCGGGATGCCACTGTTGGCATTTTGACAGGAGGTATTCCGACAGTCAGCATTACATACCAATTCCCCCCAACCCAATCCCTTAATGGAGGATTGCTAATAATATTGATCTGGTAGGCACTTTCATAAGAGTTGTATAGCAGCTGCACAAAGAAAAGCAGGGCCGGACGGGCCATCTGGATCTTCTGAAAAATATCAGAAGGGCCAATGGCCTAATGGGCCAATCCAGTCTGAAATCCTGGCCGATCAGCTTTGCCTCCCAGTACTATGCTCAGCCAGGATACTGAGAGATGGGGGTGTTCCATGAGGCCAGGCTCCCATGACTCATGGCAAGCCCACATGAGAGTTAACCATACCCCTTTAACATGAGTGCACATGTCTGAGGCACACGCACAGAGTGGAATGCCAGGGCTGATCTAGAGCCCCAGTCCATTCCTAAAGAAAGGGTCAGCCTCCAAAAGGACACAAATATGTTATAAAAAGAGTAGGGTTGTACAGCGCTTATGAAATCTAAACTTCACAATAATAATTAGCATACAGCTTGATAAAAGTACATTAAAATTGTATGTTATTTTATATGGAAATAACAATGGTAACACAATTACAAAAAGATTACATATAGATAATTTAAAACACAGGTTAATGGTATTTAGGCAAAATCTGATAAGATGTTGTCATGGGCCACTGGTGTGTCCAAATTAGTGGTTTCCAATTATAATAGATGATGGACCAGCCTCAAATGGTGACTACAAAAGTTAATAGGTGTTAGAAAGAAGTGAGGTGTATATTCGGGTAATTTCCAGTTTGCAGATAATTATATTTCTAGCTCATAATGGAAGACGTCTGATCAGTCTTTAGCAAGAAAGCTTGCAATTGGTGGTAGCTGACAGTTGTAAACAATGGAATCCCAAAATTCCTGCTTTTCAGTCCTAGTCCATTCATACTTACTCTCAACTTCCCAAAATTCAGAAGTCCCTCAATTTACCCACAGGTGCTTCACAATTTTTGGAATCTATTCTCTTATCTCTAATTTTTCATTCTTTGTGTTATGGCACACCCAAAAAGCACAAGAACTTCTAGAACCCATCTTGTGGTAGTTGAACACTGCAGACATATGTAATGCAGGAATCCTGATAGTAGCAGTGAGAAATGCTCCATACAATAAGATTGTTTGAACACTGCTGTCAGGTGTTATGTACTTATCCTGATAATAGCTGTGAGAAATTCTGCAGACACTGAGGTACACAGAGGCAAGCTGGATATTGCTGACAGTCACTGCAGAGCCTGGAACCAGGAGGTACAGAGAATCAGCAGACAAGGCAGGAGCAGGGCAGGTCAGTTCTAATGCAGGGCAAGAATGCTATATCTGTCAATGAGGCTAAGTGTTCACTGCCTTTTACCTATGTAGGCACAAAATCAGCATGCCCTCTGGTACAAGCCCCCTAATTTGTGTAACACTCTGCAGCTCTCAGGCTTTAAAGGGAAATAACTGGGAGAAAGCATCCTGGCTGCCACTCAATAGATGGGATGAGACCAGACCCTGGGAGCCATCAATGCTGCTCATAATAGTTCCCCTTCCCTTGAGAAGGCGTTAAGAAACCCCTAAATCCAGGTTTATTTAAAAATAATTTGAAAAAGGTATTTTTTAGATTATCCGCATGTAAATGCATTTCAGGAATACAAGACCTCTGTTCAGGTCCATAGCTTTTCCAGAGAACTAAGAAATGAACTTGACCTTGAACCTTCTTGGAAACCAAATTCTTTCCACAATATATTTTTGGGGTTGATTAATCACAATGTAGCAATTAATCACAATGGATGAAGCTTCTTATGATGCAGAACTTAAATTTCTTAGAAATTATAAGTGGTTCGAAGAGAGAGCAATAAAAAGTATTGGATTCCTAGAGTCCTAGGAAGTCTTAAACATAAGGCAACAGAGTTCACTGGGTTGATGGTCTGGAATGTACTTAGGACATTTTTTTTAGATGGCTGACAAAGTCTTATGTTTCGGGTGGACAGCCTGACTTTATCTCCCACCTTGAAAGTACAGGTCATCAGATAATGATCTCAAAACAATTTAGCATGCAATGAAGCCTTGTTGCTAGCAGACAGAACTTTCTTGCAAATATTCTTGAGCAGAGAACAGTGTTGCATACCTAGTAGATTACTGAACTACTAGATTACAGTAGATTACTGAACAAGAGAGTATTAAAAATTATCTCTTGGGTGATGCCCATAAATAAAAAAAAAGAAAGGAACCATATTGGTGCAAGAATAACAAGAATTATTGTAAGCCACTGCTAGATGATCTGCCCAATTATTATGACATTTGGAAATGTAACAGATATTGCTCCAACGACTGATTAACCCTTTTAGTTTGTCCCTTTGACTATGAATGATAAGCATAAGACAGACTGAGGTTGATGCCTAGTGATGGGCAAAAAGATCTCCAAAATGGAGACAATATCAAGAGGCAAGCAGTGTAGTTTAAATATGTGTTGAATGACTAATGAGGCCAAGGACTGAGCTCTGGATATTTTGGTGAAAGCGATAAAGTGAGCAAGAATTCACAGAGAGAGGTGCTTCTGATAGACATGCTAGAATATACTCTTTGACATCTTGAGCAATGGTAGGCCACCATACAGAATGAGCAAGTTCCTGGGTCTTGTCAATTCCAGGATTTCCTGAGACCATACTAAAGTGGAACACAGACAAGACAGACTTCTTAAGGCATTCAGGAATGAACATCAATCCGGGATGAGTCTAAGGATGAGCTTGGTCTTGAAGTTAATTGAGCTGAGAAGGTAAGTCCAATACCAGACCAGCATAAATGAAAGTAGCAGGAACTATAGGCAGGTTTACTGAGGTAGAAATATGATTTGGAATATAGCTGTGGCACACAGCATTGGCATTGAGATCCTTAGAGCTGGACCTGTAGTGGATAATACAATTGAACAGGTAAAAAACAAATTAGTGGTTTCCAATTATAATAGACGATGGACCAGCCTCAAATGGTGACTACAAAAGTTAATAGGTGTTAGAAAGAAGTGAGGTGTATATTCGGGTAATTTCCAGTTTGCAGATAATTATATTTCCAGCTCATAATGGAAGACGTCTGATCAGTCTTTAGAAAGAAAGCTTGCAATTGGTGGTAGCTGACAGTTGTAAACAATGGAATCCCCAAATTCCTGCTTTTCAGTCCTAGTCCATTCATACTTACTCTCAACTTCCCAAAATTCAGAAGTCCCTCAATTTACCCACAGGTGCTTCACAATTTTTGGAATCTATTCTCTTATCTCTAATTTTTCATTCTTTGTGTTTCATTATGGCTCCTTCCAACCAGTTTCTCCAGTCTTTGAAGGTCCACTTAATAGCAAATTGACGAGAGAGAGAAAAGCACAAGACTGGAATTTATCATCACAGTCATCTCTTTGAAATAGTATGGCTCCCATATCTACTTCTAAGGCATCCACTTCAACAGTAAAATACAACTTAGGGTTTGGAAGATGAAGTACAGTGGCTGAGACAAAGGCTTGTTTCAAAGATTCAAAGGCTTCCAAAGCTTGAGAAGGCCAATTGATAGCACAGGCTTCTTTCTTAGTCAAGGCTACTAGAAGAGAAAATTATTAAAAAAAATCACCTATAATAATTTGCAAACCCCAAGAATCTCTGGATAGCTTTTAAAATTGTGGGTAGAACTCAATGATGCAATGATGTATGGCTTGGAGTTTGCTTGGATCCATGGTGACACCTTTTGGAGTGGTGATTTAACCCAGAAAGACTACCTGACAAACTTCAATTTTGGATTTTTCAAGCTTAGTGAAAAGGAAATGCTCGCAGAGTTTCCAAAAAACTTGCCTGATGTGGCAGTGATGGAGATCTGTGGTGCACAAATATAGTGATGCAGTCAGTAAGCCAATGGTCGAAATGCTGACAGCTGGCTTCCTGACTGTCAAATTCCAGCAGGGTATTAATGACCGGTGTCAAAATTATGATGCCTGTCATTACACCTACACTGGGAGCCCGACGCCCCCGGCATACCGAGTGAAGATATGCCAGGCAGCGGCAGCAGACAGCCACGGGGGGGGAAGGTTAGGTTAGGGGATCCTGGAGGGAACTTAGGGTTGGGCTCCTGGGGGAAACTTAGGGTTAGACACCCCCCAGTAGGGTTAGGGTTAGGCTAAGGTAAGGGGGTTAGAGTTAGGTATTCCCCCGGAGACTTAGGTTTAGGCTGTGGGGATGGGGGGGTTAGCTTTAGGCACTTAGGGGGGGTTAGGGTTAGGCACTAGGGGGAAATTGAAGTAATGCACCCCTAAGGGAGGGTTAGGGTGGTAGGGTTAGTTACACTTACCGAAATCCCCTGTCGGGATCTTCTCTACTGCCGGTATTCCGGCATCAGGATTTTAACCACCGGCCATATGGCCATTCATAATGATTTCCAAATAAATATGAGGATGTCATCAAGATATACAAATGTCCTGAAAGATGGCTGAGGCATTGCAGAGGCCAAAAGACATGACCAAATATTCATGGTGGCCTGACTGCATATTAAATACCATCTTCCACTCCTCCCCCTCCTTAATGAGAATGAACTTGTAGACTCTGCAGAGATCAATCTTGGAAAACACGATGATGCCCCTGAGTTGGTAAAATAGAACTGATATCAAAGGTAAAGGGTAGGTATTATTGATGGTGTTTTTATTCATCCCACTGTAATCAATACATGGTCGCAGACTTCCATCTTTCTTGGAAATGAAAAAGAACCCAGTGCCAGCAGGGGATTTGGGAGGCATGATTAACCATTTACTGAGGTTTTCTTCAATGTACTGATCCATAGCTTTGGCCTTGACAAGACATATAGTCTTCCTTTGATAATCTGACTCCAAGAACAAGAATATTGGCACAGTTGTAGTTTCAGTGTGGATGCAGGGGATTGGCTGTACTTTTGGAAAAGACATCCAATAATTCATGATAATGTCGAAGAAGACCTTGGGTTCTTGTTGATGTACCTGACAAGGATAGTCAAGTAGCAGCACAATCTGTATCCCAGCAGGTGATCTCTTCTGACTTCCAGTCAATAAAAGGGTTCTGTTGAATGAGCCATGGATGACCCAAAATAAAAGGAACAGTGGGCAGTTGATCAAGAAAAAGGTTAAAACCTGGGAGTGTAGTGAGCCAAAGGAAAGTCAGACAGGTGGTGTTTGATGCATGATTTTATCACCAACCAAAGTATTACCATATAGGCCACAGGCTGTAATCATTTCATTGAATATTCACAGACTTGGCTAAACTATTGTCCAGAAAATTATCAGCCGGACCACTATCAAAAACTAATGTTAGTAGTAAGCTTGTTGAAATGTATCTGAGCTGGAACAAGGAGATAGTTTCTGAAAGAGATTAACTGTACGCCTAAGTGGATCCCTTCCTTATCCATCAGGCTTCGTGTTTTTCCTGGTTGTTAGGTACAGGAATGACCCAAAATTAGAGGAACAGTGGGCAGTTGATCAAAAAGAAAGTTAAAACCTGGGAGTGTAGTGAGCCAAAGGACAGGCAGACAGGTGGTGTTTGATGCATGATTTTATCACCAACCAAAGTATTACCATCTAGGCCACAGAATGTAATCACTGAATATTCACAGACTTAGCTAAACTATTGTTCAGGAAGTTACCAGCAGGACCACTATCCAAAAATTATGTTAGTAGTAAGCTTGTTGAAATGGATCTGAGCTGGAACAAGGAGAAAGTTTTTGAAAGAGATTAACTGTACACCTAAGTGGATCCCTTCCTTATCCATCAGGTATAGTAAATGAGGCAGATAATGGTCATTCCTTTTCAATCTTCCTTTCCTTTATGCATCTGTCATTTTTAATTGAAAGTTGAAAGGAAGCCTTAATTTGATCAGTGAAGCTAATATAAAATTGACTACAAAGTGCTGGATCATTACATTCCTGTTGGCTGACCAGCACATAAATTCAGAGTTATATTCTACTGTCATTCTATGGCCTTGCTTGTGGGATCGAAAATTACACTCAGCAGAAGCTATCCAATCAGAGTCATTGTAAGGTAAACACAGGGCCTCAAAGAAAGTATCCATCAAAAGCAAAGTGGAATGGTTGGGGCTTAAGCCAAAGGTTGATGTTTGAGGGTATCTTTATAACAAGATAATTATAATTCCCATCCTCTATTTCTCAGAACCAGAAGAAAAGGACCTAAGTCTAAAATAGAATTTGCAGCTCTCCCTAAAATTCCAGAAAAGCTTTTGGTCCCCAGAAAAGTGATCCTGTTTAGTTACTGGAGGTTGAATTGCAGGGGTAAGCCTAGAGGCTTCTACCTGAGCAGCCAAGCAAAGTGTCAGGGTCTGGGTCTGTATCTGGCTAGCCAGCACTTGAGCCAGATTGGATGGTGCAGTATCCATAGTAATTTGTATTTCTACTTACAGCTACATTTTTTTTATCGCGGGTTATAATGTTATGGCACACCCATAAACTACATGAACTCCTAGATCCTGGCTAGCAAGGGTTTCACCTATATCTGATGCCATTTTCCCATAGAGATAAATATTCTCACCAGAACATGTATGCCGCTAGGGTTTATACTCAAGATAGTAGGAGCTTATGTTTGATATTGGATGGATGCAGTGAGTAAGGCTGTAGTAGTAACACACAGAAGGGTAACTTAGTTAGGTATAATGTAAGATTACTGATATCAGCAGTGAGAACTGCTGCAAACACTGAGGTACACGGAGGCAAGCTGCATATTGCTGGCAGGCACCGCAGAGACTGGAACCAGGAGGTACCAATAAACAGCAGAGAAGGTAGGAGCATGGAAGGTCAGCTTTAATGCAGGGCAATGTTTCTATTAATGAAAGTTAGACTAAGTCCTCACTGCCTTTTATCTAAGCAGGCACCCAATCAGCATGCCTGCTGTGACAAGCCCAAAATTTTTGTAACACGCTGCAGCTGCTAGGAATTAGGCTGAAGCAGCAGGGAGAAACCATCCCAGCTACCAGGCAACAGTCAGGACCAGAAAGCAGTGCAGCCAGCGTGATTATGTCAGCCAGCGTCCTGAGCGCCTAGAATGAAACAGGGCTGAATGAGCCATTGTGGCTAGCGTGGTGGCTCTTATATCACTATGTAGATTCCTTTCTACAAACTCGTGTTGCTGCTCTTGGGTCCCACCTAAGAGACACCACCCAATTTGTCTATCAAATTTAATCTATTATGTTGAGGGATACCTTTCCCTTCCTCACACTGGATGGCAAATATTTGTACACCAATATTCCACATACTTTGGATATTCATCATCTATCTACACATTTGTCTTGTGATGGGGACCTGGGACAACAATGCAAGGAGTTTCTTCTTGCATGCATATCCTTTATTTTTACTCACGATTATGATTGGTTGCTATGGGCAACTTCTCCACTTTATCTCTCATGAAGGTTTGATTAATCTCCCTCTATAAGAGTTCCAAATGAGACATTTTATCCACTCCTCTGCAATTATCATTTTTTTTCAAAATCAGCATTCATTTTATTTTATTAAGTCAATAATATATTTTTAAAAATTGTATTGAAATATTTTAGTGAAAAAATATGCCTAGGGTGCTGCTCTACCTCTACACCCAGTGTACATATGTCCCAATTGTAGCATTACTCCAAAACCCCCAGTGGTAATAGATTTACTAATACTCCCATTACCCCAAATAAACTCCCCATATCAATAGATTTCCCCAAGCCCTCAGTTGCTATAAGTTCCTTTGTGGCACTGCTGATATTGCCAACAGTGCTACTTAGTCGACACCCTCGCCCAGCATTAGGAGACTGACGTAGCTGCGATTGACAGGTATCAGCAGTGCTGCACTGCTACCACTGCCTTATATATGCTGGGAGAGAGATACTGCTATTGCCCAGCATTAAGAAAGTGTCAGCAGTGGTCTGTCATTGTTGCCACATTACAGCTGAAAGTGATCACAGCAGACACTGACTGTTAATATCAGCATGATTTAATCCTTTTAACCTGTGTAAGACATATTTTCTACAGTCTGACATTTATTTGTGACATTGGCACATAATCATTTGGGGATACTTTTCTCAAGCTCCCCTATATAGGTCAAAATCAAAGTGCAGCACTTCTAGGCTATTACACATGGTGCTCAGTCATTTGGAGAAATTGTTACTTGGCGGGCATGGAGCAATTTCTAATCCCAGTGGTTACCAAGGGCAACAGCTGCTATTAACTTGTTTTATATATGTGAGTATGCCTAGCCGGCCTAGGCTCTCACTTTTTATACACTCTGAACATTGTTCATTTATCTCACAGAGGTGATTATAAAATTCTGTGTGCATGTTGCAATTTGTTTCAACAGACTTCTTATAGACACTATTATTCGGATTTCCATAATGTTAAACTGTATCAGCTAATGCAACATTATATCTTCTGAAGTCTTGCAGACTTTTATATTGATACATTGTCAGTAGGCATCAGTGCTCATTTATTTCATTTTTGAATTACTATTTGGTACTGTAGGTTCCTTGTATTTTTATGAAAAAGTTTTTATTTATTGTGTACCTATTTTATTTGTGCAATTACATTTAATTTATTGTAATCTTCCAGCGCTACCATCTTTTTCTCTTTTTCATTAGGTTTTTAGGGGATAACCACCCCTCACTTGGTGAGCAGCAGTTAGATTAATTACATTAATTGACACAAACCCAGAAGTGCTTGATATTTTTCATGCATTGCCTTTGTGGCATTAACTGCCTAGTGGCTATAAATCCCACAGTAGCACTTCTGCCCTTCTCATGCAGCACAGCAGGCCACAGGATTATTGTTTATTAGTCCCCCAGTTGATCTCTGCACTTTGAGTGCAGGGACTGGTAAATAATGCTCAGAGGAGAACTTCCGTTCCCTTTTTGCACATGATTTAAACTTTAATAACTGTCACATGTCAGGAAACCGATGGTCGGAATGCCGACTGCCGGCTTCCCAACTGTCAAATCCCAGCAGGGTACTAATGACAGGCGTTGAAATCCCCTCGCCTGTCATTATACCTATGCTGGGAGCCCGACGCCTGGCATAACGATCGAAGGTAAGCCGGGTGGTGGGCGTGGACAGCTGTGGGGGGAAAGGGTTAGGTTTGGTACTCCGGGGGGAGGTTAGGGTTAGGCACCCCCCCTGGGAGACTTAGGTTTAGGCTGCAGGGAAGGGGGGGTTAGGTTTGGGCACTTGGGGTGGGTTAGGCACTAGGGGGGGAGGTTAGGGTTTGGCACCCCTAAGGGATGGTTAGGGTTAGGGGGGGTAGGGTTAATAATACTCACCTAAATCCCCTGTCAGGATTTCCACTGCTGCCGGTCTGCCGGCATCGGGATTTGAATCATTCATACTGATTCCTTGGCTGGAGTAGAATCATGAAATCAGTTCTGCACTTTCTATTTAAAATGCCAGGAAACAGAGGAAGAGGGCACAGTCTCATGGAATGTGATTGTGTAAAAAAAAAGCCTATGTGACTGAGGTTGCATCCCATGCTACTGCACCTTTTTAGTGATTAAATACATTGGAAATGTAAGACCCATTAGTCCCTAATGTATGGTATATTTGTGTTGATTTTTACCTAGCATTTTAAGTGATTGCATCCACATAAGAAAATACAATAGATAGATGATAAAAATCATCATTACATGTATAGCCATTTTTTATTAAATAACTTTCCCTTTCACTGAATGAGAAGCTATTATCTTTAAACACACTATTGCTCTTTACACAGTTCAAACTAAGGTAAATATCTGGTTACTACCAGATATCAGCTGTCATCTACATTCGATTTACTCAATTAGATCTGGAGATTTATTTGCTTTGACAGGCTATAACAGGTAAAGAAATTCTTCAACATGATTTATTTAAAATAATCCAATATTTTCTATATGCAACTCAGTTACTGACTTTTGAAAAGGTAGAAGCAAGAATGAGCATGTTTCCTCAGATTGTTACCTTCCTAGACTGCAATCAACTACTTCTTTACAGTGCATGAAAACTTAATTTCTCCTTTTGTAATAATAGAAGAGGATATTGACAAGCAATATATTTGTCTACACTCTGATGCAATTGGTTCATAATTAAGGTAGCAATTTAGATTTGAATGTATTTGCATCCAAATTGTATCAAAAATGTTATGTCTATTGCAATACATGAAATTCAAAATTAACATATAAATATTACCAGAAGATAATATGTGCACCTCACCTCGAGATGTGTTTTTTTTAACTGTATTATTACAGTACAGTATATGGCCACTCATTATCAAGTAAAATCTCACAAAAAATTTAAATTAAATAAAATGATGGCATAATCCAGCATGCATAGCATGAATTAGCATGACATCTCACTGCAAAGACTACAAGCTGCACAAGGCAGCTTGCGATCACCTGTCATAAAGTGTCATATTATATTGTAGCCTGTTCAGAATGGGACTGAATTCCCTATGGGAAGTGGGAAAAAATATTCATATGATTTATATTAAATATATTTTAATTTACACAAAATCTATATAAAAATAAAGTCCAGTAATACAAATTAATTTAAGTAATACAATTATATATTTAGATAACAGCATGTGTATATCACTCTATAACATAATACTATATTTCAATTACATATTAGAAAACAGTACAATAATGTACTTAAATAATAATGTACAGAAAACCAAATGCTATTCCACTGATAAAAATATATTACTTTAGCAAATACTGGCAAGTGGAGGTCAGCATTGTGGCAGCTGTACCACAGTCCATTAACATAAAACACAGATGGGGTCCTGATGGCATACTTTAACTACATAAATCATCATGTTACATTTATAATGCCAACATAGTTAAAATACTTGAAATACCATTACTATCATGATGACATTCTCTGGTCGCTATAACAATCTTGACATTCTGACTGTATATACATATAAATATATAACTTTTCAATAATACATCTTTATGTACAACTCTTTCAATGCTTAGACAAATATCATTTATATCAGCTAATAATGGCTTGAACATTGGGCATTACGTACACTCATAAGTCACCCATAGTAACCATTGCAAATTTAGTACATAGTTTAAAGAACATTTATATAACAGATATCAACTATTATCCCAATATAATGAAGAAAATGGAAACAAGCAAGATGTTATATGTGTAGATACTATGCAACTAGTGTTCACACTTTGGGATATCCCCATCCCCCATATAGTATATAAGAAAGAAAAAGAGGTGTGAACTCCCAGCGCTACACACTGGTTCAGGAATGTGATATATTAAAATGTGACCTCAAATGTCTTTAAATAAAATAGAAATAAAAGAAAAGAAAATATATGTCCCTGTTAAAATAAAACAATATGTTTTCCGGTGTCCTGTACTGCTGTTTTCCTCTCTCCCATGATCAGGTGCACAGACGTGAAGACACCATGCAAAAAAATGGACAAATGTTTTGCATTAAGGTAAACTTCCACTCATGATGGATCAGATAGTAAACACATATAAAGGTGTCTTTCGGAATATTATACCATATAATGCATACCAGAACTCCCAATATAAAGCACTTATTCCAACTTATAATGGTGTCTTTCAGTATGAATAAGGCTGAATATAAAATACAGAGTCACTAAAAGATAATTCGTACCATAACTCACAATGTCAAGAATAGCAGTAGACATATACTGTAAGGGTATCTTTAACATCCTTAATAACACAAAACACCCATAGCGTACCAGTACTCACAGTGTGACGTGAGGCTGGACTCCTATAAAGGTTCTTTTCCTCTGCAGGTAAGGTGCAGACCTAAGTGACCTACTTATGTCATGGTACAGTAAAAAGGTGCCATTTATTAGACAATAATTCATAAAATATAAAACAGATGGGAGATATAAATTAAATGAAGCAATCCTGGAGAAAGTGAAAAAACTACTCCATTCAGTGCAAACAACTCTTACTAGTCTGTATACGAGGATGATGCCTGAGGAAAGAAAAAATATCTACTTAGTCCAAGTTCAATATGTATGTCCAAAATCACTTTCACAGTCTCTTTTTTAAGGCCTGAACGCAGTGTGTGTAATCTCCTATACTCGTAGTCCTAATGCAGGCACTTCTGGTTCTGGTAAATCACACAGACCGGAAGTGATCCGCATTTGATTCCAAGATATCTCCCAGAGGCAACCCAACAATCCCTTGTGTCCCTGTTAATAACATAAGATTTTTTTAGGTATTTTGAGAAATTAAAATTAGAAAATTAAAGTATTTAATCACAGTAAGTGCTGGGTAAGACTCACTTCTACCTGTGAGATGAGGTATGCATTCTGCCCAGACTCTTCATCTTCTATGTCATCAGAATCATCCTCCTCATCTTCATTATTCTCCTCCATGGGCTGGTCCTGGGGCCGAACCCTCCTCTTAGCACTGAATTCAATGTTGCTTGCTGGTTTCGCTCCCAGCAACTGGGCCACCAAGCAGCGTAGGAATTAAGCAGGAATGGCAGCCTCTAAAATTTGTTGGTGTGTAAACCATCCAGATAACTTTTGTTATGTATGCAGTAAGTTCACACCAAAATGTCAAAGAAAGCCTTTTAGCACCTTGATAAAGAAACCTGTGAAAATGTATTACAACTATGCTCTAGGTGACCAGGATAAAATCTGTGCACCCTATATTACTTGCATAACCTTCACAACTAATCTGACAGAATGGTTGAAAGAAAATTGCTGTATTATGCTGTTTGCTCTCCAAATCGTATGGCGAGAGCTTAAGGACCACTGTACTGACAGTTATTTTGTCTAACTTGTATTGCTAGGCATTCCTGTAATAAAAAAGCTAAATCTCTTTGGCTCGTAGTATCTTCTGATCCTGATCTACCCCTGCTACTTAATACACAAATAATGCCTAGTTATTCTAGGGGTAGGAATATTTGGGATATGGTTATAAGAAGAGATATCACAGAATATAATAAGCTGAATACACATTTTCTGAGTAGAAAGAATGGATGTTATAAATGCCTAGGATATACCACCTGTACTTATTTAGTTCTTGGGAATGAAATACGACATCCATACTCAGGTAAAATTTTTTAAAGTAGATTGCCCCTTTCCTGTTCATCAAAGTTTGTAGTCTATGTTCTGTAATCTATATTCTTAGCTGCCCGTGTGGCCACAACTATGTAGTCAAAACTGAACACCAGTTCAAAAAGTGGATGGCACAACATAGGAGTGCCATCAGGCTGCACTACAAACAGGATCCAGTGAACAGCCAGTGGCTCGCTACTTTGCTGTACAAAAACATAGTATGGCGACTTTGAGGTATAAAATTGTGGACCATGTCCCTCAGACTTTGAGGGGCTGAAACAGATCTAGAAAACAAGTACAGTTGGAATCCAGGTGGATTCACCAGTTAGGGACCTAACATCCTAGAGGTCTTAATGACTCTCTGGGTCTATACAATTTTCTATAAATGGCCCCTGCCTCTTTGATGTTGTAATATATTTACCCAAATGAAAACGAGTACTGAAATGCTAATATCGGGAGGGCTGCCAACATTTGGTCATACTGCAACATATAGTAGAAATGAAGAAACATAATTAAGCTATTTAGTGTATGTATAAAAAAGTTTTTTGTATAATTAGAGGTTTGAACTTTGAATTTAGGTAGTCTCCGGTATCAATGGATAGTGAATGGGCTTTATGGATGTCAAGTTGTAGATGTGATTTTATCCATTTCTAATTGCACTGATGAAATGTCTTATTTAAGACATTCCCAAATTTTAACACATTTATACATATATTTATTAAGTACACTTTTTATGTGTCAATTAGTTTTGGGATTATACTGTGGTTTAATTGATACCCAGATGCATCCACTCACTTTTGTTTAGTAATTATTAGTATAATTTTGATGTGTTTAATTCATACTCACTTGTGTTTAATAAGTTTTTCAGATATGCACAGGATTACTAATATTTATTAGTCCGTTTCATGACAAACATTATGGCTATAAAGTGAGGTTCCATACACCTAGATTTGTTTTGGATTAGATTGATAGTCCATTACAAGTCTTCTTTATGCATTATTCACTATAATTATTTAAATGTATGTTTATTTATACACAGCGCTGCCATGACTACTTGCCGACTCTCGATGGTGTCATTTTCGATTCGCGCCCGGAGCCTCTGATACATAGGTGCATACACCGGAAAGAGGAAAAGCATGGTCGTAGGGGACGCAGGGGATCAGGAGGGTAACCTCATTTAAGAGTTTTTATACACTTGTCACTGATTTGATTGTATCCTGAAGACGGGGTTGCGGACCCCAAAACGTGGATCATGTTAATAAACCACTAAAGATCATTTTGAAGAAGTCTCTGAGTGCTGTCCTATCTGTTTGGTATGTATGGAGGTATCTGCCCCCTCAAGGAAGGCACCAGAGCAAGTTAGCCCAATTGTGCCCCAGAGTGCTGGGTATATGGCTTGTATGTGTATATATATATATATATATAAATCAGTGTAAGTGGCGCACAGAGCTCATATATAATCATGTACAGCAAACAAAAACACCAAACTTGTGTATCAATATAATAAGGTGGCTGCCAAACCTTCCAAATAGTGATCTATTCAGCAAAATCACTAAAAAGGATAAGTTTACAAAAGATGAAGGAACGGCGCCCTCAGTGTATATATTTTCTGATTTATAAAATCTACAACCGTAGTATTTTGACCAGGTCCATAAAGTCTAAATATAGTTCCTTGCAACAATCTTTGTGTAGTCCCCATGGAATATTCTCAAAAAAGAAGAAGAAAACAGAAAAAAACAGACATAGTGTAATCCGAAACAAATGGTAGTGAATACGAACATATGCATGTGCTAGAAACACTCCACATGTTCAAAACAAAGAAGCTCCAGCACCCAGAATAAAATTAGCCTCGTACCAGCTAGAATATATCATATGTCAGTGTCAGAAGGATCTTTCCTTTTCAGCTTTTTCCAGATCCAGGAACCAAGTCCACGTGTACATATAGATATATCAAATAAAGAGCCTCCAATAGTGTAATACGTTTTAAATACACATACACTTTAATGAAGAATAAAATAAAGACTTGTACAGAATAACAAATATAAAAGAGCTTATCTGTCCAATATTATGGAAGTGTGACAGGAGGTCCTGCTCAACGTGTTTCATCCCTCTGTGGTCTCTGGGGACTTCAGTCCTGGCCCCCTCCACTACAGAGGGGGATGGAAGGGTCTGCCCTGTAGATGAGGATAGCTCGAGCTGTAACCGGCTCTCCGGCCTGCTGTGTACCCGGGTATGAGGGCCATGTATATAAGGAGAGCGCTATATGTGTGGCCCTCACACCCGGGTACACAGGGTGTGAGGGACGAAACGCCTTGAGCAGGCCTCCTGTCACACTTCCATAATATTGGACAGATAAGCTCTTTTATTCTTGTTATTCTGTAGGCTAATTTTATTCTGGATGCTAGAGCTTCTTTGTTTTGAACACATGTGTAATGTTTCTAGCACATGTATATGTTCGTATTCACTATAATTTGCACATCAGCACTCTAAAACCTATATGTTGATATATTTATGTTTTGGATTATACTATGTCTATTTTTTTATGTTTTCTTCTTCTTTTTTGAGAATATTCCATGGGGACTACACGAAGATTGTTGCAAGGAACTACATTTAGACTGTATGGACCTGGTCAAAATACTATGGTTGTAGATTTTGTAAATCAGAAAAAATATACACTGAAGGCGCCGTTCCTTCATCTTTTGTAAACATATATATATATATATATATATATATATATTAGGGGTGAGCGGGTTCGGATTTCTGAAATCCGAACCCCCCCGAGCCCCCCCGATCCGAGTCCGATCCGAATCAGGCTCGACTTTTCCCGCCTGACTCGGATCTGAAATCGAGGCAAAACGTCATCATCCCACCTTCCGAGTCTCGCGGGTTTTGGATCCTATATAAGGTACCCGCGTCGGCGCCATTTTCTCACTCGGCTGTGGACAGTGAAGAGGGAGGGTGGGAGTTAGGGCTGTGTAGTGTAGTGTAGTGTAGTGTAGTGCTGCTGTTGTCCACTACTTCAAAGTCCATAGGGGCTGGCTGTGTTGTGCTGTGCTGCTGTTGTTAATAGGGGCTGTGTCCACTACTTCAAAGTCCATAGGGGCTGGCTGGACTGTGTTGTGCAGTCAGTTCTCCATAGGGGCTGTGTCCACTCCAAAGTCCTGTGCAGTGTCCCAGTCCTAAAGGAGTGCTGTAGTGTTGTCCAGGGGGTGCTCTGTCCATCAGGGGTGCTCCCCCCAAGTGCTAAAAAAATAATATATTTTCTGTGTTTGTGAATTGTGTGCGCAGTAGCCGCACGTGCATCAACAAAGTAGTGCCAAGCGTGCGCCTGTGTCATAAGTAAAGGGTTGGCTGGCTTGACCGTTAAAGGGTGCTGTAACCCCCGAAAGTACACTCCAGTCCAAACCAAAAAAAAATTATTTTCTGTGTTTGTGAATTGTGTGCGCAGTAGCCGCACGTGCATCAACAAAGTAGTGCCAAGCGTGCGCCTGTGTCATAAGTAAAGGGCCGGCTGGCTTGACCGTTAAGGGTACTGTAACCCCCGAAAGTACACTCCAGTCCAAACCAAAAAAAAAATTATTTTCTGTGTTTGTGAATTGTGTGCGCAGTAGCCGCACGTGCATCAACAAAGTAGTGCCAAGCGTGCGCCTGTGTCATAAGTAAAGGGCCGGCTGGCTTGACCGTTAAGGGTGCTGTAACCCCCGAAAGTACACTCCAGTCCAAACCAAAAAAAAAATTATTTTCTGTGTTTGTGAATTGTGTGCGCAGTAGCCGCACGTGCATCAACAAAGTAGTGCCAAGCGTGCGCCTGTGTCATAAGTAAAGGGCCGGCTGGCTTGACCGTTAAGGGTGCTGTAACCCCCGAAAGTACACTCCAGTCCAAACCAAAAAAAAAATTAATTTCTGTGTTTGTGAATTGTGTGCGCAGTAGCCGCACGTGCATCAACAAAGTAGTGCCAAGCGTGCGCCTGTGTCATAAGTAAAGGGCCGGCTGGCTTGACCGTTAAGGGTGCTGTTACCCCCGAAAGTACACTCCAGTCCAAACCTAAAAAAAAATTATTTTCTGTGTTTGTGAATTGTGTGCGCAGTAGCCGCACGTGCATCAACAAAGTAGTGCCAAGCGTGCGCCTGTGTCATAAGTAAAGGGCCGGCTGGCTTGACCGTTAAAGGGTGCTGTAACCCCCGAAAGTACACTCCAGTCCAAACCAAAAAAAAATTATTTTCTGTGTTTGTGAATTGTGTGCGCAGTAGCCGCACGTGCATCAACAAAGTAGTGCCAAGCGTGCGCCTGTGTCATAAGTAAAGGGCCGGCTGGCTTGACCGTTAAGGGTGCTGTAACCCCCGAAAGTACACTCCAGTCCAAACCTAAAAAAAAATAATTTTCTGTGTTTGTGAATTGTGTGCGCAGTAGCCGCACGTGCATCAACAAAGTAGTGCCAAGCGTGCGCCTGTGTCATAAGTAAAGGGCCGGCTGGCTTGACCGTTAAGGGTGCTGTAACCCCCGAAAGTACACTCCAGTCCAAACCAAAAAAAAATTTATTTTCTGTGTTTGTGAATTGTGTGCACTGTGGCTGCACGTGCATCAACAAAGGAGCAGCGCCAAGCGTGCGCCTGTGTCCCATAAGTAAAGAGCCAGCTGGCTCATTTCTTAAAGGGTGGTGTAACCCACAAAGTGCACTACTCTCCAGCAAAAATAAAATAATATTTTCTGTGTTTGTGTGCGCTTTAGCCGCACGTATATATATCAATATAACATAAATGGAGGACCAAACTTTCTCCGATAAAAATAAAATAGGGAAAGATCAAGAACCTCTTCCTCCTAGTGCTGTTGCTGCTGCTGGGAGTTGTTCATCATCCCAGAGAGGAAGTAGGAACATCACTACTTTTACTAAACAATTGACCCTCCAACAGTCCCTAGCGATGAGGATGAAGTACGACAGCAGTCATCCTGAAGCAAAACGTATAACTGAGGCCTTGACTGCTATGTTGGTGTTAGACGTGCGTCCGGTATCCGACATTAGTGCAGTGGGATTTAGACAATTGATGGAGGTAGTGTGTCCTCGGTTCCAAATCCCGTCTAGATTCCACCTGCATCCTCAAAGCAGCAGCGACAAGCGTGCGTCTGTCTGTTAAAGGGTGGTGACACCCTCAAAGTGTTCTACACAAACAATTAAAATATTGTTCTTTTTTTTTCGGTCTTTGTGAAATGTGTGGGCTGTAGCCTCACCTGCATCCTTAAAGCAGCAGCGACAAGCGTGCGTCTGTCTGTTAAAGGGTGGTTGTAACTCTCAAAGTGTTCCAAAAAATAAAAAACTATTTTTTTAATGTGTTTGTGACTTGTGTGCGATGTAGCCACACTTGCATCCTCAAAGCAGCAGCGACAAGCGTGCGTCTGTCTGTTAAAGGGTGGTGACACCCTCAAAGTGTGCTACACAAACAATTAAAATATTGTTCTTTTTTTTTTGGTCTTTGTGAAATGTGTGGGCTGTAGCCACACCTGCATCCTTAAAGCAGCAGCGACAAGCATGCGTCTGTCTGTTAAAGGGTGGTGACACCCTCAAAGTGTGCTACACAAACAATTAAAATATTGTTCTTTTTTCTGTCTTTGTGAATTGTGTGGGCTGTAGCCGCACCTGCATCCTTAAAGCAGCAGCGACAAGCGTGTGTCTGTCTGTTAAAGGGTGGTGACACCCTCAAAGTGTGCTACACAAACAATTAAAATATTGTTCTTTTTTTTTTCGGTCTTTGTGAAATGTGTGGGCTGTAGCCGCACCTGCATCCTTAAAGCAGCAGCGACAAGCGTGCGTCTGTCTGTTAAAGGGTGGTGTAACTCTCAAAGTGTTCCAAAAAATAAAAAACTATTTTTTTAATTTGTTTGTGACTTGTGTGCGATGTAGCCACACTTGCATCCTCAAAGCAGCAGCAACAAGCGTGCGTCTGTCTGTTAAAGGGTGGTGACACCCTCAAAGTGTGCTACAGAAACAATTAAAATATTGTTCTTTTTTTTTCTGTCTATGTGAATTGTGTGGGCTGTAGCCGCACCTGCATCCTTAAAGCAGCAGCGACAAGCGTGCGTCTGTCTATTAAAGGGTGATGACACCTCAAAGTGTTCTACACAAACAATTAAAATATTGTTCTTTTTTTTTTCGGTCTTTGTGAAATGTGTGGGCTGTAGCCGCACCTGCATCCTTAAAGCAGCAGCGACAAGCGTGCGTCTGTCTGTTAAAGGGTGGTGACACCTCAAAGTGTTCTACACAAACAATTAAAATATTCTTCTTCTTTTTTCTGTCTTTGTGAATTGTGTGGGCTGTAGCCGCACTTGCATCCTCAAAGCAGCAGCGACAAGCGTGCGTCTGTCTGTTAAAGGGTGGTGTAACCCTCAAAGTGTGCTCCACAAACAATAAAAATATTCTTTTTTTTTTCTGTCTTTGTGAATTGTGTGGGCTGTAGCCGCACTTGAATCCTCAAAGCAGCAGCGACAAGCGTGCGTCTGTCTGTTAAAGGATTACATCGGTGACAGCATCCAAGTAGGCATGTCAGACAGTCCGTACCTGTACTGGCAGGAAAAAGAAGCAATTTGGAGGTCCCTGTACAAGCTGGCTCTATTTTACCTGAGTTGCCCCCCCTCCAGTGTGTACTCCGAAAGAGTGTTTAGTGCAGCCGGGAACCTTGTCAGCGAAAGGCGTAGGAGGTTGCTTCCACAAAATGTGGAGAAGATGATGTTCATAAAATGAATTATCAACTCTTCCAGGGAGACCAGCCTCCAGAACGTACAGAGGGACCTGTGGTTCCAGCATGGACGAATTAATACTCTGTGAGGATGAGGATGTACACACTGAAGAGGGTGAGGAATCGGTGGATGAGGAGGATGAGGATGACATCTTGCCTCCGTAGAGCCAGTTTGTGCAGGGACACATTAATTGCCAGCTTGTTTTGTGGGGGCCCAAACGAACCAATCATTTCAGCCACAGTTGTGTGGCAGACCCTGGCGCTGAAATGATTGATTTGTTAAAGTGTGCATGTCCTGTTTATACAACATAAGGGTGGGTGGGAGGGCCCAAGGACAATTCCATCTTGCACTTCTTTTTTTTCTTTGCATTATGTACAGTTTGGGGCCTAGTTTTTCTAACTGCCATCCTGTCTGCCACTGCAGTGTCACTCCTAGATGGGTCACGTGTTTGTGCCGCCCACTCGTGTCGCTTAGCATAGTCATCCAGCTACCTCGGTGCAACCTTTTGGACATGAAAACACTATTGTGAGGTGTGAGGTGTTCAGAATAGACTGGAAATGAGTGGAAATTAAGGTTATTGAGGTTAATAATAGCATAGGAGCAGAGAAACCAACAAATTCTATGATTTTAGCTGTTTTTATGCTTTTTAAAAAAAAAATACAGATCCAAAACACAAAACCCAGAACCCAAAACACGGAAGGGTGGTTTTGGCAAAACCAATCCAGATCCAAAACACGAAGAAAGATCCAGATCCAAAACCAAAACACAAAACACGAAAAGTGGCCGGTGCACACCCCTAATATATATATATATATAGATATATAAAGTTTAAAATCATTTTTATTAAAGACTATTTGAAAATCTTTAAAAAAAAATCACATATGTCTATTATTCCAGCTCCACAGTACATCCCTTGCCAATTCATCATGTCAAAAATGCTTTGTGAGATCAACTTAGCAGACTCCTGGATAGATACCCTGGCTTCAGACTATAGCTGCTCTTCTAGCTCTCTGAGAATTTAATTTCCAAAGACATCAGCCATTAAACCCTCAGGTTTGCTCATTACGGTTGTAAAGACTCTGATACCTCTATTGCCATTCCTGAGAACACTCTGCCATTACCAAGTACTCTGATTGTCTGCAAAATATCTTCAGCATTACCAAGTACTCTGTCCAAGTCTGCAATTTATCTTTATCATTAACAAGTGCTCTGTCCCTATCTGCAATATAAATTCAGGATTACCAAGTACTCTGATTGTCAGCAATATATCTCAGCACTATCTAGTGATACCCAGAGGGTTTGCTGTCTCATATTCCTTGTGTGCCCCACAGTGCCATCCAGTGTACCTATACTTATCAGTACAATCAAAGATATTACTGATTACATTTCAGTTTACCTGCATTAACCATTACAGTACAGGACATTAACATTCAGGTGTTAAACTTCCAGGACATTACTGTTTACTCCTCAGTTTACCTGGATTAACCATTACAATCCAGGACATTACTATGACTTACTTTCTTGTCTATCATTTAATGCATTTCTATTTACAGTACTCAGTTATCCTTGATATCCACCTGCTTACACTGATTTTTGTATTATATCCTGTGTGTGATAATAAATATTTGATTAATTATACTGGCAGTGGTGCTATATTACTCCAGGCACCTCACACACAGGGGGAACTCCCTTAGTAACAGGACAGTTACATTAGATGTTAAGTCTATGTACATGCATACTGCATGATGAGGGCATTACATCAAACTTTTATAGTGATGGGAAAATATTATTTTTGCTGGATTTGTTGTGTTTACTTTTGAAGGCTATTTCTTTCTGCTGTTTGTTGGAACAGCTATGGAGTCTTCTCTTGCCCCAGCCTATGCCAATAGTTTAAATTTGAAAAACACACAGTTTGTAATACAGAGACCCCTCTTTCAAACAGAGCCCACTTGTTAGACAACAAAAGGAAGAAAAGTAGGGCTAGTTGCTGGGGCACTCTTAATGAATAGTTATAAATATGATAAAATGTAACTTTTATTATACTTCAATAAAATAATGCGGTACCATACACAATAGTTGTAATTGACAGGTGATGTGGACTAATCACCTGTTGATGTTAGACTTCATTCACATAATGAAATCTACTGGTGAAATATTGATAATATTGATATTAACAGAGCCCACTACCAGTTTCTGAAGTCATGAAATCAGTATAGTGTCCAAGTTTGGGACAGCGCCGACAGTGCCGCAAGTGTGTATCTTAAAAAGCACTGTCAGCTTGTAATACAGAGACCCCTCTTTTAAACAGAGCCCACTACCAGTTTATAAATTCATGAAATCACTATAGTGTCTGGGACAGCGCCGACAGTGCCTCAAGTGTGCGTTTTAAAATGCACAGTCAGTTTGTAATACAGAGATCCCTCTTTCAAACAGCCTGCTACTAGTCTCTAAAGTCATGAAATCACTAGTCTGGGACAGCGCCGACATTGACACAAGTGTGCAGCTTCAAAAGCACTGTCAGTGTGTAATACAGAGCTGTGCATGCTTGTGAAATATTTTTATATAAAAGTATAGGACTCACACACTTAATGATTTCAAACTTTATTAGACATTCTTCTACAACCCTGATTCCATGAGGAAAACACTTTACTATGTTCACTTGCTTCTAACAGCCAATCATCGGGCGGTTATACAGAAAATGCATTGGAAATAAGACGCATGCGCTGTGTAGTTTAGGAAAAGGAACACCTGGTGGACAAAAAGTTGTATTACACATTATGACTTTTTTCCAGTGCTACGCTATGTTCCATTATGTAACATTCTGTGTGGTGTGACTCATGGCGTAGTGTGTGGCGCGAGATACATGGCGTGCTACATGGCATACGGAGCAACAAACTAGCTGGGCACATCTGTATTTTCCACTGAAAGGTGAATTTCCCCTCTTATTCCTATGATATAGTTCTTTGTGTAGCTTTGGATTACTTTTTGCTGTTCCTCCATCTGCTGAGGCATATAAAGGGTGGAGTTCAACCTTGTAACTACCTCTTGCTTCAGCTGATGCCAGGGCAAATTCAACATTTCTTGCAAGTGCTGCAATCTTCTACATACTCCTGCTGAATTGTGAAAAAATGTCCAGAAATTTTTCGGGCAAGAGAGAGCATCTTCTGCATGGCCCTGTCATTTAAAAAAAAAATTGCACCACAAAGTTGATTGTGTGAGAATACCATAGAACATATTGGAATTCACCCAGTTGTAATGCTCTCACAATATTGGGGGCATTGTCAGAAATTATGATTCCTGAGGAGAGTCCAAGTGGGTAAGCCATTTTGCAATGACTTTTCTAAAAGATTGTCATCAGTATGCCTCTCAATGAAACCAGTGATACATAGAGTAGCCTGCCTCTGAACAAGCTGCTGTTTTTAGATGCTGCTGCTGAAGGCAATATACCCACCCAGTGGGCTGTTACAGTCATGTAATCTTGTGTTTGCTCTGATATGCTTGTCCACATATATGTGGTTAAGTAGACAGTGGGTACAATGACATTTTAGGGAACACAAATTAATTTTTTTAACGACCCTGTACAGACTGGGAATTGCTTTTCTAGTGAAGTGGAATCTAGATAGAATTTGATAGCAGGGACACAGGACCTCAATTAACTGTATAAAACTAAAACCCGCTGCATTATTGGCAGATATTGGATGCACATCTAATACCAGCATAGATGTTATTGTGTCAGTGATCCGCTGTGCAACTGGGTGACTGCTGTCATACTTGCTCCCCTTGCAAAGGATTGTTTAACAGTCAATTGTTTTTTTAAATACTATTGGGATGAAGATCCACTCCCAGGACCAGCAGCAGGTGTAGCACTCAAGGATTCTTCTGGGGCAAGGACTGATGTGGATGATTTAACATGTTTTGTAAATATTTCCTCCCCACCCCTCCTCCCTCATTAATTTGCTTTGGAATAAAAAAATAAAATAAAATTTACAACTAATCAATTCTTCCTTTTTCTGCCTTCAACTACATAAATACTCCAACTCCCTCAGGCCTCTTGAATAATAAAAACATTTGTTTCCTGATGTGCCATGTTGGAAGTTGAACTGCCACAGATGCTGAAATCTTCTACATGTGGTTGCTGAATGCCAAATATGTCCAGAAATTACATACAATGTGTAAAGCAGGCTGAGATAAACTGAGGCACACTACCTGTTGTTGACAAACAACTTCCAGTAGGCCTGTAAAACATCACAGATGCTGGGAGTTCCTGTTCAGCTGGAGAGCTACAGGCTTCTTTCCTCTGATCTAAACAGCAAATCTTGGTCTCATTATGCCTAACAACCTCCCTGTGCACAAAGTAAACATCTGTTTACAGTGTGTACTAGCAGCACCTTCACAAGTAAGGCCACCACATTTCTATTAGTTGTATAAAAAACCTCCTACAGATCAAATATGTCTTTCATGAACTGAGGAACTTGTTCCTATATTGATCTTCCCTCATTAAAATAAATAAATTAAAAACTAATCAATCCTTTCATCTTTTCCTTGACTTTAGTCAGTTTAGTTTAGGATGCTTTACTGTTGGCATAACACAGGGTGAAGACTTTTGGAGGATGGCCTGGTGTCAAGAAGGGCAGCAAAGAAGGTACTTCTCTACAGGAAAAACATCAGACACAGACTGATATTCTGCAAAAGGTACAGGAATTGGACTGCTGAGGACTGGGGTAAAGTTATTTTCTGTGATGAATCCCCTTTCAGATTGTTTGGGGCATCTGGAAAGATTCTTATCTGGAGAAGGAAAGGTGAGTGCTGCCATCATTCCTGTGTAATGCCAACAATAAAGCATTCTAAGACCATTCATGTGTGGGGTTACTTCTCAGCCAAGGGAGTGGGCTCACACAGCCAAGAATATAGAATGGTACCAAAACATCCTCCTAGAGCAACTTCTCACAAACATCCAAGAACAGTTTGGTGATGAACAATGAATTTTCCAGCATGATGGAGCACATTGCCATAAGGCAAAAGTAATTACTAAGTGGCTCAGGGAACAAACCATAAAATTTTTGAGTCCATTACCAGGAAACTCCCCAGACCTTAATCACATTGAGAACTTGTAGTCAATCCTCAAGAGTCTGGTGGACAAAACAAAAACCAACAAATTCTGACAAACTCCAAGCATTGATTAGGCAAGAATGGGAGGCCATCAGTCAGTATGTTACCCTGAAGTTGATTGACAGCATGCCAGAGCGAATTGCAGAGGTCTTGAAAAAGAAGGATCAACACTGCAAATATTGACTCTTTGCATAAACATAATGTAATTGTCAATAAATGTATACCCCTTTTACACTAAAATATTTTGCCTGACCCAGGATTTGGAACATGGTTCAGACCTGGGACAGGCCCCATGTAAATTTTTCCCTTCACCAGGTAACATCACCCTAGAAATGAAGTGTACCCAATTCAGTGGTTTCTAACCACTTTGAGGGCCTGATTCAGCAGCTCATGCTAGTGCACTGCTGAATGCAGAATCCCTATGTATGGGAATCTGTGCAGGTGCCAGACCCATTCTGTGCAGAATGGGTCTGCGAATCCGCTTGCAAACTGGCAGCAGACTGTAAGGGATTGACAGTATGCTGTTATTTGGGTGCGTGGAGGAGGTGGAGACAGCCTCTGTTACCTCAAACAGAGGCATGTCACCATTGTTGGGGGGAGGGAAGAGGCCATGATCTCCGTCAGGTGACGGAGATTTCCTGGCCTCTCCCTCTAAACTGCGGCAGCTGTCTGCAGGACCCTATGGGTCACCGCAGCCGGCCGATGGTACACAGACTAACCAATGCTACATTGAACAACACAGCTTAGATAACTAATGCACAGGGGGCATGATGGCAGATACAGATAAGAAAGAATAGCACTAGCAGCAGCACACCCAGAAACATCAGATATGAAACAGGAAGATCACAGGAACTTTACATGAGCTGCAATGAACAGCAACTCATTATATGAGAGAGGATTCAGATACATGCACAACTGGTGCACCTAAACAGGCAGAATTAACTCTTCACAGGCAAAATCTTAAAAGTCCAGGAAGAGTGGTGCCTAGACAGCAGCCTCCAGTGGTGAACCCATAGTACCAAATTTTTCAAGGTATACAGAGTCCTAACTTCATACCCCCCTTTGGAAGGCAGATTCTTACCCTTCTTTTTTTACTTTAATTGTGGAATTTCTAAACCAGGCTGGGCATATCCTGACTTTTTCCTTAGGGAAAACATGTCTAAGTAATATGGGACTATCTATATGATATCTTGCATCATTAAAACTTTGCCTTCAGAATCAGAGTCTAAATCTCATACTTAAATTAGATACTACTTTTTGGTGACAGATAAGGAGGTATGACTGACTAGGAGGCTTAATGGGTGCTGTGCAGCCCTAGAACAGGAGACCTGAGGGGATGCAGCATGAGCAGACAGTACAGACTGGTAATTCTCTATTTATTATCGCACCAACTCCAAAAGGACTCCTGACTCAATCCAGGTTTCAAAGTTTGAAGGCTAAGTAGCAGTTACTGGACTCTGAAGCTGGGCTGCAGCCAATTGTTTCTAGGGCTGGGCAACAGTCCCTGTACTTTGGAGATGGGCTGTGGTCACTGGACTCTGGATCTGGGCAACAGTCACTGGGCTGTAGAGCAAGGGAGTGGTCACTGGACTCTGGAGTTAGACAGCAGTCAATGGACTCTGGAGCGAAACAGCAGTCCTGACTCTAGAGCTGAACAGTGGTCACTGGACTCTGAAGATATGCAGTGGTCACTGGACTCTGGAGATGGGCTTCAGTCACTGGACTCTGGAGGTACATAGCAGTCACTGGACTCTGGAAATGGACAGTGGTCACTAGACTCTAGAGCTGGACAGCAGTCATTGGACTCTGGAGCTGTGCATATGAGACTGGAACCACTAAACTGGCAGCAGATGAAACTGAAACCACTTCAATGACAGCAGATGAGACTGGAACCACTATATTGGAGACAGATGAGACTGGAACCACTGGACTGGAGGCAGATGAGTCTGGAACCACCACACTGGTGGCAGACAAGACTAGAACCACCAAGCAATTTGACAAATATCCCTTATAAACCAAACTGGACAGTAGACATCCCTGTTACACTGAACTGGACAGCAGTCATGCTTGAAACACCGGACTGGGCAGTAGCTGTCGTGGGACACTGAACTGAGAAAACAAATGAACCAGCAGACTGTGTCAGACATCCCATGGACAACAGACTGGACAACAGACATCCTTGGGACACATTGACTGGGCAGCAGTTATCTCTGGAATACCAGACTCAACACACATGGCAGGAAGCCTGAAATGGGCACTAGACAACTCTTTTAACTCTGGAGATGTAGGAAAGCACAATCTTATGACCGGTGGCATGGGTAGGCAAAACTTTGTGCCCAGAGGCATGGCAATGTGAGCTGACAGAACCTTGCACTTGGAAACATTGGCAAACATAAACTTATACCCAGAAGCATGGACTGAAAAACCCTTGCATCTGAATGCATAGGCAGGCAGAACTTCATGCCCAGAGATTGACTTCCCTTGGACCCTTGCAAAATAACAGGCACCTTAAGACCTATGGGAAAGTGGCCAGCACATCTCAGAAATCTGGCAAGGTGGCAGGCACTTCTTGGACCACTGACAAGGCAGTGGGCACATCTCAGAATCTGGCAAGTTGATGGGCGCCTACTAAACCTCTGGTGATCGGCACATTTCAGACTCATAAAAAGCAACAGGCAGCTCTTAGACCTCTTTCAATGTAACAGACACTTCTCAGACTTCTGACAAGTTGATGGACAACTCTGTGACCTATGACAAGGTGAAGGGTGCCTCTCAGACCTCTGGCAAGGTGGCACTCAGATTATCAGCCAGCACTGCACCACCCAGATTATTGGCTGCCACACTGGCACTCAGATTATAAATTGACACAGTGGCACTCAGGTTAAGTAGTTGGCTGGATGGAACTCTGGGGTCACTTAAGAACAGATAGTTAAGAGTCACTCACTGGGACTGGCAGACAGGATTCCCCCTTGGGTAGTGGCAGGCAGCATTACCGCACTGGGACTGGCAAACAGGACTCCCCCATTGAGACAGTGACACTAGAGACCCCTCATGGGGATATGGCACTATAGTGAAAATCCAGTTTTTTTACAGGTTGTAACTTTACCCTTGTTTTCCCAAGATCAAATTTGGGTCTGAAAAGGGAGCAGGAGAACAAAAAGTGATCAGGGCTGGTACAATATAGACACAGCTGATTATACCTACAGTATGAAAAACTTTCTATGACACATGGAATGGAGACCCTATAAAAACAAGTGTCACTGAAAGACCCTTTATTTGGGTGCAGAGGTGTAGTCTCCTATCGGTAGTCCTGGAGCTGTAGCAGGGCTGAATAGGATATCAGCCTGGAGGAATGCAAACATTTTCAGGAGGGGTGCTGGCAAAAAAGGTCTGAGCTATCAGAGTATGCAGAAGAATAATGTTTATTTGCAGGGAAAGGAGTGAAACAAATTCACAAAGAGTGGGCCTGAAACGTCTGCTGTTACATGGCTGTGATGAAGCTAAGAAAAACTACTCTACAGCACTCTCCATTTTAGTTGTGCTGGTCAGTCTATTATGATATCAGCATGTTAAATAACTCAATTATAGATTACAGAAACAATTCAGGTACACAAAAGCAGTATTATATAATGCACACATGAAGGCAGGGTTATGCAGAGACCTTGAAGGCTGGAGAGTACACAAACAAATACAATATAAAATCAATGGCATGCAAGCAGGGAAAAAGAAAAAATAATATACACATGAGACTCAGCAGTAGGTTATCAGTTGAACAAGATTATTAGTGGTAAATTTACTAATGGTCAGTTTTGGGTTTTTGGTCATTTTCCCATCAGTTTTACAAACTGACCATTTACTAAAGGCAAAACTGATGGCAGAATTACTAAAAACTTGATTTTAGAACATTTGGACAAATATCAAATGTTTTTACATAAACCACTATAGAACCCGCATATTTACTAATGTTCTTTTTTAAAACTGCCCAAAACCCACCCATACAACAAAATAAATTCCACCCAAGCTGCCTGAGCCCTATCCTGCTAATCCATAACCAGCCTCAGACCTCTCAGCCTAGGCTGGTATGGAAAAATTGTAGAAAAATGGCATGGGATTCCCTGTAATTTCCCATAACCAGCAATGGATTCAGCTGGGGTTTAATGCCATAGCAGGGAGACACAAAGCATAGATTCCCATTGCCATAACATTAATCCACCCCAAACTGGTTACCCCAGGGCTGGAATTCCTCAGAAAGTAGGGACCCCCAAAAGATTAGGTTACCTCTTCCCCAAGATCAATTAGCTTTAGGATGAAACCCAATGTCTATTCTCTGCACCCCTGGGTGGTGGATGTGTTGTTAATGTGCAAAAAATAGACCATTATATTGTTCAGGCAGATTACAGTTGCTAGAATGCCTGCCCTGGCAAGCCAGCAGTTGTGGAACAAGTGTAAGCATACCCAGACATGGTCCTCTGGCACCTGTCCTCCTTTTGTAAAGAAAATATAAAAATAAACACAGTACTTGCACATCATATGTTGTAGAATTTTACTAAATAAAACACACATCCCAAATTTATCTCATATTTAATCAATGGATGGCCTCCTTTTTGTTCCAAGTAGGCATCCAATTTTCTTCTAAAATTAAAAAAAATGAAAACACAAGCCCCATGGACATGCACTGTACAGTACAAAAGCGAGATTACAGGTCACTAGTGAATACTGTCATAGGATTGAATGGGGAAGCACTGAATGGCTAAAAGTGTGAATCTGACCATTTCCAAGAGACCACCTGGTGATGATGATGAGTCAACACAGCACACCAAAGTGAAATATTATGACATCTGGTCAGACTTAAAAGATTTGCCTACATTTATTGATACTTCTACCATGACTAATTTTGATACAGTACACATCAACAAAATGGTGGTGTCAGAGTATAGCACCGGCACAGTCAGTGGTCTGCACTCTTACCTGTCCAGGGATGCTGGAGGGGGATAATCTAGGAGTCCCAGGGGAGCTTCTGATCTTGGAGATCCTGCTGCTCCTTCCATGGGTGAAACCATATTGGTCTACATCACATGACCCCATTCATTCAGTCACAGACCCAATCTTGAGCCAGCAAGGGGAATAAAAGGGGCCTGAGTGCATGCACTCATAGTCTGAACAATTAATTACTTTCTGCAGTGTAACAGGATATGCTGTGGCATTTTCCCAGTGTGCTAGTTACTGTTCTATGCTCCTGCGGTTCCAAGCCTGGTTCTTCAAGTCTTCCTGCTGATCCTAGTCAAGTTCTGCAAATACTCCTGCCAGTCCCAGTCATGTCCTGCAAGCTATGCCTGCCAGTCCCAGTCCCGTTTTGCAAGCTCTCCTGCCAGTCCTAGTCTTGTTCTGCAAGATACCTGCCAGTCCCAGTCAGGCTGTGCAGGTTCTCTGGCTGGTCTCAGTCCAGTTGTGCAAGTTAATCTTGCTGGTCTCAGTCCAGTGCTGCAAGTTTTTTTTGCCTGGTACCAGTCTGGTTCTGCAAGTTACTCCTGCCGGTCTCCATCTGGTTCTACAAGTTCACCTGCCAGTCTCAATCTGGCTCTGCAAGCTACTCCTGCCAGTCCTAGTCCGGTTCCACCCAGTTCTGCTTGACCATTGTCGCTATCCCATCACCAATAGCAGTAACATTATCAAGTTGCTCTTATCTGTCCCAGTCTGGTTCTGCAAGTTTCTCTAATTGGCCCAGTTCCTCCTTGCTACATCTAAGCTATCCATTGCTGTTACCCATCACCAAAGGCAGTTCTCACTGCTACCCAAAACTCTATGAGAAAGAGCTATATATTGCCTCCATGGTTCCAGTTGTGATCTTCTGTTACTGATCCTGCCCCAACGCCTAAGGCAGGTAACTCTGTGACACCAGCCATGATAGATGAAGGATAACTTTAATGATGATGTACAAATTAGCATCTAATATAGTCCCTTTGAATACATGGAGGTAAAAAAGGCAATTTGGAGCCCTTTGTACAAAGTAGCTGTGGTGTACTTAAGCTGCCCACCCTCCAGTGTGTACTTGGAAAGATTGTTTTGCACTGCTGGGTATTACTGTTCTTTTCTGGAGGATTGATGTTCTGTATTTTGCAAGACATCCTTTCCTTCAGACTCTGAATAGTTTAATAAAAATAATGTAGATAATTTAAAATATATCCAATACAAATTAAGTGTTCCTACCCTGATCAAAGACAGTATTGTGAATTTAGCATTGTTACTCTTTCCATTTTAATATATACTGTGACAATACAAAGAAAGTTTTTTATAAACTTACGGAATGAAAAGAGAAACAATGTATACTATATATTCCAAATGGTAGATGCAAAGGGTCAAACATAATGAATTGTACAGGACTCCCAGGGTTACGAACTGTGTGGTCTGAATAATTAAAGGTCTAATAATCAATGTGCTCGCAATTTGCAGGTAACTTCATAGAAAATTACATTAGCAACTATAATTTTCAGGTCATTCAATGTAGATGGAACAGTTCTAATAATCCCTATTTAGGATCCACAAAATCATTCATTACAGCAGTTCAGCCTAATTTTTTTTACCTTTTACTGTGAATTAGACGCTAATTTACTGCTAGCAGAGACAGGCAATGCAGCATTATAGGATGTGATACGTCTAATAAACTTTTGTGGTGCTAAATATTATTGTTATTTAATAGAAAGTATCAAAATGACCAAAATTATCCTAAACTAACAAGTATATTATGTACTTTCTTCTTTCTAAAAGTGTCAATTTCTATTGTCCTTAGGTTTTTAAATTGCTGGTTGGTTTCAGTGTGTTTGTAAACTTACTTTTGGATTCTTTATATTTACAACTAATAATCTTAATCGACCAATCAATGCCTTAACTTTCACTAAATAGTATTCTACCTCAAATTAACTGTAATGTCCTTGGGACTGTGATTTCTCTGGGCCTGATTCACTACGGATCGCTATTGTGGTCACAGCTGCGATTACACACGCAGGTATGCTGTGAAAATATGCTAATGACTGCAATCACAAAGCTCCTATAGAGATGCCCAAAGCCAGCATAGAGACGCCAACTAGCACTTTCGCACATCCGTAATACCTTGCAATCCTGCATATACATCGGGAACATCGAGTAACATCGGTCCCTTATGCACAATTACAACAGGACTGACCTTACTCAGAAATTATCGAACCTCGTCGCACGCAGTGAGTACTCAAGCTGCATATCACCTCACAGTGGCTAATTTATGCATGTCCAAGTAGCGGTGTTCAAACAGAGAGGCACGCCTGCGTTTCTCCAACCACTCCACTGTCACCACCCCCAAACGCTGACCTGATGTCACTAACTCTGCAATGGTTTTGTATCTGCATAGGTGATTGAAGAGCAATCGCAGTGCTAACTCACACACATGCACTGCAGTGCAAACGCATGAGCAGTACGCACCATCGACCGATCTGAGTACGCGGTTGCAAATGCGAAGCATGATGAATCAGGCCTTCTGTTTGGAGTACTGTAAGTTTCATTGTGATCTAGTTTTCTACTAGAAGATACTCTGGCAGCATCACATGTACTGGCCTAAGGCCTGTATTTTGCTGTTTTTGTAATATATTATTATTATTATTATTATTTCTATTACTTTTACTCATAGGCTATTTGTTCATGATTAATGAATAGATTCTATTGAGTTGTGTAGTCTATTAAACTGCCATTCTGTCTGCCATGACTGTGTTACTATGTTTCATGGATGTCCTATATTCCTTTGGTTTAGCCAACCAGCTCACTGCAGCCTGAGCTGTGAGGTGGTCAAAATTGACTGGAAAAAAAAGTTATTGATGTTAATAACACTGTAAATAACATGTCCACATTACATGATTTTTGCAGTTTTTATCCATTTTTAAATAAATCCAAAACCAGAATGTTTGAGGGTGATTTTGCCAAAACCAAAACACAATGAAGATTTAGAACCAAAACCAAAACATGGCGGTCTGGGCACATCTATACTACAGTATCTATTAAACAGTTTATAGTCCTCACTTTAATTCAGTTGCTGGTATTGGGAATAAGTGGGACTATTGTCATCAGTTGAGGGGTTATTATTTGAAGCATATTGCATCATGCCATTGTAGGTGACACTAGCTTTGAGGTTCTATTTTAAAGGTGCGGATTGTCTGCCATAGTTATGTTGGTTTGAGACATGAAAATAAGGCTGTTATTGGTGTTGGCAGGATCAATGTATAGACCTAAACATGTCACGCTCAGGTCTAATAGGCATCATTGTAATCACATGACTAGATTGATCAAGACACCTAGCTTTGCTGTTTGCCATATTGTAGTGTCATTCATATTGGCTCTACATGCACCCTGTGCTCCTCACTCATATGCAATTTTTAATTCCAGGCTGGATCCAAAAGTTTCACACTCAACTGGGGACCTGTACATTACATCATGAGTGCCACTTAGGACTTGGCATGTGAGTAGCTAATTTCTATTTTCTTTATTTGCCTCCTTAACCACTTGCCTGGCATGATCGCATCAGATGTGACCACACCAAACTGGGCTTTCCCTGACATGGTTGCATCTGATAAAGGAGCTAATACTCCGAAACATTGATTGATTAATGCTAGTTCCACCATGTCTTTTTCATTATCTGAAATTATAGCCGTGAGTGCCGTCCATCTGCCGTAAGGTTCTGTGCATGTACTATTACCAGGAAGGGCACCAGCTACAGTTGTTTTCATGTACACAGGAGTGCCAAGCATTCGAACTTTGTATATATATATATATATATATATATATATATACACATATATATATATATATATATATATATACACATATATATATATATATATATACACATACACACACACATATATAGTATACCACTTATGAAAAACTACAAAGGGACCGCACTGTCAATTACAAAATAGAATTTGATATTATACTTAATCAATCAGCAGATGAGGGAATAATTTCCTCAGAATTGCAGAAAGCTTTAACAGTGGAGTTCCCTATAGTACCTCTATTTTACACTGTACCCAAAGTGCATAAATGGTTGGAGGATCCCCCTGGTTGACCCACCATACCGGCCAGGGGGTCTCTCTTTTAACCTATTGTGGTGTACTTAGATTCTTTACTTAATCCTTGTATTCAACATACCCCATCCTATCTAAAGGACACTATGGCTTTATTGTTATGGTTACAGACTTTAAATGTAGAGGTGGATGAAATTTTAATGTGTAGTGCTAATGTTTCCAGCCTGTTTACCTGTATTCCACACAATCAAGGGATTGATGTGGTTAGAGCTATAATTGTTGATAATGCCTTGTATGTTGGTTTTCCAGTTGAGTTTTTTTTAAATTGTTGATACTGGTTCTTACCAGAAATTACTTTATCCATGATGGCAAGTATTATTTACAAGTATCAGGCTGCGCGATGGGGTTCTAAGTGGCCCCATCATATGCAAACACTTATGTATCAGGTGGAACAACAGTTGTTTTATGCAAATGGAGCTCTCAGGCCTGAGATAGCTATTTATTTAAGCTACAAAGATTACTTGCTCATCATTTGGAAAAGTGATAAGGAATCTCTAGTTACCATCTTGGAGGAACAAAACAATTCAGATAGTGAAGTTAAACTAACATACACAATTAGATATACTAATATAGCATATTTGGATGTTAATATCTCACATGTTGATGGTGAGTTAGTCACCTCCTTATTTTCTAAGCCCACAGATAGAAACACACTATTACGACATGACAGCTTCCACCCTATCCCACTTCGTAAAGGCCTACCCTACTCCCAGTTTCTGCGGGCTAGACATATCACTTCGGACCCCTATCAGATAGACAGTACTTTAAATGAAATGCTTGAACATTTTGTAGTAAGCGGCTATAAAAGAAAAGAGTTGGAGAGATTGAAAAAGAAGGTTATCGATTCACCAAGAGCCCAAACGTTGCAGGCAGGTAATCATAGTGATAACAAATTGCCTTCAAACTGCTTTGATAGTTGCAGTAACTACAGACCGAGATCTGCCTTCATTAGCTCAGACTAGATTATTACCTAGTTACAACAGAGGAATCTGAGAGATCATCAATTCAAATTTGACATCACTGACTTGGACAAAAAACAACCCACACATTTCTTGAGTCAAAAAAATCCGTTCCACAGATGTTTAGGCTGTGTGACATGTCACTCCTCAACAGTAGGCAGTACCTTTTGTAATCCGCATATGGGTAAATGATATAATATCAATTTTGCAGTTACATGTACAACCACCTATGTAATTTATATGATTTATATGCTCACATGCCCATGTGGCCTAGCCTACATAGGAAAAACCCAAAGGCAATTCAAGGAGAGTATGGCACTGCATCAGAGTGCCATACACCAAGCCTTGGAATTGGGGGTTAGTGATCAACCAGTGGCTAGACACTGTATTCAAGAGAAGCATAATATGGCTGTCACACGCTCTATTATAATAGATCATGTGCCCTTTAATGCGAGGGGAGGCAATCGAGCTAAGATATTGCTACAGAAGGAGAGTAGGTGGATCTAGACCTTAAATACTCTAGCTCCAAGGGGGCTAAACGAAATTCCGGGTTTACAGTTTTTCTATGACAATAATCTATTATCTCTTATAACCTATACTAATGACACATTTCAGCATCAGTGTACTGGTGAATGTTCTTAAAGTTGCTTTCCAATCCACTGGACTACATAATTCAGGGCTATAATTATAAATATAGTGGAATCACATAATGTTTAATAGACTAATTCCTGACATGCTGAGAGTTAATAGTAGGTTTGTCAAAAACATACTATTTAGTCTCACCTTTAATTTTTTAGTGTATATTCATAATTTGCTGATTTTTCTTGGATGTCAACAATGTGATTTTAATATTTTAATTGTTTCTCATTTTAATTGTTTATTGAACTTATGTCTCATTGTGGTGTGTATTCTGCATACAATGTTTACATCCCTGAGCCGGATTCTTTAAAATGCTTGATGATGGCAACTTGCTTCTATATATATTCTCATCAGAAACAGCATAGTATATACATTAGTATTATACCCTTCGGGGCAACAATCATACATTGTTTACAAGATTGATAAGTTACACAGCTGGCTTCCAGAGACTCTACTTGGCACCACCAGGTGATGACAGTACTACTGCATGGCACTTGTGCCATGCATGGAAGGTGATTACACCAGACGGCGGAGACCAGGTGAGTGTTGTGGGGATAAGTATAGTTGCTTGGTGGGGTATATAAGGGTTAGTTGTTAGTACAATGTCTGTATGTCCCTGAATATGGGGTTTGAGGCCCCCGAAATGTCAGCAATAAAGGACTTTTACATTTCATAAACACAAGCCTGCAGAGTGCCGTCTTTCTGTAATCTCCGTGTATGTACAGATTGGCCCAGCTAGTTTGTGGCTCAATATGCCATGTAGCGCGCCATGCACCTCGCGCCACACAGTACACCTTGAGCTGTGCCACACAGAATGTTTCATAACAGAATGTAGCTTAGCACAGGTAAAAAGTCATAATGTGTAATACAACTTTTTGTCCACTAGGTGTCGCTTTTCCTAAACTACACAGCTCATGTGTCAGATTTCCAATGTATTTTCTGTATCACTACTTGATGATTGACTGACAGAAGCTGTGATTTTGTACACTGTAGTACAGAGTTTTCCTCATGGACTCAGAGCTTTAGAAGAATGTCTATTAAAGTTTTAAATCATTACATTAAGGGGTACATTTACTAAAGTGAGAGTTTTTAGAAGTAAGTTTTAAAAGTAATGTTGCTCATAGCAACCAATCAGATTCTAGCTATTATCTTCTAGGAGGTGCTAGTTACATGTTAAGTAGAATCTGATTGGTTGCTATGGGCAACATCACTTCTAAAAGTCACTTCTAAAAACTTTCAATTTAGTAAATTTACCTCTAAGTGTGTGTGTCCTGTAATTTTTTATAAAAATATATCACACGCATGCACAGCTCCCCAACCACCATTTGCCTCTAATCAATGCCACTGAACTCAATACATTGTCCACAACTTCATACCACATGGCATTTCTATGCTACTTTATGCCACTATAAGTGGTGTGCGGTGCTCCATACAGTACACCATATTGCACCCTGCTTGTCGCACTATGCTGTGGCATATGGAGTCTTATAGTACTGTGCATGCCCAGTGGAGCCGGTCAGGAGTGACACAGGGCATCAGCACTAGGCAGATGCATTGTGCACTGTAAACAACATGTGCAGTGCAGCTTTTGACATGGCTGACATGTGTGGGCTAGAGGATTGTGTGATTGAGCGCCTTGTAGAATGGGCATCCTAGGTTTGATACCTGGTAAGGGACATTTTTTTTTTTAATTTTCACTACAGGACTTGGTTGTGTGTGAGTTCTGTCATTTATACAGTTATCTGTGTTGACCAAAAAGATGCACTCCCAGCATTGAATAAAGACTGAGCAATTGAAGTTCAGTATTCTTATCAAAGCCTACTGAACTCAATACATTGTCAACAACTTCATACCACCTGGCATTTTTATGCTACTTTCTGCCACTACTGCTAATGCACTGTGTGCTCAAGAAAGTGGTGTGTGGCGCACCATACAGTACACCACATAGTTTAGATATACAGTATGTTTATATATATATATATATATATATATGAGTATATATATATATATATATATATATGTGTATGTGTGTATGTGTGGATATAAAAAAGAGAGAGGACGCTAGACTTGAACTTTAAAGAGATCGCCTTATTCAGTGAACCACTTATTATTGTATATACTTTCAACTTTATAATAAAACCATCATATTCAATTTATAAGTTAGAAATTTCAAAATAGATAAGTCCTGGATGGATAATAGGTTAATAAGAGTCCTTTCTTAAAGTGAAATCCAAAGGTACTTTAGGAATCCTTCATAGCAGATTGAGAACTGGAAATTCATTTTCTCCAAATTTCTGATCCCTCCTTTCAGGTCATGCAGAAATAGACCCTTGCACCAGAATATCACCCAGACAAATCAGGCCAAAAGACCACCATTAATATTTGAATAACTTTATTAACATAAAAACAATTAATCACAAGACCACTGTAAGGTCTTTCTTACATAAAATAGATGATACACTCAATCCGAGATCGGGTAAGTTTTTGCATCCACTGTTGCACCATATGGTTAAAGCTCACAATGGTGGATCCTGAGTAATCCACAGATATGACAATGTTATAACCCAACACGTTTTGTCCTTAGAAGGACTACTTCAGGGGTAAATCACAATTATAGTGTAAAATCTAGATGAGTCCCAGTTTATTTCTAAGCAAACCACCACATCTTATAGTAGAATACAAAAGGGCTCAGTTCGCGACTGGATAGTGGTTCCACAAACAAAGACTTTAATCAGTAGTAATGAATCTCAAAGTTGGAACCTCCATGACTGTGTGTGTATATATGTGATGTATATATATATATATATATATATATATATATATATATAGTACACAAAGGTTGAAATGTGAGCGACAAAAGTGCTTAATACACTCTATTATCTATTTAAATAATTCAGTAAATCTGTGAAAAACGCTTAGTAGTTCATATGTAGTGTTTTAAAACAAAGTGCAGAAATAAACACATAAAGTGCCAAGTGAATAATTTAACCTCAATAAATAATAAATGCAAGTGAATAAATACGTGTTTAAAATAATAAAATTATATCTAAATTTAAAAAAAAATTATTTAATTCATAAATATGACACCTACAATCATGAAAAAGTACATAAAAACATAGCAATAAATGATATACATAGGATAAAAAGGAGGAATAAACTGAAAAAAGCTTATCTTTTAGATAAAATAGAAATTGAAGAGTTCATGGATGTATGATCAGCCTCCCAACGCGTTTCATCAATCTATGACTTCATCAAGGGGATACCTAGCTGTAAATGCCCTCCGGCTTATAAACCCCACTAATAGGGACAATTGACGCTCATTATGACATCACTTCCTGTCAGTAATTTATTTTATCTTCCTTATTACTGATATATTACAATGAATCTATATATTATGTAGTCACGTTATATCCATCAGTCCTAAAAGCATATAATTTAGTAGTTTTATAAAATATAAATTGAATAACAAACTGCGGGCTATCATCACTTCCGCCCAAAAGTACGGCCAGTTTTGTCCTGGAAGTCTGGCCACTTCCGCCCTAATGCTCAGTCTCGTGATCCCGTCATCCTGTTTATATTTTAATTTATGGTGGCTAGGCACCACCAGACTTTTGTTGTTAAGAGCTGACACCTTTAATAGAGGAGTGCAATACACTGAGTGTCATTATAAACCCTGAAGGGTTATAAGGTGGCAATTTTTTCTGCTGTTGGCGCAGGGTACATCTACAATATCAAATATATATGTTTATGTGTATATTATATATATATATATATTGTATACCATTGTACCGCTGCTATATACACTGCCCAAGGTGCATAAGAGTTTTACTGCACCACCTGGGTGGCCTATTGTAGCAGCCTTGCATTGTGAATAGCCCTGGCTTCTTATTAGATACAACAGCATTTTTAAGAGGAATTGTTTATGACTTTGATGCAGACACACAATGACTCATTAAGCCCCATTAAATTTATGTTTAGTACCAGCCGTGAAACTATCACTTTCCTTGATGTTAATGTCACCTTGAAAGAAGGGGATATTGAGACAGCACTGTATCAGAAACCCACTGATCACAATACTTTACTACATGTCAGTAGTATTCACCCTAAATCCTTTAAGTACAGTTTACCTTACTCACAATTTATTCGAGCAAGGAGAGTTTTCAGTGATCCAGTGGTGGATGAACACAATATTGACAGTATGATCAGTAAATTTATGGACAGGGGTTATGATAGGGACTCCATGATTAAGGCTAAAAAATTAGCAATGTTGATTCCTCATCAACAATTATTGAAGAGGGTAGAGAAGGGTAAAAGTAAACAACATCTCCCCTGGATGAACCATTTTAATCCCTGCAGCAACATAATCAGAAGTACTGTGAAACAACTCTAGCCCATTGTACAATCTGACAATAATTTAAAAATGAAGGAGGTCAATATTATGCCCTGCTATACTAGGAGACAGACAATCAAGGATTGGGTCATGAGGCGCGATGTGAATGGTATGCATTTAGAACAGAGGGCCTGATTCAGAGCCGGACACAAAACTGTGTTCGTCTGCAGTAGGTACGACATGCAAAATGTCAAATCAAGCGCTCGCACATGTGGTCGCTCGTAGCGAGTCTTCTGCCCAATATTTCCCCAACCCCTCCTCTAGCTAATGAGCGTCCGAAATAGCGAGCGCTCTACTAGTTTTTTGTTGTTGTGTTTGCTCGCACAACTACTACCGGAAGTAGGCCTGTCATTTGTCCATTGCCTTGTTTCTCGTTCGGCAAACATCCGTGAATCGATTGGTGCCAATCATTACCTTAATTTACTTAATTGTTGGTTGAATGTTTTCAATCTTGTTTGATTTTTGAATGTCAATAAACTTTATTGTTTGTTTTCTGTACAATTTGTTCTGTAGAATCCGTCCGCTTTTAAGGGCAAACATGTTGTTTCTTTTAATTCCAAAGACTGTTTGTTTGGGATTTTTTTTATAATTTGGTTTATAATATAGAAATTCTTTTTTTTTTTTTTTTTGGTTCGGATTGTTGGTAGCGCACCAAAATGCATCAAGCCAATCCTAAGTCACAATATATTTTTATGGGTTGTTCACATGACTCACACATTAACCAATAGGATTGTTCATGTTATTTCTGAAAGTACATTAGCCAATCAACATTTAGGGGTACCTGTAATAAAACTGATGTGTGTAAAAAAAAAATACATTGCCATCATCAGAGCCAGTGCTTTTACACGGCGTGAGCTGCTGGTGCTCACCGAAACCATAGATAGGTGGATAATGGACAGGCCGCCCCCATCACCAACATCCTGAAGTGATGGGCGTACGAGGAGGTGCGGCGGAGGCTGCGTACTTTGGGGTATCGCCACACCATCAGACAATTGGAGCGCTGTTGGTCCGATTTGCGGCGCAGGTCCCCGCACCTGCTTGCGCATCTTCAAATGCGGATCTGTAGGTGTAAGTGGATATTTGAATGTTTAAATATCTATGTCAATCTTATTTTTATTTTTGTCTTTGCTAATGTAAATTTGCATTAATGCGTGTGCATGTGTGCAGTATGCATTTTTATTTTGCTAAATGAGACCTTGTTAATGTAAATGTATTGGTTTTTTTTGGTTAATGTTTTACATTTAAAATTTTTTTGTGAATACATATTTGGTAATATTCCAAACTATATATCATTTAGGTCAGGAGCGGAGGCAGAGACGTTGTCGGAGGCGTGCCCGACCCCTCTCCCCAACTCCCACCATGTACTCCCCTGCCCACTCCTCCCAAATTTCGCCACCCTCCCCTGACTTGGACATCCCTCTTTCAAATCCCTCTCCTAGACCCCAATCTGAAATTTCCCCTCCCTCCCCGTCCCCCCCATCCACATTTCCACACCCTCCCCTGATCCACCCACTCTTTATTCAACTCCCTCCACTTTTTCCCCATCTCAAATTACCCCGCCTTATTCCTCCATCCATTTTACCGACATCATCTGAGGAGGAGGATCTGGCCCAACCTGTCCCTGAAGCTGCAGGTAATTTATTTTACATGTGTGCAAGTAATTTGTGAAACGGTGCCCTATATGCATACACTGTGGTATCCTGGAATACAATCTAAGGTCATTAGCAATTTTAACAATTATGGGTTTTTTTTGGGACATTCATCACATGGTTTTTTTTATTTGGTTAAATGTCTAATTTAAGGTCCATTTTTAACATTACAATGTCTTCCTTTTTTTAAACAAAAAATTTGTGGTGTCCCTCAAATGGTTTTTTTTTGGGGGTGTTCTACATTCTTCTTTACCAAATTAATTTTTTCATGAGCACATATGCCACAGCCCAATACAAGTTTCTTGTGGCTTTTTTTAATTTGTTGTATTATATCAAAATACAAATCGTGTAAGGATTATTTCAGAGGCCAAAGTGATTGTTCAACCCACTATTCTCATGTTTTTTTTTTGGGGGGGGGGCCAATTAGTAATTTAGGAGATTTCTTTTAACCTCTATATTTTGTTCACAAATTTTGCATGGGGTGTTATTTTTTTTTCTTTGTAAATCATACTGTCCTTTTTTTTTAAAAATATTGTTTTTTGGTTTATTTTGTTATTAAACATTTATACATTTCAAAAATCTAATTTATTGCCTCAAACATTACCTACCAAGGACAATCAATTTGTTTGCATGTGTTAAATGTTGTTTGCTTCATTTGTTTTGTGTTTTTGCTTATGAAAATGCAAACAATGACAAAAAAGTTTGACAATTTTAGAGTCCAAAATTTTTTAAAAATTTTGAAAAAATGATATAACATTCAGTTTGAGTGGATTTCCAGAAATTGGAGACATAACTTAAATTTTATAATCTTTGTTAAATTAACATTAACTCCATAATGGTTCGCTAGAATACCCTTATGTAGTTAATGCATTTTTTTCAAGAAAAAATTGAAACCCCCCCCAAAAAACCACTTTACACTTGGAAACAAATTTCAAAGGTACTGTCCATTTGTTAAAGGTTTTTGGTGTATTTTAAACTTTTAAAAAACCAATAAAGTTTTAGAAATTGTATTACACATTATCACAAACAAAAAGAAAGACACACACAAAAGTACAAATCACACAATCAAGAACTGGTTGAAGATGTTGCATCCCAACATGTTGTCCAAATTCAGGATAAAAACACATTTGTCCAGGTGTTAAGTTCATTTTTGAGTCATTATTGTCACAGTCAGGAAGTAAGCAGGTTGTTGTTTTGTTTGGGAAAAAACAAGAAAAGAAGCATTTTACAATGCAAAACATAGGATAGTTAACACACATAATTTACCTTCTGCCCAATGTAAACAAATGTTAAAAAAAGGAAAATAACATAACTGAAAAAACGAGAAATTACCTCATCACGTATGACCCCCCTGACACTCTCCTCCGACCAACCTCGGGGGGGCCATCCTCAGGCAAGGCATCCTCTGGTTGCATTGGGACACCACTCCTTATGGCGATGTTGTGAAATATCCCACACAGGACCACAATTTTGGAAACCACAGCCAGCAAATACATGAGGTCGCCACCAGAGCGGTGGAGGCATCGAAATTGGCCTTTTAAAAGGCCAATGCAATGCTCCACCACCTGCCTGGTGGCAGTAAGTGTGGAATTATTTTGACTTTGTGGCCCTGGTGTACGAACCAAATAAGGAGTGAGCAGCCAGGGCGTGCAAGGGTAACCACTGTCTCCTGTGAAAAAAAAACATTCAGTACCATTTCTAAGTCAACAGTGTTTGTTTTAAAAATTAAATGTACCACTTACCCTGAAGCCATGCATCACCAGCTTGTAGGCTGTTTAATTTGTGCCAATGCCCTGACTGCTGGATGACAAATGAATCATGTGCACTTCCTGGAAATTTGGCATTCAGGGACAGGATCTGGAGGGAGGCATCACATACCACCATTACATTCATTGAATGGAAATGTTTTTGGTTCCTAAATATTGCCTCCAGTGCTGCTGGAGGCTGAAGTGGTATGTGAGTGCCATCCACAACCCCTATGATGTGTGGGAAGCCTGCAATTTCGAAAAATTTCTGCTTAACCACATTAAGGGACCCTATATCCAATTGCATATTAATAAAATGATGGAGGTGCTTAAATAGTTCATCCATTACCACCCTCAGGATCCTAGAAAAGGAGGATTGGGAAATTCCAGCAACGATGCCGACTGTGGTCTGGAAGGATCCTGAGGCGCAAAAATGTTACACCAACATTAACTGCGTAAGTGGTGGTATTGCTGTTGGATTGTTAATTTGCCTTTCAAGATCACTCTCTATTAATAAAAGAGTGTCTAGGATGATTTGGGGTGGTAGGCGATAACACTTTAAGACCACATCATCAGACATTCCAAAAAGGGTGACATGTGTTCAAAATATCTGGGGCCTTGCACGCCTACAATGCCTACGCCTAGGAGGATGTTCAAGTTGGTCGGGGTCGTGGACCATCGCCACTATAATTCGCCCAACATTAATCTGAAATGTTAGACAATGTAGTTATTTTTTCGAAATTTAACAATGAGAAAATATACTTATCTTTTTTACACATTAAGAAGAATCTTACAGGGTTAGGCAGTGACATCTTGAAGTAAACCTACGAATTAGATTTTCCATATAAATAATGTAAACATTTACACAAAATAAAGACAGGCTAAGGCTAAAATATAAAGAATGCATGCACTACACAGATGATGTTGTTATTTTAGGATTGTACAAGAGAATTGTAATGTACGCTTAAGCCACAGACAGGAGATGAGCAAAATATACACAATGCAGGTTACAAAATAACGCTTAATGGTACGCTTAAGCCACAGACAGGAGCTGAGCAAAATATATGCAATACAGGTTACAAAGTAACGCTTAATGATACGCTTAAGCCACAGACAGGAGATGAGCAAAATATACGCAATACATTTCAAATTTATTATGGCAAAAAAACCATTGGCAAAAAAACACCAATTTTTAAGTGCACTTATCTGCATAGTGTGACCCCTTAAATAATCATGAAAAATTAATAAAAATAACAGGTCTAATGTATGACAAAAAACACTTACCGCACAAAGATGATAACACCAAAATAAACGAGATCCACAACACCAAACGTAAAAAATAAATAAATAAATAAAAACAAAGGAAACACGTATTAACATAAAAAATGAAAAAATTATTTGCTAGTTATAATCGACCAAAAAGTCAATAAAAAAAACTTACCTCAACAAAAAAAAAAATTGTGAAAGAAAAAAAACTCTAAAATGCGAAAGAAAATAAACAACAGAAAACTCGCCAAAAATCTACCAAACTCTCCGCAAACAAACACTACTCTGATTAACTCTCAAATGACAACCACTACAAACAAACCACCCTGAAACAAGGCCACAAAAAAGCCTTAAATAGGCCGAACTTTCCCGCTCAAATCAATGATGCACAATAGATGTGCCCGTATAATGCACACGCATCCATAAAAACATCACGAGAGCCCACAATGGGTCAGCTGAATTCAAGGGTTTAATCATGTCCACTGAGCAGCAGAAAAGCCAAAATCCAGGACCTCACAGTAAGTAGCTCCAAAATTAAAGTTACCACCTAAGTTTTTTTCAAAATTTTTTGTAAGGTGTTGAGATTGAGAATGAGGAGGCTGTGGGGCCTAGTACCCAGGCCAGGGTCAAATGCAAAAGGCAGCTGCAATTCACAAGAAAGGAGATGGAGGCTTTGGTGCAAAAGTGCATTGATAACCTGTCACAGGCACCCCAAAATATGGGTGCAACCCAGAGATGGAAACTGGGGGAGGAAATAGCCAGTGCTGTTAATGGGGTTGGTGACTTTGTCCGTTCAACCAAAGAGGTCAAACGCCGGTACATAAATGCTGTAACCTATGTCCAAGTGTTTATTAAATTATTAACAAATCTAACCATACATTTTTAAACAACAGATGGAGCGACTTCATATATCGGCTAAAACAAAAATTGGCTGATAGGGCTAGGCATGCAGGGGGGACAGGTGGTTGGCCAACCCCTATGTCATTGGAGCTAACAGATTTGGAGTAGCTGGCACAGGGGTGTGTGCAGGTAGAGGAGGTGTTTGGCGTGTCCAACATGGACACAGACATGCCAGACTTTGCGGCTCCACATGTTGCCGCAGGTAATTTAGTAAAAAATGATTGAAAAACTTGTTTAAGTAAATTTACAAATGTACTAATATTTGTATTATCTATCTTTTTCACACAGGTACAGAAGAGGACGAGTCTGCTCCAGAACTGAGTTTTGGCCGCAGTAGATCTGCTGCCTCCGTGGCGAGGAAGCAGTATATCCGGCTGGGGACCCTGTGGCGGACAGTCCAGGGCCTTCACCCTCGCAGGCAGTGGCCCTTCTCTCAGATCTCAATGAAAAAACTGATAAGAACACTGAGATTCTGATGAGGATGGATGCCAATCTGCTATGGGTGGTGGATGCCCTGTAGGAAAATGCTGCGGCCAATGTCAGAATAGCTAATGCCCTGGAGCAGCTCGTCCACCTGCGCATGTTGAAGCTGGCCTCCCTTCCTGCCGGAATATCAGGGCCCTCCACCTCTGGCGCAACATCAGACATCCCTCCAAATGTGCCTAGCCCTATGCATAGGCCAGAGGAAACAATATCTACCTCTGGCCAGGCCAGGTGCATGACCAGACAGACAAAGTCATGCTCCCTCCAACACCAAGCCAAGTGGGGGAAAAGGCATTGACAGCACTGGCTAATACCCAAAATTCCATCTCTGTGTTTGCCCCATATTTTTGCACCCCAAAACATCCCTCTCCTTTCTTGTGAATTGTTTTTTTTTATTTAATTACTTTGGATTTTTCCAAATGTAAAAAAATTGCATTTTTTTGTGGAAAAAAAGCCAAACAAAAGAAAACACAAAAATGGATTTTAATGTTTTAAAAAAATAAAACCAAAAATCAAAAATTGTGTGTCAATTTCATTATCAACTGGCTAAAAGGGACTGGAACAGACATACTTAAATACATAACAAAGGTCATATATAAAAAAAAACATAAAAAAAAAAAAACATCAGGTAACAGGTAAATAAACAATAACACAAGCAAAGCAATTAGTAGCTGATTGTCTTTCGGGATTTAAAACTAAATGAAAAGAATATTTTACAAAAAAGTAGATTGGTGTTGGGCTATTAAAAAACAAAAGAAATCTGACAACATGCGTACGGAATATCTCAAAAACATCAAGCATTTTTAACATAAGTGAAACATTTATTTGGTGATTGCTGTGATTTCAAAACACATTCAAATAGGAACACAACATGCGTTCTAAATTTAACTAATAAATCAGGGCCATTGCAAATCACCTTCTAACAAGTGAACCAATTATTAGGTGATTGGTCTTGTGCCTTCTTAAGGAGAATAGCAAAACATCGATTCACTTAGGGCGCTACGAAGAGACCATCGTCTTTGCGAGATCCAATACCCTACCACAAGCTGAATGAGCAGTAATAATGGAAACTGGATCACACAGTGACGTATCAAAAATACAGATAATACATGTACGCCCAAAAAACGGCTTGACATGCCTGCGTTTTCACATCTCCGCCCCCGTTACCACCCATAAACGGAACATTCTGTCAATCAAATTACATAGGTCACTTCCTGTTCGCTGTGTATACGAGCAAAAGAAAAATGACCGCAAAGATACGGCCGAACATGTGCAATGATAACTGGACACATGCGTGGTTTAAAAAAATCGAATGTGTACGAGCAAACGGCTGCTTGCGTCCGGCTCTGAATCAGGGCCCAGAGCGAACAGTCTGGTGTTTTGGTCTCTAAACAAGGGTGCTATAGGTGCCTGGGCTGCCTAACATGTAGGTATATGCAAACTGGTACTAGTTTTAAACATCCACATAGTGAGAAAAGCTTGGTTATTAGACATAGGGTGACCTGCCTTACACAATTTGTGGTGTACCTCATAACTTGTCCTTGCGGATTGAAATATGAGGAGAAAATGGAAATAACTCTACATGAGAGGATGGCAGTGCTTCGGTCAGGCTTTTGAGAAAGGTGAAAGCGATCAACCAGTTGCACGCCATTTTCTAACCTTAGGGCATAATTTATCAACTTTAACATATGTGATCATCGATCACGTACTAGAGTCTATACGACACGGTGATCGTTCTCAAAAGTTTTTATGTTGTGAAGCACAATGGATCCCATGGGAACGCCCACCGTCTGGGTCTATGATGTCAGTGGGAGTGCTTTTGGCTCTGATGGAGCCAAAAGCACTCCTGGGCTTGCGGCAACGAGACCCTACCACAGGGTATCATCGCAAGCCCGATGGTCACGATGGTCTTGACCATCCCGACCATCATTTTGGCCGCTCGCTATAGCTGTGGGTGGTAACCCACAGCTATGCGAGCGGCCAGGAGGCCGCTTCAAAAAGGAGAAGGAACGGCCCTGATTCAGAGCGAGCGCTCTGTCAGAGCATCCGGCTCTGAAGCAGGGCCATAGTTTCTATCATACTATCAAAAAGGCAGCTGACACAGGTTAATATAAATGAGCTTGCACAGGGGTGCATGAGAAAGCTGTGATCACAAAAAGGCTAATTAAAAATTAACCAAATAAACAAAGTCAGAAATCCACTGCACTCGCCACTCCAAGATTTGGGGTGCAAACCTGCACTCACCATTCCCAGGACTTGGGTGCAAGTGGCTTGTGACAACATTGCTTAAATAAATAAAAACAGAAAACTCAGCACTCACCATTGGTAAATCACTCATAATAATACATAAATAATGGGGTTTTGGTTCATGGATTGATCAATGCATTTAAGCCTGCAGCCCACATCACAGGACCGCATTTCTCTGCAGGTCCAACACTATGGACCTGATTCAGAGCCACTCGCTAGATGCAATCACTCACATCCAGCGTATGCAAATTTGTCAAAGTGACGACATGGGAAGCGATCATTCGCCAAGGCATAGGCACACCCACTTTGGCTGTGCGAGCGATCGCTCTGTGTATGCAGAACCCATTAGTGAATTTAGAGATGCCCACTAGCACACGTCATCTCAAGGAAGTGTATTAAAACATTTTGTACATCGAGCACCATCGGTTGCAATCGCAGCGCTTGTGGTTGCCTTGCCCTGCCGCAAGCACTGAGAGGATTTCATTGTAAAAAACAGGCATGTGACCTAAACTATGACGCTGCCTGTTAATTATGCATGTCTTAAAAATGGTGTTGAAACACTCAGGCACGCCTGTGTTCGCACCTCCACACCCCTGTTATTAGTGTCCTGCCCCTGTTACTACCCACAAACGGCCTCTGCTGTCACTCATTTCACTGGGATGTCTTTGCTGGGCGAGCGAGCGGGCTGCGATGGCACAGAGTAGTTTGCGCACGCACAGAACAAAGCGTGCACATGTGCATTTGCAAACCATCTGGCCACTTGTGAGTGCACATTGCTTGTGAGCGGCTCTGAATGAGGTCCTATGTGTCATACTTATGGAAACCTAGTAGCCGCTATCACAGAGTTTACGCTGAAAAAAAATTAACTGGCATAAAGCTTACCTGCCAACTAACTTATGGCTTTTAAAGGCAAGCCACTTGCACCCCAGTCCTGGGAATGGTGAGTGCAGGTTTGCATCCCAAATCTGGGAGTTTCGAGTGCAGTGGATTTCTGACTTTGTTTAATTGGTTAATTTTTAATTAGCCTTTTTGTGATCACAGCTTTCCCCAATACCTACTGTTGTGTACTCTCCTATTTGTGCTAGTCTGCATTCCCTCCACACCAATCTGTCTTTATCCATCTGCACTGCTCTGTCTTCCCATGTTCATTACACTCTCTACCCCATCCATGTCGCTGTCCCTCAAAACCGTACCACTCTGTTTCCTCCCCATCTGCACCACTGTTTTCCACCCATCTGCATTACTTTGTTCCTACACCATATCCGCACCACTGTTTTTCACCCATCTGCATCACTTTGGCTACCCCCCCCTCTGTACTGCTTTACCTTCCCTCCTCTACACACCTTTTTGGCTCACCTATCCATTCTGCTCTGTCTCCTCCCCCTATCCACATCACTTTTATCCCATCTGCACAGATCTATTTTCTGCTTAGACATCAGTTTCATTGACTGTATGTGTGTGTTCCAATGGGCAGCTCCACCATTTTGTGAGTGACAGCAATCTCATTCTGTGAGAGTGGTGAAGCTGCAGTTAACCACAGGGTGTGATGGCATACCATATCTATATTGCACAAGGAACACATCCATTAAGGCGTCAGCCTTAATGATTGTAATTTCATTGCTTTTTTTAGTTTGAGTGGCACAAATTCAGTAGGTTTTGTGAAATTTCAGATCATGTCTAAGAAGCCTTAATGGGACATGTAAAACTGTAAGGTTTTTTGTCTATGGAATTGCATTGCTTTTTTATAATTTATTAATCATCAGGGTGTTGACAAGCAAACTGGGCCACCCTCAGGGCAGAATGACAGCAAATAGGTACACTAACACAGGTAGAGGAGCAGACAGCACACAGGAGGTGTTTTAAGGGTGCAGAGGGAGAGATGGCTACAGGGGCAGGCAGCAGGTGTGTTGGGCAGTGCCAGCAGTGGGGGTGCAGAGCAATGGCAGCAATGGGCATGCACAGAAGCATCAGCAGGTGACAGAGGGACTCAGTGGTGCTTGGCATGCATCGAGAAAATCAAATCAATAAGACACAGATGCATGGATGTATCAGTAAGATCCATCTATGTATTGTTTTAAAAAATGAATGTGCAATATAAACATTTTTATGTGCCTCCACAGCACAACCAGCATCGAGCTTTTGAGCCCCTGTGCTGGTGTAAACACAGGTGTAAAATGATGTAGGGATTCCCTGTATTAAGCACAACCTGCACGAGGTTAATCAGAGTCAGTTGGTTGCCAAAATACAGGGGACAAGCGACATAGGGGTCTTCTCGTAAAAATAATAATTTTTCCATAAAGAAATTCCGATGGGGCATGGTGTTTAAAAGGGCTACACCTCAAAAGCTATAGTAGGTGTGGATCTGAAATTTATCATGAGCTGGTAGAACTGTCACTCGGTGCTGCATGCAAAATTTCATGGCAAAAACATAAAAAATGAGGACTTGGGAGTAATTTAAATTTCCAACTGTCAGTGTTTTCTAATACTCAAATAAGAACCAATTTTCTGCTGTTCTCTATGGGTGATTTTTGGGAAGGCATAACTGATGGTAGGGGGCAAATTTACACTTTGGGTTTCTTTTATTAGGCAGCTATTCTTCCAGGATAGTTGTTTTTGGGGTTTAGGTATTTGAGAAATGTAAAGTTTTTAAACTATTACCTCACAAATTTGTATAGTGATAAGAAGTTTCAACTTGATGCGCAGCTTTAAGCTCTTTTTGATGGCTCCCGCTTCCCCCAGGACTTCCACTGCATCTTCACCTGGAGGGAAGTGGCTCTTTTGCATGGCGGCCGCCCATCTAGCGCTTCAGCGGCGTCTTCCTGCTTCAGCTGGTCTTCTCTCCAGCTACCCAGCCAACGGACTGAGTGACTGAACATTGCCTTGCACTGACTTTATATAAGCCAGCCATGGGGGCGGAGCGATGACATCGCGAGCCGTGATTGGCTCACAGTGGCCATCTTTAAAATTCAAAAATGGCCCTGAAGCACCATTTTGAAAAGGGCACACTCGGTTCTCACAATTGAAGTCAATGGTTAGAACTGCTCATTTCCTGAGAGGTGGAAGGCTCACCTTTCTCAGCTATGAGTGCTCCACACCGGAGCTGGTTGGTGTTTTTTTTTGGGGGGGTGCCATTTTTTTTTTCTACACAGGTTTTATTATTAAACACAAAAGCACAGATGGGTCTCACTGATACTGTCCATGCTTCTGTGTTTGTTATTTAAATACAGATCCAGGTATTATGGATATCCAGAGCTGAGCCTGCATCTGTGTGCTGCTACCTCCCCGGGTCCTAATGCCTGCTACACTGCTGCCCACACTGCCACTGCACTGCTGCCGCTAACACCCGCTACCATCCCCAGTTCCCGGCTGCAGCTGACGCCCGCTAACCCCTACCCCCTCTACCCCACATCCCAGCTATAGCAATCGCCGGCTTCCTTCCCTCCGGTCCCGGTTCCCGCTATCACCGCAGAGTTCAGCTATCTTGGTGCACCCAAGTGAAGCCACAGTGCGTAGACCTGCTGAAGGTTCCTACTGAGGCCGCGCAAGGAATTGAAACTTCCTATCTGTATAATGGTGGATTTGTGAGGTAATAGTTTAAAAACTGTAACTTTCTCAATTACCTGAACCCCAAAAGGCCCTATTCCGGAACAATAGCTACCTAATAAAACAAACCCCCAAGTCTAAATCCGCCCCCTACCCTGAGTTATGCCTTCCCAAAAATCCCCCATAGAGAACAGCAGAAAAGTGGTCCTAATTGAGAATGTCAGAAAAAAATTTAGATTACTCCCAAATCCTCATTTTTTTATGTTTTTGCCCTGAAATTTTGCATGCAGCACCGAGCTACAAATTTCAGTCCGGTACCTCCAATAGCTTTTGAGGTGTATCCCCTTAAACCCTTAAACACCATGACCCCCACCCTTTTGAATTCTCTATGGAGATTTCAGTTTTTTTCTATTCAGCCTTAATATAAGGGCATCACCGTGGCCCTTATAATATATATTATATATATATATATATATATATATATACACACACACACACACACATATAGTATATATAGGTACTTCTGAAGTTAATCTTCTGTGTGCTGGTGATTTATTTTGTACAGTATGCTGGGAGTGCTGCACCCCTGTGGATATATTATCATCTTTGCAGCGAGTGCAGGATCAACTGACACATTATGTATATATATATATATATATATCACACACACACACACATGCTTATACTGTATATGCAAAAGAATCACCACAACAACAATAAATGCAATGGTTATACTTGAGTAATTGACAGCACTTTTAATAATAATCATTGGAAAATGAAATAACTTCTAAAGCTTTACTTAGTTTATTAATAAAACCTCTTAGCAAGTTTATTATTTTTGAGCTCATAATTACTCTTTTTATTATCTATTCAATGTAATATTCCTGAAGTTTAATACAAAAACTAAAATATATTTGTTAATTCTCACAACTTCCAGAAAATATAAATTAATAATTTTATGAAGCTAAATAAATGTGTAATTTATTCAAACAATTGTCTCCAGTGACTGCAGTGTCTGAAAAAGAAATACAATTTGAAATTACATATTAGTGCAAACAAATTTCACAGTTTACCCATCTTCAATAGCAATAAAACAACATGAATACTGCAGAAAAAGAGATAACAAAATTATGAACCCCCCATGATGAAAATTTATGAATTCATATAGAATAATCCTTTGACATGTGAATGAATGTAAGTTGGGGTTTGAGATATTTTAACAAGAAGCATTAGGTGTGTATTTTAGTCTTTAGCACATTTTGTATGCAGAGCTACAGTTACAGATTGATAACTGATACACATGTTTAGCAAAGGATGGGAAATGTAAACACATGGATAATTAGTGATTATTTAAACACTTTCATTAATGTAAGTGGGGTCAGATAGAAATGGATTATGCAGTGTAAATCTTCTGCAACAGCTGTCATGAGCCTGAAATTCATTGAAGATATTTCTATTCCTCAGGTCTATCAATGATTCTTTGTGCACATTTATACAGGCATTAACATGTTATACAGTAGAAAGATTTACTGGGCTTTTAAGTGACTTTGGTTTACCTACTTCATTATGTATATTTAACCAAATAATAAGAATGATCTTCCATTTTTCTTTAACCACAAACACTTTATGAAGAACAATTGTGAATTTGTCAACACAACTAAGTTTTTCCCTTGCAAGACTCTTTATCATTTGTATTGGTCTAATTTTTATTAAATAAATCAATAAATTCATTATTTAATGCATGCATCATTTATTTACATGATATCATGTTTCACTTATCTGGTATCACTTTAACATTGCTCATAAGACATTCATAGAAATGATTTTGCATTTTGAATCGCCACAGATATGTTACCAATACAGATTTTAAATAACTTTGAATAAAAGTGCAGTTATCCTTCTTTCCAATGCTACATTTCATAGGACTGTTACATTTGCACACAAACATTAGTCCCCCTGCCCTAAACCACTTGAGGTCTGATTCTGAGTATGACGCTGCCACATCTTTTGAAAGTGTAGTATGTGTCATTTTAAGCTAATACCTCTATAAGCTCTTCCCTGGTGTACATCCATGTATCTGCACCAGCCCCTATGCTAGGAGCAGATTGTTCGTCAGAGTATGGCATGATTCAGCAGCGTACGCAATTGCAATTGCAGCTGCGATTTCATACAGAATGCAGCTGCAAAAATATGCTAATGCTTGCCAAACACAGCCGGTTTAAGGACACCCACTACTGCATTCTCATATAGGTCCAACCTCACTTTTCTGCATATGCATCGGTACCATAAATGCACATCGGCCTGTCATGCAGCATTTACAGCAGGTCTGACCAGCCACAGAAACTGCAAGACTCGTCACACACAGTAAGTACTCAAGCTGCGTATGCAATCGCAGTGGCTAATTTATGCACCAACCCAAAGTGCAGACAGCCTGTCACTCACTTTGTGATGGATTCCTTTGTGCCTATGCAATCGTAATGCTATTAATGCGCACACACAGTATGGCTTGTTATGCATGTGCAATGGCAAACAATCACTTGACTGCATCCATAATCGCTATTGCGTACGCTGCTGAATTAGGCCCTGAGTTTGCAATAAGTTCAGCAACTACCATAACATGCTTATAAGATTGACCATCTTCATGAGTCTGTATAGCCCCCTCCCGGTTACCTCCCAGGAACATCCAGCACATTTCCAATACATTTCTGATACCGTGAGTCTCAATCACAATTGTGCCTCTCTACATACACACCGTGGGATACATACGTAAGTGATGTTTTAGCGACTTAGATGCGTGCACAGTTTAAACACATTGACCATTTGTGTAAATACAGGTGCTGTGTGCAACTCAGGATCAGGCACTTAATGTCATAACTTGTGCCTCATTCCCAGTCAGGGCCATATCTGTGTGGATAACTTATGTTTTCCCTGTATTTGTGAGAGTTCCTCCAGGTAGTCTGATGAGCAGTTACTAATGTTAATGACAATTATTCTCTGTACAGTGCTGTGTAATTGGTAGCATTACTGTATATAAATAAACAATAATAATAAAAATAACATCACATAAATGGCATAATGTCACTGATTGAAACATAGGCCCTGATTCAGACCCACTCGCGAGCGGCTGTCCGCTCGCAAGTGGGTCGATGTTCTGCACTGAGCATGCGCACGACAGAGGGAGCTCCGTCGTGCGCATGCGCCAGACGCGACGAGCGAAGGAAAGTCCTTCGCTCGTTGTGTCTGATCATAGGGGGCGTGCTGTCGATGTTGATTGACAGCACGCCCCCTTTGGTGGGCGTGCCGGGGGCGTGCCTCCCTGATGGGGGCGTTCCCACGGGAACGCCTCCCGTCAGAAGCCGGCCCACTGACATCACTAGTGATGTCAGTGGGAGTGATTTTGGCTCTGATAGAGCCAAAATCACTCCGGAGCTTGCGGTTGAAAACCTCAAACGCTGGCTCCGGCTCGCAGTTTCGATGGTCGCGATGGTCAAGACCATCGCGGCCATCAAACTGCACGCTCATATAGGCTGTGGGTGGTGACCCACAGCTATACGAGTGTCCAGGAGGACGCTCCATTTTTATGGAGGGCGGCCCTCATTCAGAGCTCTGAATGAGGGCCATTGTTACATCAGTTTTCACTGGCATCATACAACATCACCTCCAGTAGATTATTAAATATTATAACACTTTAAGCTACCAAATCACCTTATTAAAATATTCTTCATCATACTGTAGGATGGAATACCTGCATATGAGTGATTATGGTACACCTAGAATAGTACACCAGCGATGATGATATTCCATGTTACATAAAGACCCAGGTTTTCCTAAATGATACTTATTACCCTTGTAGATCCACAAGATGTTCTTAAACACCTCGCCTAATTGCTGTTGTAGTTGTGGACAGGAAGATACTATGTGCTCCACATTATTTGATCTTATCCAATGATTTCTTCTCTGTGGAAACAGTCCACCATGTTATTTTGAATATAATTTATCCACTACTACCTTTATTTTGAACACCACAAGAAATGAACTCACTGTGTGCTGGAGAAAAAGTGGACCCCTGCTCTCTGTTCTATTGTAAACAGTCTGGTGGAAATTTCTCCAATGTGCATACTGGATGAAGACTTTACTGCGTTAATTTTTATATTTGGCCAGGTTTTCAGATCCTGTGTCACAATCCCTATCCAGCTTGTTTAGAGGAGTTTTAGCAGTAAATGTAGCTAGTAAATTGTAGAAAGAAACATATTAGTGGAAGATTGAAACCAATAGAGACGCTAGTAAAGAGAGCACGTTTGAGCATTGCTCGTGTAACTATAAAAAAAGTACCACAATTGGCATTATTTCAAAGAGATCATATCTGCAATTCGATATTTTTCTTTCAGTTCTGTAAAAGGATGTAAGCCCCAGTGAGATGCTTTATCTTTAAAAAAAAAACCCCACCCTTGCATAATATAAGTAAATGCAGTAGCACAGGATTTGTCCAGGAGCCTCACGATTTTCGGGTGCCGCTCCCGGCCCCCTGGAAAGGCAAGCAAGCCTCCCGGAAGCCTGCGACCCTCCCAATCTCCCCCCCAGAAAAAACTTGAAACCCCTGCAGCAGGGGGGCCTGTGAAGCGATTCACGCTGAATCGCGTTATCGTGGCCCCGCCCCCTACTTCACAATGCCAAAAATAATGGCATTGTGAAGAGGGGGCAGGGCCACGATGACACAATCATGTGGCCCAGCCCCCGGCTCTGCCCCCAATGTGATGTCAATGGCCGGCCCCACCCCCCCGCTGTTAGCCAACAATCAGCTCCCTCCCAGAAGGCTGGAGCTGATTGTCGGCAAGTATGCAGTAACATGAGTGAAACTTGAAATTAACAGCTGTAGCAAAGGTATTTTTTGGATTTGGGACTCTACTATAGTGATAAGTTTGGAATAAGTGATGAGTTTAGAATCTGCTGCAAACCCTCCAAAACAAAATATTGTAGGTGGAGACATGTTGAGCTATCTCGTCAATCAGAAAGAGAGGAATCACAATATGCCTGATGGAAAGTTACTGTACATGTAATGATGATGCAAGGTGCAAGCGGCCAATACTGTAGCTTCAGTCTGTGCATGCTGTCAATTGCACGAGATTGATATCAATGGCAGTTTAGTGTCTAAGCAAACAGTTTTTAATAAGCACTGCTTTTCAGCATTAATTCAAAAATGCTGTTGATGTCTACTGGTTTTTGTATTCTAAAAGTCTCATTTGTTTACTGTTTTCCAATAGAAGAATCCAGCTAAACAGATGTGAATAAACAGATGTGAACCTGGCAAAAAAAACAGCTAACACTTAATTTTGCTTTTCTGTTTGATTTAACATACCACATGCTATTCTGAGATCATAAACCCCCTATAAAATGTATTTATTTATTATTTACAGTTTCTTATATAGAGCAACCTATTCCATTGCGCTTTACAATTGGAAACATTAATAAAACTGAACTGGTTAATAACAGAAAGATATCTAGGTAAGAAGGACCTACTTACAATCTAAAGGGAAATAGGCATTGATACACAAGGATAGGTACTATACATTGCATTTTGGTCCAGCCAGAATGCAGAGTTTCTAGGTGGGCTGCATGATCCAGTCACACAGGAATGTTGGCCAAATGTCAGGAGGATGTGAAAGAAAGACAATGTGTGAGATTGTGTGTGGACTGTGAAAGGGGATGTAATTAGATATGGAAGCTATGAAGGTTATGTGGGTGGTTCTGGAAACTGATAAGCTTGCTTGAAGAGGTGTGTTTTCAGGGAATGCTTGAAGGTTTGACTAGAGGAAAGTCTTATTGTGCATGGTAGGGCACTCCACAGAGTGGGAGCAGCCCAATAAAGTCCTGTAACCATGTACGGGAGCAAGTAATGCATGGGGATGAGAGACGCAGATCTTGTGCTAAGCAGAGAGATCGGGTTGGGAGATATTTTGAGATAAGTGAAGAGATGTATGTTGGTGTGGTTTGGTTACTAGCCTTATGTGTAAGTAAAAGTATTTATTATTGAATATGGTAGAAAACCGGAAACCAATAAAGGGACTGACAGAGCGAAGCAGCAGACGATGAACATTTGGCAAGGAAGATCAGCCAAGCAGCTTCATTCATAATTGATTGTAATAGCAAGAGACCAAGAGACTGTTTTTGGGAAGACCAGTAAGGAGACTATTGCAATAGTCAATGCGGGAAATGTATGGATTAAAGTTTTTGCAGTGTCTTGTGTGAGATATGGTCGAATTTTGGATATGTTTTTTAGATGCATGTAATATGATTTGGAGACAGATTCAATATGGGGAACAAAAGACAGTTCAGAGTCAAGGATAACACCTAGGCAGTGAGTGTCACGACCAGGGCTGAGGGGCTGGCGAGATTGCGGTCCTTACCGCTTTGGGTGCTCTGGCGCAGGACGTCTGGCAGGGGTGCAGGGCCCTGGAGAGCGGCGCTGGGCACAGGGAGTCTCTGCAGACTGAGGGGCTTCCATCTGGAGACAGGTGAGAGGGGATGTAACTGGCAGTGCTCCCGCACTGTGACCACTGGGCGCGGCCATCTTGGATCCAGGTCACATGTCTAATTTGGGCCAATCAGCTTGCAGCTTGGGCTGGAGTGCTAGCAACCAATCCTGCACTACCTGAGGGTACTAAAGGGCTGTCAAGAGGCTCTTTAGTTGTCAGTGCAACATCTATCACAGCTTATGGTGTGAGCTAGTTCTCTGTGCTCCCTTGCCTCTGTACTCCACAGTATCAGTGAGTTCCAGTGTGTACCAGTGTGTTCCAGCACCAGAGTGTTCCAGAACCAGTGTGCTCCAGTTCCAGTGCTTCCCAGTACCTCTGTCTCATAGCCCACTTGCAGTACGGCTCCTGGTCTCCAGCCTCCTCCGGCGCTCACCATCTGCCATACGCCTGGCTGACCCCGGTTCGCAAGTACTGCCGGTATCTCCATAACCGTCCTCACCCTACGTGTATCCTCCATTCATGAGTTACACCCTAATAAGAACGTCTGCCTTCCAGTACCAAAAAGCAACCCTTCCAGCACTGTCCGACTCTACTCTGGGTCCAGGTTCGCTCCAAGCCGTGACAGCGAGCATGTGAGGCAGGGTGGATTGTCGAGTTATCAACAGTGATAGAGAGATCAGGTTGTTAACTGTTATTGGCCAGTGGAAATATAATTAATTCTGTTTTCAAAATATAAAGTTTGAGGTGAAGAAATGACATGCAAGATGTCCTAAAGTGCCATAAACTGTAGTTAGGGCATAGTGAGGTGGCTTGTGGTAGTAATGGAAAGTTGTTTGGCATAGTTTCTAGTGTCTTTATTTCAAATTCTGATTGCTGCTGTACAGTATGTTGTCTTTTTTGTAGTATTGTCTAATTTTTATAGTCTGTCATATTTGTGTCTGTTGTAAAACTTTTCTTTCTGTAGTGTGTTAGAACAGATTTTATATTCGTGTTTTTGTCTTGCCTGTTATTTTTTGCTTTGTGTTAAAATGTAGAGAGAGAGAGAGCAGATAGAGAAGAGAGGAGGTTAGGGAGCCAGATGTAGGGGATGATATTGAGCAGGAGTCAGTTGGGGAGAGTTAGCCATTTAAAACTAAGTCTGGCCATATAATACATTTCTCATATGATGAGAGTGTAGCCCTGGTGATAGTGACTAACTATGTTGTAATTCTGGGTAGTCAGGCAGCTAAGACCTCAATTACAAGAATGAGCCAGAACTAGGCCTCAGCAATGAAGGCTGGTATTGTATATTATGTGGGCCAGTTTAGTCAAAGGCCTATTGTCAGAAGTGTTTTTTTTTCACATTTTCACATTTTTTTCACAATGTCAGGAACAAGATGGCTCAGAAGTAAAAGGCATTCAGTACAGCTGGTGTTATAGATAGCTTCTCTAAAATGCTGTTAGATAAGCTACAACAATTAGAGAGAAAAATATAAAAATGGCTAACCTTTCTAAATAAGAAAAGGAATACATAAAAAATCTCCAAAAAGGGTGTAGGGCATGGCCTGGATGGGGCTTTAGCAAGATGCTTGGTGGAGATGCTCCATGAGTGTACCAACTATTTCTGGGCTTCAACATTGCTAGTTGTGTCACTTTTTCCTTACTAACATCTCCTCTGGCACCTGAGTGAGGTGTGTCCTGGTTGGTCTGACACTAGCCTTCTTATTAGACCTCCTGTTTATATTGGACCCTGCTGCTGCCAGCACTTTGATATGACAAATCTAGTGTGTAGCAATGACCACTGCAGTGCATCAGACTACTGATTCCTCACATCTCTTACCTCTGAAGCAGATCTCCTCTGCTGTTCATTCATTAGCTTCCACATCTCACTGCCACAAAAAATCAGCTACTGTACCTTGCTATTATCACCCACATAACTTATAGTAACTTTCTCAGCACCCTCCTCCGGGAGGCAATCCCGACTGTCTTATACCGGCAAGGGTGAAATGCCGGGCATCTAGATGTAGATGCCTGCATTTCCCCGACGCCGGGAGACCGGCGCCCGGCATCACGATCGTAGTGATGCCGGGCGCCGCGAGCAGACAGCCGCGGGGGGGAGGGTTAGGTTTAGGGCTCCCGGGGGGGATTTAGGGTTAGGCATCCCCCCGGGAGGGTTAGGGATAGGCTAGGGGGAGGGAGGGTTAGGATTAGGCACCCCCGGGGGGTCTTAGGGTTAGGCACCCCCCAGTTTAGGCAGCGGGGAAGGGGGTGGTTAGGGTTAGGCTCTTAGAGGGGGGATTAGGGTTAGGCACTTGGGGGGGAAGTTAGGGTTAGGCACCCCTAAGGAGGGTTAGGGTTAGGGGGGTTAGGTTAGTGGATACTTACCTATCCACGATCGGGATTTCAAGCGCTGTCGGGCTTCCGCTGCATCGCACTCTGCTTCTGTCAGGCTGCCGCTGTCGGGAATCGAACCGCCGGCCATGCGGCCGATGGTATTTCATACCATTTCCCCTCCTCCTGTTCTACTGGTTTTTGATGATACTGCACCTGGAACATTGGGTCTTACATTTGATACCCAGGTTTCATAATCAACTGTTTCTTATAATTTATTTCAATAGATTTGTGTTTTTGGGATGTAGTTACCATCCCTGTGGTCAAGATGCCAGCGGTCAGAAAACCAGCACTGTTATCCACGCATCAGTCAGAATCCTGGCTCCAGAATCTGGACTGCTGACATCTAGATGGTAAATATTAGAGTTAGGGGACAGGTTAGGTTTAGGGTTAAGGGTTAGGCACTAGGTGGAAGGTTAGGCTTTAGGGGTAAAGTTAGGGTTAGGCTGTTAGGAAATGCGGGTTAGGGTTAGGCTGTGGGGGAAGGATGGTTAGGCTCCTGGAGGGGAGGGTTAGGCTGTAGGACAGGTGGGTTAGGGAGAGGTTTAGGGGTTAGGACACTTAGTTGTGTTGGGATTCTGACTGTTGGGATGCCACTGTCGATATTCTGCATGTTGGCATCCTGACCACTGGGGTTCTATACCCAACCCATAGTTTTCTACTCTATTTGACTATCAGTGCTCTTATATTTATCCATATGATGTTCTTGTGATTTTATTTAATTTGGGTGTCCTCATTTGCCTTTCCCTATGACCTGCCTTATTTTACCTGCATTCTTGTTGTGTAGTTGTCAGCTAATCTTCTCTGCCACTGCTTGTGTTTTTATAACCTACTATGTATAAGATCCACACCTTAAGTCTAATTGATCAAAATCTGTCCACATGTCCTTGCTGGCAGGAGCCAGTCAGATCCCAAAGACTTCTCAGGGAGCCCTGACCATGAAAACTTCACCTCTCTACTTAATCTTTTTTATGCTAATTTATTATGTCATAGACCACAACATTAAAGGGGGGTATCCACTAGACGATAAAGTTGAACGATTGAACGATAATGATAAAATCGTTCGATAATCGTTCAAACATCGTTTGAACATCGTTTGCAAATCGTGCAGTAATTGTTTCTAACGATGTACGATGCGCGCTCCCGCTCCCGGTCGTTTGATCGTCTCCTCCATCGACTGAACATGCAGGTCAATTTCACTTGATTGCTTACAAATCGTTTACACATCGTTTACACATCGTTCATGCTGAACGATCAAACGATGAACCACTGTCTGCCCACTATAGCTGAAAGCTCTCAATCACAGATTAAAACAACATAGTTTATTGTTAGATCTTTTGCAAATCGTTTGCAAATCTTTTGCAAATCCTTTGCAAATCTTTTGCAAATCCTTTGCAAATTGTTCAGAGTGGAAGATCATATTTCAAGGGAAACTTCAAGGGAAAATCGTTAAGAGGTTGGACAGGGATAAAATCGTCTAGTGGATGCCCCCCATAAGAGCCCCAGATATTTCCTAAACCAAAATCAGACACAGAGCAATCAGATTTATACTGGAACACAATTATGTATAGTTTACATTTTTACAACAAACTTCTTACAATGCACAGGGACAGCAATGGGGACCAGGTTCATTCTGAGTTATGCAAACTTTATGTGTAACTGGGAGGAGGATAAGATCTGGAGGGGGCATGAATTCCAAGAGAACCTGGTCCTCAGGTGATGCTAAATTGATGTCATTATATTAATATGGCGAGGACAGGAACAAACACTACAAGACTTTATAGGATACATAAATGACAATGACAGACACCTCATATTCACAACTGCCTAAAGAGTTAACTTTCTAGTCTTAAATATACATATAGTAAACAACAAGCCAGATTAAAACTTTCCACAAGGCTGTCCATTTAAATAGTTACATTTTATTAACAAGTGACCACCACTCCAACTGGTTGACAAACATACCCATGGGACAATACATTAGGCTAAACATAACTGCTCTTGCATTTCAGATTACCAACAACAAGAAAGAGAATCCATAGACAAATTCCATTAAAAAATATGACTCCACATCACTAGAGAAAGCATTCAAACAAGTGGGAGCCAGGGAAAGGAAGGATCTTCTCACCTACAAAAATAAAACCATCAGGAAGATATAAAGAATTATATATTTTTCATTACTCAATAAAAACCTCACCAAGGAAAATAAAAACATAATAAACAAACACTGGGCCTGATTGAGCAGTGCACGCAATTGCAATTACATATTTAGATCGATTGTTAGCCACTGCACATGCGTACGCAGTGTGCATTAGCCTAGATCACACAGAAACTACGGACAGAGCACAAAATCCATCACAGTGAATGACAGGCTGTGATCATTTGGGGGCGGTTACAGGGGAGAGGTGAGAAAACCCCAGGCGTGCCTATCCATTTGAATGCCATTGCATGGGCGAGCATAAATTAGCCACAGCCTTGGCATATCCAGCTTGAGAGCCCACTACGAGTGAAGAGACTTGCAGTGTCTGTTGCTGGTCAGAACTGCTGTAAATGCTATGTAACTGGCCAATGTGCCTCGATGGTACCGATGTTTATACAGGTAAGTGACATAATATGCATGTGAGAAGGCAGCAAAGGGGCGTCTTTATGCTGGAAGTGCTTTGGCAGGCATTAGCATATTTTATCAGCTCTGTTCCATGCAAAATCGCTATAAGAAACCACCTAGTCATGTTAATATGAGCTGGAAATTGGCAGATGAGTTGAATGTTTTTATTGCAGGTTTGATAAGCCTGAATTTAATTTTATCAATCATTCTTCTATAATTACCCTACCCGAAACTGGGAGTTGTTCTTTTAGATTGCAGGTAGGTCAGGCAGAGGTGGCTAAGCTATTCGGATGGTTAAAGCCCAAGAAGGCACCCGGTCCAGATGGCGTATCCGCATCTGCACTGAAGGCTTGCACTGAGCAGCTGGCCCCTTTTTTTTACAAAGATCTTTAATAGATCCTTGGAACTGTGGGGGTCATTCAGACCCGCTCGTGAGCAAAGGACGCTCACAAGCGGGTCGATGTTGTGCGAATGCGCATGCACACGACCATCATGACCATCGCGACCATCTTTTTGGCCTCTCGCATATGCTGTGGGTGGTCACCCACAGCTATGCGAGCAGCCAGGAGGCCGCTCCATTTTCAGAGAGGAGGGCACTGATTCAGAGCGAGCACTCTGGTCAGAGTGTTCGGCTCTGAATCAGGCCCTGTGTGCGGTTCCTTTCTGTTTTAAATGTCACAATTGTTCCTGTTCCTAAGAAACTTGCCATCTTGGGTTTGAATGACTACAGACCAATTGCTTTGATGTCTATGGTCATAAACTTTTGAGTTTCTAGTACTGAACCATCTGAAAGTCACAGTAGACCCTCACTTGGACTCCAGCTGAAAAGGTCAGTAGAGGATGCGGTTAACATGGGGCTGCATTATGTTCTACAACATCCTGACCTGCCGTGTACCCATACTAGGGTACTGTTTGTCGACATTCAATATGATTGTTCCAAAGATATTGTACTCCAAACTGTTGTATTTGGGGGTTCCAGTGTCTACTTGTGAATGGATTGTAGATTTTTTGACAGATAGGGAGCAGTATGTGAAAGCAGGGGAGGTTATCTCAAGCGTATGTAGGCTCAGCACAGCGCACCCCAAGGGTGTGTCCTTTTCCCCATGCTCTTCTCTTTGGATACTAATGACTGTTATGCTGATTAACAATCCATGAAGTTTTTGTAATTTGCCGATGACACAACTGTCATTGGCTTGATTAAGGATGGGGATGAGACTGTACACAGGAAAAAGGTGAAACAGTTGGTCCAGTGGTGCTACTCGAATAATCTAGTTAAATCTGCTTAAAACTTTAGAAATGGGTGTGGATTTTAGGAGAAATTCTGTTCCTGTATCCCCACTTATGATATATGGCAATGTTGTATCTATTGTGGACTCTTTTTAGTTTCTGGGGTTTACAATTTTGTGTAACCTTAAGTAGGGCCATAATATTAATGTTATTGTCAAAAAAGCTCAGCAAGATTATTTTTTCTACGGCAGTTTAAAAAGTTTAATCTCCCCCGAGAGCTGCAGATTATTTTTTATTCTGCTATAATCAAGTTGGTGCTATGTTTCTCTGTTATAGTTTGGTTTGGTTCAGCAACTGAAAGAGATAGGCTAAGGCTTCAAAGGGTTGTAAGAACAGCTGAAAGGATTATTGGGGTAGGTCTGCCTTCAGTTCAGGAATTGTATACTGTATGTCCAGGGTAAGGAAGTGTGCAATAAATATTGTGAAGGACCAGTCACAGCCTGGTTGTTCCTTGTTTAAACTGCTTCCATCAGGCAGGCGTTATAGAGCATTGCCTGCAAAAACTTCTTATTTTTTTCCACAGGCTATCGCTTGTTGAATAATTGACAGAAGTGTTTGCACAATTTCTGTGGTAGTGTTTTAAATAGGGCATTCTTATTTTATTGTTTGTTACTTTATGTACTGTTAAATGTTTTATGACTGGATTGTGAATTAGTTCATGTGAGCTCTTGGCTGAATCAGGCAAGATGAAACAATAAACAACAAAAGTAATCCCCCAGCACTCAGAATGAATCAGCAATAAGATTTGAAAAACTACATGGTGATAGAAATTTCAGAGATCTCAGTGGGGGGGCATGTTGGTTCTTGGAGTGCAAAGCATACTGTTCCCATGTATTCTATGGATTAATTAAAGGACATTTTTATCAAGTCTGGTGAGTGCACCCCTGAGTTTTTTCTCTCATATATATTTAGATTTATGGGACTGTCTTATATGGGTTGGTCACCCCAGCAATAAGATTTAAACATGTCGTGAGTGCGGGCCTTCTCTGGATTCTATATTTTATATATATATATATTTTTTTTTTCCCTTAGCATTTTAATTACACCTTTCACCTATGCATCACCCATTAACACATAGTTTTTGCTTTATTCTTATTAACCCATACTAACACTTTAGTCTCTCACTGGTGTGCTTCACTGGGGTGGCTGGCCTTCACCGGCTTTTTGGGGGTTCTGCACCCCGGACTCTGACCAAGTGATAGGGACCTCCGGTATCAGAGACACCGTGACGTGAAATCTTAATGCTGATTTCATTCTGAGCGCTGGGGGATTGCTTTTGTTGTTTCTTGTATAGACTAACCACTCCCTTACATGCACCTGAGTGATATTATTGAAGTGATTGAGCAGCTACCAACATGTATTGCAAGATGAAACAATAGTACAAATTCTACAGCAAAGATGTTATTTATAGGAAGGCCCCAGACATTTAAAAAACATTAGAGAATAACCTTATACCACCAAAGAGAATCACACAAACCACGATTGCTGAAAAGAGTAGTAAACTAAGTTTCTGTTATTGTGGTTCATGTATGGGTTGACCAACGGCTCAGCCAGGAATTTGATCACTGAGAACAAGTAAGGACTGACTTACAAAATAATACAAGAAATCACTTGCCACACAAAGGGAGCAATTTCCATCATATCCTGTCCATTTGGCTTACAATACGTGGGTAGAAGGATGAGATCATTGAAAATATGTATCTTGTAATATATTATAAATATCAAGATGGGGTAGAAAAAACATAACCTCTCACTACACTGCAAAGAAAAACACCAGCAAGATGCATCCATTACATTCACAGCAATACAAACAATCAGGGATAAATTTACTAAAGTGAGAGTTTTTAGAAGTGAATTTTAGAAGACATGTTGCCCATAGCAGCCAATCAGATTCTACTTAACATTTAACTAGGACATTCTAGAAGATAATAGCTAGAATCTGATTGGTTGCTATGGGCATCATCTCTTCTAAAACTCACTTCTAAAAACTCTTACTTTGGTAAATATACTCCTCATACTTAACTGGAGAGGGGGAGACTACATAAAACAAATAAACAAAGAAGAAATTAGGTGGATTTATACACTGAAAACATCAATGGCAAAATTTACTAAGCGACTGGTTCTAAACCCCCAGTGGTTTGACGGCGGGTTCTAAACCCCGGGGGTTTGGTGGCAGTTTGGCAGCAGTTTCTAAATGACAGCCCTGTTCTATTTTATTCTAAAATTTGTTTTGACAGCGATTTTGCAGCGGTTTTGGCCTTAGTAAATCTGTAGATAGCAAAACCGCCGCCAAACCGCCACCAAACTTCCGGGGTTTAGGACCCGACACATAGTAAATTTTGCCCTAAATGTAAATTCCAACACAGCCTATTACTGGTTAATATTTATATCCTAGCGATTCATACCTGCTATGTACAGTACCATACAAGATGAAGGCATTCAACAATAATTTTACAGACCCTCACACAACCTTCTGCACAGCAAATGTACATAAATATACATAAGTAGGGATAATGTCACTACTCTCATACCCCAAAAATCTACCTATTAAATCATTACACCTACCTACTGACTTCCATGCACACTTTTATATATGAGGAACATATACATATACATGAGACTCAGGAATATACCTCCAAGACCTGATAGAGAACACAAAAAACAAACCCCAAAACAGGCACATCAATATCATTGGAACACCCTTGAAAACAAGCCCACAAATCCTCCAAACAGTATATGTGCATTATACTAAATTCTGTAAAAATCATAGATTTATATTGTTTACTGATAAACAACCAGAAAGATCTTGCATTTCCAAAAAACTTCTCATACTTATATACAACCACCAAGACACCATTATCCCTCAATTAACATCAACATAATGCAGCACCCCACCCAGTCAATAAGCTGCGAGAGAGCAGTAAGGACCACCCACTATGCAGCTATCAGAAGTGACCTAAGGGTATAAGCAGCAGCAACAGCAAACACTTTAATGTCATCTTTGAGAAAGGCAAGTTTTCTGAAACACATTGGACTGATGGGTGGATGCACCACCATATGGAAGAGCCAAATTCTATCTCCATCTGTAGAGAAATACAGACATCACACACCTCACAAGTCTTCACCAGGAGACGTGACGTATTCTATTAGACCCGGAAGCTGTGCCGGCTTAGACACATATGTACAACATCTCTTGCAGTACTGGCACTCAGAAGCTGGGCAACCAGTAGACACAAGGAAAGACTATCTCCACATCACTTTCCGGTAAGTGGGATTATACACAGCATGCCGCCACTGTAAGTACTGCTTCAACACAGTTTGATCAAAAACAGTTTATAAGGACATAAGCTTTGCCCATAAACCACACCAGCAACCACCAGTCAACCCACTAGTGACCATTATACACAACAGAGGAATATAACCCAAGCTATACTAAGGGGATTCCTAAAAAAATTACTCTACTCGCAATATTGGGAATCCTTATTCAAAAGTGGGAGTATGCCAGTCAATAATGGATAGACAGGTTAAGGGTAATCCGTAAATGAATCTACCTGTACAAGAGAACTGTGACTCTAAAGTTGCCTGTGTCATGAATGGTGTCTGTGAGTTACCTGTCTCAGGTGATGAGTGGGATTCAACGGAGACCGGCATGACTGGAACAACAGATGACGTAGTTAGCTCTATAGCAAGATATATGTAGCAGTGAAAAGTGATTTGATGATGAATGACAGGAACTTGGAGGAACCGGACTGTGACCGGCAGGAAGACTTGATTAGTTGAACTGGTGAACTTGGAACTTGACTATGGACTGAAATAATGTGGCTATGGCTGAAGGGAAATCAGGTAATGCTGAGACAAGGGCTAAACAGGGTAATCCAGAAATGCTGTGACAAAGGCTGGAACTCAGGTGCAGGCTGGATTGGGTAATTGGGAATAACAGGCTCAGGAAGGAATGGGTAGGTTTGGGATTTTAGGTTCAGGGAGGGAGTGGGTAGGTAGAATGAGCAGGAGTTGATCCACAGCAGGAGGCATGATGCAGGGGAACACAATGCAGGTTTGCAGGGTGCCAGGGACCAGCCAGGAATAGGGCTAGCAGCAGAGCACAGGACTAAGGTCAGAAGCACAGGAACTCACTTATAGCTGAAGCTGAAAAAACAGGAGTTGCACTGGCCTGGGAACTAGCAGGATTACTGGGTTGCCAGGTATAGCTGTAGCAGGACATCTGGATTGCCAGGTATTGCTGTAGCAGGTTTTCTGGATTGTCAGGTATTGCTGTAGCAGGTTTTCTGGATGCACCAGGGGTTGCTGTCAGCAGGAGCCAGGGATACACTTGTACACAGAAACTGCACGAACCATACACCATGAGAAGTAACGAGAATTTCAGGCCCAGAATGCTATACCCTGGGTCTGGCTGCAATTGGTGGATATGGCAGTTGGTCTGGCAGTAGCATTCTGAGTGGTGGAAGGCACAACATGCAGAGGGAGTATTCATCTCTGCAGCACTGAGTCAGAACTACACCTGTGATTCCAATCAGGGCTAGCAGTGTTCACAGGCAGGAAAGGACCCAGGTGAAATAATCACTGTGGAAGGAATGCATAGAGAAGTGCTGCAGCAGCAGCATGATCAGAACAGGTCCTCCAGGCAAATTACACATACAGATCCATGGAGACAGCTGGCAGTGGTAAGTCAACAGGCAAAAAGTGAAAACTAGACAGGTTCATGACAGCCTGTACTTCCAATATAGCCCTTTTTACTCACTAAGATTTGTTACTGCTTCATTTAGCTTACAAACACTACAGCACTTACAAAATTGCCCCCCCCATCAAACACACACCCTCCATTCTAGATTGCAGTGTTGCATCTTCCCCAGTTAATAAAACTTAAATATACAAGACTATCTGTGGGTGGGATGGATGGAGTCTCATGGCTTAAAATAGTTTGACAGGCACAGTAGTGGGAGAGACTAAAGATAAGACAAGGAAACAGTAAAGATGATATTGTGCATGCCCTGGCATACTGCAGGTTAGATGAAGTATATAGCCATTATGCAGTGTATTAGTTTCAATTTCAGTCAGGTAACTGTCTACAAAGCTGTTAAGCTTATAACTTTTAACCAGATGCAGAATAATATACTGTACATAGTGTACTGCCATCCTGAGGTCTTTCACTGGTTATGGTCATATAAGATGCAACCATATCCCACTGGTGACTGCTGGAAGGCAATCTCAAGTTAGCTACCTTGCTCAGAACAGAGTGCTCGCCCATCAGCTCCATACTGAATGATTTGTAGTGAAACGACAATATTAAAAACAAAATAACTATCTGCAAAGCTGCAGACACATTACTGTAAATCAATGAGAAAATAGTACTACTAACAGGTTATTAATATGCATTTGCATGTGTTTAAATTTGTTTAACTACTGCAGTAAATAATAAATAATGTTAATAACATACAGTATATTGGATCATAATAACTTGCCACATAAAATAACTTGGATAATGCTAATGATGATAATTGAATATTAAAATTATAGCAATAATGAAACAAATAAGATTAGCTGGTTATCATGTAATATGCACAATGAGCTGGATAACATGTACAGTAATATACATCTGCAATACAATTTATATCACAGTTTTCATGTCAGTAAATTTGTTGCAAAATGGCAACATTAAAGTGTTAAACTGCAGTGTGTGCTATTCATTTTTGTCAATGGCAAGGTCGCTATGTGCAACTGTTTACCTATAGTAGATAAGTTGAACATCCCTCTTAAGACTCTATAGCTGAGGTTCCCAAAGACAGTCATAAAGGCTCCCCAACAGTTCAGCTTTTAAAGATATCCATGGTTGAGCATAGGTGGTTAAATCAAATTGACTGAGGGACTAAGTAAGTCACCTGTGCTCAACCATGGATATCTCTAAAAGGTGAACTGTTGGGGAGCCTTGAGGACAATGTTTGGGAACCTCCGCTATATAGTATTAGTGACCTCATCTGCTGGCTTTTTGAACACAAGACCTCATTTATGGATTGAAGCAAATCCAGATAAAAGGTACAAACTTGCACTGTGATAAAACATTAAACAATACATGGGATGCAAATATAGTTTTTTTTACCTTTTAGAGAATATAAATACCAAGTAGCACATACATAGATGTAGTTCTATTTATATACTGCAATTTAAAGTTGATCTAAAACAGGCATCCGCCCAACTAAACTATTTTTTTCTGTACATTCTTGCAACCAAACTTGCATTTTTAAAGTTCAAGGTCCATGGTACAAAATTACATGTTCTGGCTGGGTTAATGTCTTAATCTTAATCAGGACCATTAGTTTAACTTAATTGTTAGTCTGTGATGGCCAATTTCAACAAATATAGATAATATAGGCAAATATGCACAATAAAATGTAAAGTGCAGACACAGTCAGTGTACTAAAGTATACATTCAAAATATACTAGAGGTATTTAAAGATTGAAACATACAAATACACCAACAAGGGGCACTCTTTAAGTACCAAGTTCTGAAAAAGTACAAGTAAATAAAAGGCAATAATCACCCTTGGAATGTAAATTTATGGCAAAGTTGTGAATAGAAGTTTTATTCCTCAATGCAGCCGGATATAATACAGGGTAGATTTCTTCCTCTGTATTCTAAAATCTGTAAAATATGTCTACCACTGTGATTAGTAAAAACACAGGTTCAGGAAGGCATAATAGAAAAACAGAAGACATAGTGCAAAAAATCTTTTAAAACATAGGTTTAATTTACAAGTTGCACTTACATAAAACAATAGAAATAAAAGTGTATTAAATGAACCCCAAAAAGGCAGGAGTAGCAGTCTGGATAGGAGTCCTGGTAGTCCTAGTTTGTACAAGGATATGGCCCGATCAGTACCTCAGTCAAGTCCAAGGGGATCCTCCACAATACAGGTGCTGCTACACATCGAGAGTCCAAAACATGTGGTTAGAGCCATGCTTAATGCATTTCAGACACTGGTTGTCCTCGTCAGAAGCATGGAGTAGGCTCTAAAGTGACACTATTTAAACCCTCTATGGAACCTTTCACAGATGATATGACTCGCCGGTAATCGGCGTCCTTCCCTCAATGCATCAATGCTGATCTCTGCACACTTTTTCTAATCTCAGTATTTATAATACTATTAACTAAAAGGTTCTTAAGAGCAGGAGTCTTTATATAGATAAAGGTCGGTTTTTCTGAAATAATTGATCCTATCACAGGATACTGTTTTAATAGTTTCCAATTCCTAATGAAAACCTTTTCAATTCCTTAAAAGATGTACTTTATTGACTAATGAAAGCCCATTGGTATTTACCATATTTTTATAAATCTATTTTAGCATTATTTGGTTTCAATAACTTGGTCCTATCCAGAGTCAACTTCTATGGATATTATTGAGGACTATGGGCCTGATTCAGAGGCGCTCGCTGTTTGCGAGCGCTCGCTCTGAATCAGGGTGGGGATTTTTTATTTTTTTCTCCTGCCCACTCGCTAAGCTGTGGGTGTTCACCCACAGCTTGTGCGAGCGGGCTGGAGATGGTCACGATTATCGCAACCATCAGTATTGCGAGGAGACCCTAAGGTAGGGTCTCAGCACTGGCAAAGCCGAGTGGACTTCCTGCTCTAATAGAATAGGAAGTCCACTACTGACATCACGAGTAATGTCAGTAGGGCCACCCACAAATGGCAGGCATTCCTTCAAGGATGCCTCTGTTTGTGCAGCCACCCCCTCTACCCACCTACAAAACGGGGCGAGCTGTCATTTCAATATTGACAGCTGCCCCATTTTGTTGTGAGCCCCACAGCAATTGAAGTTCTCATTTGCTACGGGGCTTGTGCGTGCCGCGCTTGCGCACTGGGCCACCATCGACCCGCTTGCGAGTGCTATGTGCTCGCGAGTGAGTCTGAATCAGGCCCTATGTTTCTACAATGGACACTTATTTTATTCCAAAAGTGACTACACCTGCTCCAGGACAATTCCTAGGTTTTCTGTATCTGGATCAGTTTTTACTGAACTTCCAGTTACAAGAACGTATGGTGGTCATCTTGTTTCCGGTTTGCAGAGATCAGTGTTGATGCATTGTGGGAAGGACATTGATTACTGGAGACTAGGTTAATCTGTGAAAGGTTCCATAGAGGGTTTAAATAGTGTCACTTTAGAGCCTACTCCACGCTTCTGATGAAGGACAACCAGTGTCTGAAATGTGTTAAGCGTGGTTTAACCTCATGTTTTGGACACTCAATGTTTGCAGCACCAGCACCTGTGTTGTGGAGGATTCCCTTGGACTGGACTGAAGTATCCAGAGCTCTGATCAGGTCGTGTCCTTATACCAACTAGGACTACCAGGACTCCTATCCAGACTGCTGCTCCTGCCATTTTGTGGTTCATTTGATACACTTTTATTTCTACTGTTTTGTGTAAGTGCAACTTTTAAATTAAACCTATGTTTTAAAAGTTTTTTTGCACTATGTTGCCTACCTGAACCTACTGTATGTGTTTTTACTAAGCACAGTGGAATGGTAGACATATTTTACAGATTTTAGAATACAGAGGAAGAAATCTACCCTGTATTATATCAGGCTGCACAGAGGAATAAAACTTCTATTCGCAACTTTGCCATAAATAAACATTCCAAGGGTGATTATTGCCTTTTATTTACTTGTACTCTTTCAGAACTTGGTACTTAGAGAGCGCCCCCTTGTTGGTGTATTTGCATGTTTCAATCCTTAATTTTAAGTCTGCATATAAACTTTTCTTAAAATAATATCTGTATACTAATCTCATTACTTCTGTGCTCTTACCTTTATCTGTATTTTTAATTGGCCTATGCACTATAAAAACATAGTTAAATAACTGGATGAAATAATTACTTCCATGTAGCTGATTTCCTAAAAGTTTATTTAAGTATTTTGACATTGTGTTAGGCAGGGTTGTGTTTCTGAAATAAATTACAATAATCAAACAAGATATTAAAAAGAATATATTACAAAGTGACAGGAGATAGCTAAGTGATGACACTTTATGTAAACTAGTATTTAAATGAATTATAATCATACTTTTTATATACTACCCTGATAAAATCTCTAACAGATTAAATAAACCAAGAAAATAGAAAAATAACAAGCGCTAATGTATATCCATGTCCAACTCTAATTAAAATCATGATAAATTGTCCCACAATTGCAGCTCACCTCAACAATGGGGAACTGACCCCCATTAACAATAAAACCAGAAAAAAGGAGGGAGGGAGTGCTGATGTTGGCCAAATAATTTTACTGGCAAAAAAATAAACAATAAAAAATATAATAGATATGCAATATACAAATCCTTTAACCAGGACAGTGGTAAACAAATAAACCTTATAAAGAAACTTGTCTGCATACAGGCAACTGGAAGGTTAAAAAAGGGTACATACAGTATACTTAAATAAATAAGCCAGACTATTATAGTAGAAGCTCCAAAAAGTGGTATTGTGCAGCACCAAAGCAAAGTACAGCATAAGGGGTAAAATTACTAAAGGTAAATTTCATTCAACGTTCATCTAAGGCTGCTAAGCCAAGGCTGAGTTTGCAAGAGTGCTTACATTTGAATTGCTTAGTTTAAAGTGTAACTAGAAATTTTAAATGGAAGCCGGAGTTATTAAACAGGAGGAGAACAGAAGGAGAAATTAACAAATCAACTATTCCTGCTATTAATGACTGTTTTAATGTACCACCACACCTCCAACATGCCTATAGATTTTTTCTATACCTGAATCCCCATTGCTGCTCACATCCCTCCTGACCTCCTCATGCAATCTGCTTATCCACTCAAACTATGCCATACTGAACGATGCAGCAAGATGACCCCTCTAATTGACCTTGGTTGTGGCCCCCAAATCTTAAGGCCTGGTGCAATTTTGATCAGCTCACTGTCTTTTTATCTTAGGTTTAAAGTTAAACTAACCTTTCCATAAATGTTATATTACTGTCACCCTTGTATCCAGGCAATCTGTGTAACCCCTGTCTGTCTGCCCCCTCCCCTTCGAATGAAACCTCTCACAATCAGGGCCCTCTTCCCTCATGTGCTTCTCCTTTACTTAATTATACTTTAATATACAACAGTACCCCAAACTTGGTTGCCGACACCATGCTGCTTATCTAAGTGTCATGCAGGAATGTATTAATCATGTATCTGTCCTGCATTGTTTGTACTGTTAATAACTGTTTTCTTGTGTGCTCATTTGTTTACGTACATTGTAAGGCGCTGTGGAACCTTTGTGGTGCCATATAAAGGATAATAATAATAATCAATTTTAAGTAATATCAAATTGATCTAAATCAATCAAATCCAATGTTGTGTCAACTGAAGCTAATGCACATATTTACTAACACTTAAAAGAAACCAAAAGATTGTTAGTAAATTTGTGATTTAGCCCCAGAAAAACAACATTGATTAAGATTGATTTAGATCATTTTGAAATTGAGTAAATTTACCCCTAAGAGCTGTATTCAATTAGCCTCGATAATTTTGCAGCCGTCGGTGGAATGTACTTGTCACCGACTTTGTGTGATTTGGAGGTGAAAACTTTTTGTGCGTGGCCCTGTTTTTCGCCCTATTTAATTTCAAAGGATGCGAAACTGGGACCCGGCAGAGCGCAAACAGGTGAAATGTGATGTCATATTTGGGGTAATCAGCCTGCACCCCCCAAAAGATGCACTAACATTGGGAATCAATCTAGATGCCCCCGAATAGCCCTGCTGAAGGTGTTTATGCTCTCAGTAGCTGCTAATTAGCGTCTTTGCACAAGTGGTGTAGAATAGCATTTAGCATTTTTTTTTTTAGAAAATAACTAGTCCCAGCAAACTTGGGTTACATGAAAATGGGTGCAAGCATGGTTAAAAATCGCAAAAGTGAAGTTTTAAAAAACATAAAAAATGCACCTTCAGCAAGCACCTGCAATAAAAAAACACCTCCCCCATACTTGCAGGCCTCCCAAAAGCTTATTTTGCTAGTTTTTAAGTTTGTACCCCAAATTTGATTTTTTTTGCCCCCTTTTTGCAAAGTAATTTTTCGGGGTGTTCTAAATTTTTTTAGGATTTTATGCTTTGGGGGTCTGTCCCAAGGGTACTGAGTGGTTTCCCAATGTTTCACCCCAAAACAGCATTCTGCACTTTTTTTTAACCACCTATTCATAGGTGAATCTTTTTCGCCTATTACATTGCATTGCGTTTTCGCATCCATGAAAAGTATTTCGAATTGAATACGGCGATACTTTTCCACCTGGCGAAATTAGGTCATTGGCGAAACTGTTTATTTTAGCATCTAATTATATATGGCTCTAAGTCTCTAAAGATAGATATTAGAAACCATACAGTAAATAGCCAGTGTTAGCACTGCATTCCTCAAACCAGCCAGCGTTAGTATAGTTTCACCTTACCAGCAAAGCAAAAGCAAAAAGCTTTGAAAAGCATTAGCAGTACTGATGATATTATAATATTATGCACTTTAGATGTAAACAATCTCTATACTGTCATTCCACACAGTGAAGGGCTCACAAGTACGGAAACTTTCTATAAAGATAATGCTTTTGAATCAATGGATCTGAAATTATATTTAAAGCTTTTAGAGTTGACACACACTAGAAACTATTTTTACTACAATGGCACATTATTTTTACAAAAGACCGGATGTGCAATGGGTTCGAATGTTGCTCCGGCTTTTACTAACATTTTTATGTTTTTACAATAGCAACAATTCTTTTCATCTGATCCTGATATATATTCCTGTATCATCATGTACACAAGATATATTGATGATCTGTTCATTATTTGGAGGGGGAAGGTAGGAGATCTGATAAAAATCATTGAACATATTAATAAACAAGAGTCACCTAAAAAATTTAATTAACATTTGTGTCAGACACAGGTACACTGTTTAGATGTGAACATCTCCATCATGAATCATAAAATTTGTACGTCTATACAAAAAACACTGATCAGAACACTTTGCTAGCAGCCAACAGCAACCATCCACCTGCCCTCAAAAAAGGACTTGCAAAGTCGCAAACAATACGAGTAGCTCCTATCAATAGTAACCCAGATGAGATGGAGACACAAATTGATCTTATTATACACAAATCCCTTGAGAGGGAATATGACAAATGGCATCTACACCAACAGAAATTGGAAATCTTAAAATTAAGTAGAGATCAACTTCTTAAACCTACTCCAAAGAAAATCTCTGACAACTTTATACATTATGTAACAGAATACTCCTTAGCCAGCAGTGTGGTACCTAATGTAGCCAAAATCTTGTGGCCCACTGTCCATTCCGACCATGATTTGCTGTGTTTTTTTTGTCAAATAAAACTTAGATGATTAGTTACAGAAGAGGCAAAACCTTAAAAGACATTTTAGTTAAAACTGATGTTACACCTCTATTGCAACAACAGACCGCTATTGCTCGAAAAATACCTGGATGCTACACATGCACCTCATGTGTGAAATGCAGCTATTTAGAATCTGGATCAAACTTTAATCATCCTCATTCAGGCAAAAAATATAAAGAATTCCAATGTACAAGCATTTACCACAAAATACATGCTCGATTTAATTAAGTGCCCTTGTGGCCTTAGTCATATGGGCCAAGCTACTAGGATGTTTAAAGAAAGAATGGCATTTCACCGGCTGCAATAAAGGTTGCTTTAGAAGGAAAGGATTTGGACCAACCAGTGGCATAGCACTTTAAGCAGGCATGACATCAAGTATCAAGCTTACAATATAAAATAATTGACCATGTACCATCAGGTGGGTATTGGCCGTAAACTTCACTGGGAATTTTCCCGGTGGGCTGGACCATGTTTGGGCCACTAAAATTTTCTTTTTTTTTCTACTTTATTTTTTATTTATTTTTAAAACTGTGTCCTGCCAGCTTGATTGGGAGGTGGCTCAGCCTCAGCTCATGTTAACTGAGCTGGAGAAAGACCCTGCCTCCAATAAGTTCAGCAGCATCTTAAGGGACCTATCCACAAGGCGACATGAAATACTAAACGACCAGCATTGAGACCTTCAGATCGCCAAGGTGCGGTGCCCACACTGAACAGCATTCAATGAACATCATTCAGTGCAGGAGTTCGACCTCCTATCTCTTAACATGCCGAACCTGATGAGCGTCATCAGGTTGACGGCCATGTTCTGAAGATAGTCGGGGTCGGCAAGGACACAGCGTGCATGTGCATTGCTGGTCCTTGCCGGCTATCCATTACATGACTTTGTGAAAAATGGTTTTGGTTGCATCATTCTAAAAGTTGTGTAATGGATAGGCCCCTTTAGTGGTGTGGCTGCTTGAGTCTGACAGCTGAGCAGTCCCACCCAACTGGGCTGTGCCTTACCACACCACACCACACCTCACCTCACCACACTGCACTGCCACACTACTCCACTGTCAACCTGGCTCCTGGACCTCAGATCCTGCTTTCCAGACCCAGCAGCAGCTGGAGCTGAGGTGCTGCTGCTCTAGAGGCTGCTGTGGCTTTGGACACTGCTCCAGTGAGTGTGCAGGGGCCATGCATGCTGGGCATGGAACATGAACAAGCCTCCCTGTGTCTTCAGTCCAGTGTCCCTCAAACCCCCACCATCTCATTGACCCCCTCCCCCATCTTAGTGTCTCTACTTTCCTCTGCAACCATCCCCCTTCTCACTGCACCACCTCTTAAAAAACCCCAGCCATCCCATTAACAGTGCCCACCCCATTGAGCCCAGTGTTTCCCCTTCCCATCCAGCCCAGTGCACCCTCATCTCACTGTCCCTTCATCTAGCCCAGTGTTCCTCTCATATATTACTCTCTCCCTCACCCCCTATCTAGGCCAGTGTTCTCCCTCCCTGTGAACAATGCTGCCACCACTTTATCTCCCCCAAACATTACCCAACCACTGGGTTGGGTACAGGATGTCAGTGCACAGGATCCTGGTGGTCAAAATCCTGATGCAGTCATCCTGACAGGGTTATAATACTGACACCTGTCAGTCAGTATCCTAAACCCCCCCCTTTCCCTACCCTTAACCCTAACCTACCATCCTGGTGCCTAAACCTAACCTCACCCTTAGTGCCTAAACCTCCCCCTCCCCACAACCTAAAAACTAACCCTCTCCCCTTATTGCCTAACCCTAACCCTCCCCCTAGTGCCTAAACTTAACCCATACCCCTCCCCCTAACCCCACTGCTTACCTTTGGGATGCCGACACCGGGATTCTGACAGCCGCAATGCCCACTGTTTGTATTATGAATGCATCACTGGCTGCTGGTAGGAGTTGAAGAAAAGGCTGGGGGACAATAATCTTCAGTAAAACACCAATTCTAGAAATAATATTATTCATAATAATGGTACAAAATATATTTTATTAATATAATATTGTTAGATCATAGAATCTCACATTTTCCCTGCCCATAAACATCTGTTACTATGTATTATCTGGTTTAACCTCTTTTGCATGATGAAGACATTGGCTTTATTCCTAGGCAATCAGGTGGCTTCTGGACTATGTGATCTCCTGCATAAATAGTGAGTACTGACACTGCCTGTCCAGGAAGGATCAATTTCTTCAGAGGTTCCCCATTGCAGAGAAACCACAAAAAGGTAAGGTGTATTTTTATTTAGTACACACAAAAAATAGTATACATTTTGTTTTTAGACATTTTGCTCTACTTGGTCATGGCCTGTGATTTGCATGACAGGCAGCTTACTGACGTCTGTCATAGCAAGTAAAATGGCCCGCGGAGGATATCTTAACATCGCAAGATGAGACCATCCTTGTCTTGTGAGACAGAGCTCCCCTTGTGATGGGTGGAAGGTTGGAAGCCCCCATTCACCCACTGAATAGATACTTTGCAGGGTGTCTATTCACTGGAGAGAGAGATACTATGGACATGCCCAGCAGCTCCTGGAGTGCTGGGCATGCCCCAAGTGTGATGAAAACAAGGGGAGTGGCTTGTTGCCTTATTATTTCACATGAAATGCCCTTTCTCATAAGGACACAACCATTTTTACGCACTCACGTCAGAGGTGCACAAAAAAGTCTGTGTGTTGCTTTTTCAGTTAGCCAACATGGACCACTTTCTGAAATTTTTCCAGGGCCACTTTAAATTCTCAATCTGCCCCTGTGTACCACCTCTTATCCATGGTGGGGATAGAGCTAAAAAACTGCTTCATATGGAGTCAAAGTGGATATTTGTATTGGACACAGGGTCTGATTCAGAGCCGGACGCTCTGACAGAGTGCTCGTTCTGAATCAGGGCCATCCTTCTGTTTTTTTAGAGCAGCCTCCTGGCCGTTCGCATAGCTGTGGGTGACCACCCACAGCTATGGCGAGCGGCCAGGAAGATGGTCACAATGGTCGAGACCATCACGACCATTGGGCTTGCGATGAGACCCTTGTGGTAGGGTCTTGTTGCCACAAGCCCCAGAGTGCTTTCGGCTCTAACAGAGACGAAAGTGCCTCCACTGACATCACTTGTGATGTCAGTGGGGCCGGCCCCAGACGGTAGGCATTGCAATGGGAACACCTCCGTCTGGGCAACCATGCCCCCAGCCCACCCACCAAAGGGGGCATACTGTCACTCAACATTAACAGCACGCCCCCTTTGGTACGAGACCCAAAGCGACAGTTTGCCTGTCGTTATCCGGGTCTTGCGCATGTGCACGATGGAGACGGCTCCATCATGCGCATGCACACTGGGCCACCATCGACCCGCTTGTGAACGCATAGCACTCGAGAGCGGGTCTGGATCAGACCCACAGTGCACCCAAGGTCTTATTGATAAAACATTTTTATAGACATCTCCATGTCCTCTTTCTTGTAATCCACTTAAAATGTTGTTTTAGATAGATAGATAGATAGATAGATAGATAGATAGATAGATAGATAGATGTAGCAGTAGTGCAATAATGGTTAGTTATGATATACTGATATGGTAGCTGTCTTATTTTGAATATTATTAAAAAGGCAGTACACAGTAATATATTCTAACCTGATATTTTATATTTACTTATACAGAATGTATTTTTATTTATATTTATCTTCATTTACACTTGTATCACTATTTATATTCATTATTTAATATATTGCACATTATCACTGTTTTCCCTTTGCTCCCATCTAGGGTGCTGGGGACTGACAAGGGTCAGGTTGCTGGGCAACAGCTCTTTCTACTCCTTTATCCGCCTCCTTCTGCCCAGCGCTGAGCTTCATTAGGATTCCATGGTATCCTAATGAAGATTGTACTCCAGCATCCAGCATGCAGCACGGCTGATTGGTGCAGCCAGATGACATCACGCCCTGTGACACCTGAACGACATTTGCAGTCAGAATTCACTGTGTGGGGTCATTGGTTCATTTAACTTACAGTATATAAGGTAAACACTGTTATTTATACATTTTTGCACATCCTGATGAAAAGACCGATAGGGTCTTGAAACATCGGCTTAACAATAAAGCACAACTTATGATTGTTTAAAAGTTTGTTGGAGTGCTGCCTGATCCATCTTCTGCTGGATAACTTCTATATGTAATGCTATTCAAGGAAGGTGCCCCAGCATGAACTTATATATTCTGTAAGTTCCCAAATAAATGTTACTATATATTATAAGGGCACGGCTATGCCCTTATATTAAGGCTAAATGAATAAATGGAATTCTCCCATAGGGAATTCCTGAGATGGGGCATGATGTTTGAGGGGTTACCATCTCAAAAGCTATTGAATGTACTGAGCTGAAACTTGGCATGGACGGGTAGAATGTAAGCTTTAGAATGTAAGCTCTCACAGGCAGGGACCTCTTCCCTCATGTGCTTCTCTTTACATTTTCTTCGACTTTTTACTCCCCATAAGGGCACCTAACATGTCTCTGCCAAGTCCTGGCTGCTTATTGTGAGTGTTTAATCACTATTGCAGCAATGTATATAAATCGTGTCCTTGTCCTGCACTGTAATGTACTGTAAGTTACTTGTTTCTTGTTCACTTATTAGTTCTATGTACTATGTAAGGCACTATGGAACACTTGTGGCACCATATAAATAAAGGATAATAATAATAATAATAATAATAATAATAATAATAATAATAACTGTCAATTGGTGCTGAATGCTAAATTTTAGGACAAAAAAAATCGTATTTGGGAACAATCTAAAGTTTAAACTATCAGTTTTTTATTCCACTTCCTATTTGGTCAAAACTGATACTTTTCTGCTTTAGTCTATGAGGGAGAGCTTAAAGGACACCACCCTCCAGGTGATGATGCATTATAATAATCTTTTATATAATATAAGTGTATTGTGTTTATTTTAAAATGTTCTTTACAGGTGGACTACTGGTTTCAGCAGGCCAGTAATGCCCTGCATGCTGGTACTTTTGGTTCATGTGGGGAGGCTTGCTGGGACCTGTAGTTCACCTGTAAAAACATTATTTTTTTATTCTTTCATTTAATTTACACTATACAGAATCAACCCGGCACCCACCACCCAGTGGTGTCGGAGATAGCCCGGGGCCTACCTAGGCCTGGGGTGTCCTGGAGAGGAACCCCTTTATTAAAGGGGGTCCCCAACCTCCCCAGAGATCACCAGCCTGGACTGACTAGCGATAATGTCAGGGCTAATGCTTTGGCCGGGGGACCTGGTGAAAATTTTCCCCTGGCTGTGTCATTACTCCCCTGCAAGAAAGGGCCAGTGCTTGTTATGGATAATACTCATGGATAATATGGATAATGTTATGGATAAAGTATTCATTACTTTCAGTGAATACTTCCTGTTGCAGCATTCCAGTTCCCAAGCTCAGCTGCTCCTAGTGACTTGTTCTTAGTGTATATTCACGGTGTGTGTACTCAGTATGTATTCTGAGTACAATCTCCTAGAATCATCTCCTGTGCAAATTGTGTGTCTGAAGCCACAGTGTGTGTACTTAGTACATCATCCAAGTACCATCTCATAATACCATTCTCCTGTGTCAGTTCTATGTCTGAAGCCACAGTGTGGGTACTTAGTTTGTCATACAAGTACAATCTCCTAGTGCCATTCTCTTGTGTCAGCCTTGAGTCTGGATCAACAGAGTGTGTACTCAATACATCACCCCAGTACAAACTTCCAGTATCTTTTTTCTTTGCTTTCCCTGTGAAAGAGTTCTTCCATATACCGCTTGTGCTAAATACCTAACCAAAGGGCCATGACTAGCTTGCTGGGAGCAGCTTAAGCCCAAATCTTGCTTGGAAGGGTCACCGGTGTATACCTCTCAGTAATTTAGACTCTGCACCTTTGGTCAGGTCTAGCCAACATCTGGCACTAGTGAATGAGAGTCATTTATCCAGGCCCCTTGCCTCCTGTTCCTTTCCCAATGGGTCCATGTCTTCCAATACCTCGGCAGAGGGTCAGCATAGCCTGAATGTGTCAGACGTGTCTCATTAGAATTACCCTACATGCATAATTAAATATTCTTGACAATAATTACCCTTGCTGCAGTGTCAACTTGTCTGTCAACAGTGCCAACAAAATTGCATCCCGCAGCCACAGAATTGCAGTAACTGGCAACAGCACTCAGACATATTGACTTTGATACTCAAGTACACCAAACATGTTGAGAAATCCTCAGTTTTTTCATGCACAGTACGAACTTTAAATTCCATGATGAGTGCTTTAAATGAAAAAAAAAGAGATAACACAGTAGTAGAAAACCTGCCTGACTGACGCACACAAAATAATCAAGGTTATCCACTACCATGACTCCCAGGTGCCAGCGCAAACTCACCAATGAAGGAAGTAGCTGAACCATTCTAAACATAACTAAACAACCCATAGGATGGCATTATTCCAGATAAAATGTATCATCCAACCTAAAACCCATGAACCTGAGGGAATCAGTTTGCAAATGCAAAAGATAGAAGCTGAATTCAACATCTACCTTAGGGAGGACAGACTCAAATCAGAGGCATGCACCAATGCAAAATCTGAATTGAAAGACTGATATCACACATGACAGAACTCCTTAGAAATGGCATTGTTCACTGATTCCCCTGAGGGATAGAGACGATGGATCAAGTGGTAAATATCAGGGCTCTCTTTTTAGGCACAACACCAACTGAGAAACGGACTAGGCCATGAAGAGGAGAATTGACAAAAGGTCCAATCATGCACCACAGATAAAAGACATTGTCCTTACCAATGTTTTGGCAAATTGATGGCACGTCAAAAATTCTTAGGGAAACACAAACGAACTTTGCCCAAACTGGGAGTGGAAACCCTTTGGAAAACCCGCAACCCAAAAATGTAGCATCTTCCCATAGAGACCAATTCAGTCATTTGGACATGGCATCCAAGTTAACTGGAAATTATACCTGACTTAGGAACTGCAGCTCTGACCCACATGGGCACATGGGTAGCTGGGGTAGCTGAGGTACCATTTGGTTCATCAAGGGAATCCTTGATTAGATGGGAATACATTGTAATGGAGAAAGAGGTGTTGAAATTGACTGTCCCTCCATCATGCACATTCCACTGTTGAAAGCATGGCCGTGACCCTTAGGAGGAGGGGCAGGGGAGAGGAGGGATGCACTTGTCACCCCATGACTGGGTCAGATCAGAACTTGGCAGTTTGCACTACCTCCAACCATACCTCTACATCTTTGCAAACCAGGTCCTTTACCATTACTCCATCCTTTTTGATATAGAGCTCCTCATTATATCTGTACTGATGCCAGGAAGAAATTCAGGATTACTTAAAGAGACCATGGACCAAATGGAGATACTGAATCATAATGGATTTGGTCAGCTGCAAGCCGCAAAAATGCAGAAACCCTTGAGCTAATTAGTAGTATAAAATAAAACTTAAAGGCTTCCTCACTGATTCCCCTTTCTCCTTAGCAGCATCTTATGCTTTTTTAGCCTTAAAATAAGGGTGAACATATCAAAATATCTACCCTTCTGAATCAGGTCATGAATTCTAGTGAGCATCCAAAGCAACACTTTAATATTTGTGCAGTGTACCACATAGGACAGATCAGCCTGCCATCCATCTACTACTAAGCACAGAGGAACTGTTGCTAGAGCTATTCAAACACCTAGTGCATTTTCATCTGGCTTACCTTTCATGCTTGCGCCAAGCATGCTGCACACTAATATAATACAATGTATAAATATTTGTTTACTACATGCAAATTAGGCAATATTTCCTTGCACACACAAAAAATTAATGAGGACACTATTTACAAATCTGTACCATTTAAAGATGATGTAGAGTTGGATGCATTTGTAAGCTAATCACATGCATAAACTTCACCCCCAAGAAATGCAATTTGTGCAGCTTCCAGAGTTGTACAAATATAAAATTACATTCAGCTATGCAAGGATAGTATATACACAAGGTTAATTGGTAAAAAACAGTAACATATGAACCATGTTGATACTAGATTAAAACTGTAGCATACTGTATGTGCTTGGTGTACTCCAGATGTGGCAAGACTGTGTTAATAGTAAATGCTAAAAAGTTAAAGTACTAAATTCATACACAATATAATACTCTAAGTACAGTATCATATTCATAAGACATTATTTCTGTATTTTTGACATAGTAATAAATATTAAAGTTGTATTTATCATGTACTATACAAATAAAACAGATACAAATACTAATTAAAATAATTTTTTTCATTAAAATAAAATACAAATCTTCTTTGTCTTTACCCTTAAATAAATCAAATGGGAATCTTCTTTGTGCCACAGACTGACAGCAAATATCAAATTAATTGTTATCTTCAATATATAGTCTCCATAAAGTGTCTGTAACACCTTACAGGAAAAATTACAATAATACAGACAAATAATATAATATGTTCAAACAGACAGTACAATGCTGAAATAGTGAGATATTTAGACCACTAAGTGAGTTACTGTTATAAACTACATACAATCGAAGCTGGCTTGTAACCCTTACCAAATCACACCTTTACATCCATAATATCTTGCTAAATGTAATTGGGATTAAATAGGTCATACATTTTTTATAACCAAAAAAAATGGTTGTGAGGTAGAGAGGGAAGACAGATTAATATACTAATTATTTGGAATTACAGGCTTTGCAAAAATAGAAGCCTTAAGATGTCAAAATGGGTGTGTAGAGAATATAGATATGATATTGTGAGTTATGTTTTCTTTTGATGTTAGGTAAATTGGCACATAGATCAGATTGTAAATTCCAGTATGACTCACAAGATGGCTGTATATAGATTAATTGGTTCCTGTGGCTCTAAATCAGTGAGAACAGGTCATCTACATGGCCTTTGTACTGTTTGTTAAGGTGGTGTTATAATTTCATCATATAGAGCTAACTAGGTAGTTTCAATCATTAAGTAAATCCTGAGGCAATCCTGTGTAGATTCAATTTAAGTGGACTAGGGACCTCTTACTAAGATTTACATTAGTTAATGCAATCACAGCTACATTGGCACAGATTGGCCAGCCACGCAGCTTTAAGTCAAGTCTGACCTGCCTCAAAAACTGCGGCTCTCTTGACATGCAGATAAATCTCATGCTGTAAATGAGATTGCAATGGCTAATTTATACACGCCCATGAAATGGAGTTTTAGCTCTGTTTAAACTCCTGTCATGCCTGTGTATGCCTGGCCACCCTCCATTACCTCCCTCAAGTGCCGGCTTCCTGTCACTCACTTTGTGAGTAAATCTTCTGTGTGATCACAAGCCCAGGGAAAGGGGAGATGCTGGCGGACACTACAGTAGTCTGAGAAAGGGACCACTGGCTGCAAGGAATCAGTACTGCAGGGAATCAGTGCTGTTGGACCAGGTAGGAAAGAGCCATGCTCTGACATGCTGTGACAGTCAAACCAGACCTGGCCTGCAGCTGCAGGGTTGCTGAGCCCAAAAGCATGGCTGGTGTGGCTGGGGAATTTGAAACAAAAGGGGAAATTAGGGCCCTAAAGTGAGCAGCGCCTAGGATATTGGCCTCATAAAGTGTGAGTGGAGCCCCCCTGGACCACAAGAGGTGAAAAAACCGAAATGTTTGCCCAAACGCAAGGGATTTCTAACAACTAGGTGGCACATGAGCACCTTGAGCAGCAGAGCCACTAGTCCACTGATGGCAATGCACCCCTGGGAAGACATCAGAGTGGGAGACACAATTGCACTTAGAAGTGCCCTCATGATGTCAGCATCTGACTGGTGCTACAAAGCCTCAATGAGAGGACCATCAAGGTGAGGGAAGCTGCTGGGCAAGTAAGCCATGGCAACATCACTGTGCCAGGCAACCAAGCTGCCTGTGCATGTCCAACCTAGAGCAGAGGCAAACTGCAAGTGAGCCTGGCAAATTTTAGATGCAAGCACGCAATCCTGTAGCAAAAGGGAATGAGAGCCAGGTGCCAGGTAGCGTAGGAGGGGAAAGACCAGACATATCAGACAGACAACCAGCAAGACATTAAAAGCACTTTAGGGGAGCTGGAAGCAGGTGGATAAAAATAAAAATAATGGAAATATAGAGGACATGAAAGAAAAACAGGATATACAGAAAGAGAGCAGAAAAATGAAAAATAACCAGCAAAAAACACAATATAAACAGTACAATGCAGAAACACATTAGAACAGTCAATAGATATTTATTCACTGTCCAGTCATCAGCAGCAAAGAAGCCTGAGTTACTGAGCACCAAACACATATATACCCCTAATTACTAGATCCACCCTCTCCTAACTGATTAATTAGCTAAAGCACAGATCAGTCATAGCAGTGTCACAACAGGAGTTTTTCCAGCCTAGCAAGTCTAGGCTCTGAATTAGTGGTTAACCCTTTATCAGTCTGATTGGATTTCTGTCAGCCAAAAACTAGTGCTCAATGATGCAGAGCCCTGGATATGTAGACAGAAATAAGTCCCACCTGTGAGAGTTGTAGTCCAAATTGAGAACCAAAGAGTAGACTGCTTATTGTCTAAATCACAGTAGGCAAAACTGGTAGGAATAAATAAAGAGTGCAAACAGATACAAGCTGCCATACTAATATTGGTAAAATATCAGTGGGAGTGACCAAGATCAACCAATCAAAAGCAGGTGACTATCGTCATCATCATTAGTTTGTATTTTTCACCAGCCATCAAGCACCTGCAAGATATACCTCTACTGATAGGTGCATATCTTTGTTATGGTCTGCAGGTGACACATTTTGCCTTACTGTACATACCCAATGCTTACAAACCCTGTCCCTCCACTGTTTAGCATTTTTAAGTATACAAAAAAAAGTAATGAGTGACCAAATCTGCATACAGGTGGAAGTATAAAAAATTGTGGGCAGGTGCACCGTGCAATACAAAAGATTGCAATGTTCACCACAAAAAGGTTTAATCCAACAGTTCCATTATGTGGATTAGCTCCAAACTCTAAATGAGGCCCTTAGTGACAAAAATGGCCACACAGGGCACAATCAAAGCAAAACATCAGGTATTTTTGATTACCTGTGATTCAGTGGCAAGATACTGCACATCATATTTTACCATTAACTGCTATTTGTCCATATAGAGTCTCTACTTCTTTATCAAATGAATAATTTTGAGTGTGCCAGTAAACTACTAAGTACTGTATCTCAAATGAACATTTTTATCTTGGAGAACTGCAATTAACATTACTGAAGCATTAATTATGCTTGTCCCCTAAGAAATAATTTTATTTGCTGTATGTGATATGAAACTTTAGTGACATTCAGCTTTTGGTTATGCCCTGAGCTACTATTTTGTGTATCAATATTTCTGTGCTAGCATTCTCAGAAGCTATGAATTACATATCACATCTATGAATGATTTAACATTGTGCCTTAAAGGTCCTCTGACTCAGACTTCTAAAGAGTTCTGAAGAACTACAATCCCATTAGATTTCTTCAGTCATGTTCAAATTATATTAGTTTAATTAGATAAAATTATTACTTAATGTTTTATTTATGCATATTCACTTTAGACTTTAAAGCTCTGAAAAATAAAACTGTGAAGCTACTTATATGCAGTAATAGAATAAAGAATATCAAACTGGAAAAGCTGATAATTAATAGGTGCTACATTGGACCTGATTTAGAGTGTGGAGAGGCAGAACTCAGATGAGCAATAGTAAGTTGAGAACAATAAGTTTGAATACATGTAACTTTAGCATTCCCCTTGGATATATAATATAATTAGAACTGCTTTTCTCAGCAGCATAACTTTTAAGGTCTGGTGTAAATATATGTTATGATGATGATGATACCTCCAGAAGCACTTTCTAGCCATATCTGCCTGGCTATTACATATTGATCACAAGAGGCATAACTAGTGTTACGGGCACCGCCACCCAGGGCAAATGAAAAAAAATTATTAGTGTCCCTTGAAAACTGTTCTTTAGAACTGTTGCTGAATACTTACAGTACATTAGAACTCAAATGAACACTCACTAGAACACAAATTATAGATGTGTGAGAGCAAGGAAGAAAGGAATACAACACTGATGAATACTATGCATACACGCACACATTGTTATGGACTGGAAATTTTAAACAACTGTACAGGGGCCTAAGGGCCACATATCCCCCATAAGCTTTATGTATTTTGATAGTGTGGATTTAATTTTAGATGTTTAACACACCTGCTAGCTGAGAATCAAATGTTAGCTATTTTCTTTTATATGGCCTATCTGCTTTCATTAGTTTGTCTCCCTCTTCAAAGGCCAAAGTGTGCTGATTTAACCTTGGTTAGCCACTTTCTAGCCTTAATGCCTTTATATTTCATTAGTGAAGTCTTTTAAAACCAGAATGTGCTGGGCTTTCTGGCTTTTGGATGGTGACACAGTAGGACAAGTTATTCTCTCTTCTGCAAAACAAATCATAAATCTGACCAAACAAGCAAAGAAAGTAAGGAGAAAAAAATTGCAATTCATGCTGAATTTCAATAATATAACAAATCACAAAGTTACATCATCTTTCTGAGCAGAAATATATACAATTTCCATTTTAAAATGAGCCGTGGTACAGTAGTTTATTTAAAAAAAAAATCATTCCTGTAATGGTTCGTCTTTAAGAAGCACACAGAATTGCAGTATATACGTTGCCAGACAACTAGGTAAGCTAGAATGTAAGCTCCTAGGAGCAGGGTCCTCCTCCCCACTGTCTCACAGCCTTCTACTAGCACTTCTATGACAGCCTTCACCTTCAGAGCTGTACTGTGTATGGAGAATTGTGTTGCTAATTGTTACTTGTGTTCTGTTTATATTTTGGTTACTGTATTGTAATGTAATGTTCTGTGTACCCTTTACTGTATGTACGGCGCTGCGGACCACTTGTGGCGCCCTATACATTTTTTTTAATAATAATAATAATAACTACAATGTAGTGTACAGCATACAGCATAGTGAAGAGAGCACAATACAATACAGCGAGCCTTTCGGTTACCACCATACAAAACAGAGACATCCTAGTGAACTGTATACATTATAGAAAACACCCTTGTGACCAATGTACAATACAGAGACCATCCTATTGAATAATATGCAATACAGAAAGCATCTGATTGTACACTATACAAAGCAAATTGTAGTGACTGCCTTACAATATAGATGCTAATGGTCTGATCCCTGCATGCAATGTCCACTATTCACGCAAATGATCTATGTTTTTCAACTGCATCTAAGTGTGTAAAAAGTCACATGCATCCCACGGTGTGTACTCACAGAGGTGTAGTTACAATTCAGATTCATGGTATCTTAACTGTTATGGAAATGTGCTGGCATTCCTGGGTGGTAACTGGAATGGCTATTAAATCACATGAAGATGGCGCTTATGGGCATTTTAGAGGGGTGTCGCTGAACTCAGATACGTAATTGCTCACATTGGTGGCCATTCTCTGGCTGAGATTTTGCACATAGCATGGGACTGGTGCAAGGTTTGATGGTGTGACTGATGGTTGCATTAAAAGATGCACCAAGTAGTTTTTTAGTATCTACAGATTCTCAAAGTGGGATTCTTAGTCCTGTGCCATGCAGATACACAGATGTTCACTGGGGAAGGGCTTGTAGCAGTTTTAAGATAATATCACACACACTACACTGGCAAAAAATGCATACACAGATACGGCAACACCCTAATCAGAATCAGCCCCTAAGAGTTCTACAGGCCATACCATGCAATGAAAGATGGCAAATCAAAATACAACTGTGTCAATCTCATTTGCTACTATTCTGCCATTGAATGTTCACTAATGGCAGAGGTAAATGCTGGGTTTCTAGAAGGGGTATTTTTAAATGGTGTATTTTGCTATTAAGCAAACACAACAAAAAAAAATATTGCCATAACTGGCTAACAAATATGCTATCAGTATATTTACCATTATATTAAAAACATTTTTTACAGTACTGTGCTCTCCACATTAACACATACAAAAACTAACCTCAAGGCTGCAGCTTACAACTCTGTAGCCACGGAATCGGCATCATTTACCACCGTCCGACAGCGGAAGCCCAGCAGGGGTGAAAATCCCGAAGCTACAAAAGGTAAATATCGCTAACCTTTATTTACCCCCTAACAATAACCCTCCTTTAGGGGTGCCTAACCCTAACCTCCCCCCCAAGTGCCTAAACCTAACACCCCCTCCCCGCAGCTGTCCGTGCGTGGCTTACCATCGATCGGTAAGCTGGGTGTCGGGGCTCCTGGTGTAGGTCTAATGACAGGCGTCGGGAGTTCAACGCTTGTCATTAGTATCTTGCCAGGACTAGACAGGCGGCAAGCCGGCGGTTGGGATTTCGTCCATCGGCTTCCCCGACTGCTTCCCATAGCCATGCTCATCTAGCCTGGTGAATGCTGCACCATGCCGCGATGTGTGCGCACGTGCCGATGCATCGCGGCGGCAATGAGCATGGCTACATCTGTATGTGTTTCAGAGTTGTAAGCTGATCTAATTAATTCTTTTACTGTGCTTGGTGTGCTGGTCTGCTCCTTTTATACTTTCTTCATCAATATACTTGATTATTTACTAATGCTACCATCCCCAGTCCCCCCAACTGCTCTCCTTTATCCCCAGCACAATCCATTACTGTACATATACAATGCTCCTGCTAGGGTTAAGGTTAGGTTTAGGATGAAGTTTACCATACATTATAATAGTCTACATTTTGACTGTTAACATTCAGACCATGTTGACATTTTGAAAGCTAACATAATTTACTGCAACTTCCAGGATTATTCTCAACTGCTGGAGCCTCTCCTTCTTGTAAAAATGTCAAAAGGTTTTTTTTTCTCACAGGCTCCCAGCTTTAGATCACACTCCATGTTTAGTGCCTGCTAAATGTAAGCACAATCTGTAGTCCTGGGGTCATGTTTTATAGATATATGCTGGCATGGAAGGCCAATCATGACACTGTGGTTGTGGAGAGAGAGAGCAGATTCATTATTTATCCACTTGCACTGTCGACAAACAGTGCCGGACTTGAGTATATGGAACGTATCTGAGGGAGGCATTGTCACGAGTTCATTAAATAGTGTGTCACTCTGCTGAAAGGGCCAGATGCCAGAGAGGCATGAAGAGTCACTGATAGGGGGTATAAGGAAAGAGGAATCACTGCCCTGGTCGCCTTGCTTGAGTGATTCTTCTTTCATGACAGAGAGCTAGACGGCCACCAGAATTAGATATTATAGGAGGGTAAAGGGGATGATGGCAGAGATGGCTCTAGGCTTTATGTAGCCCAAGGTAAAACCAATGCTACCTGAAACTACTGTATATATTACACTTAGAAATATTCTTCATTTACCACCACAACTATCTGGTACCATACCTATAATTCTAAACACATACTATTACTTGCTGATGCCATATTGTACATCCCTCATTGAAATACCCCTCACTCAAAACTCCTATTTGGCACTAGACCTTACAGACTGTAAATCCTATAACTCACCATGGCTCCGTGACCAAATATTTTACCCATTGTAATTCTCCTCACTCACCACTACTCCTGGCTCTATGTGACTGATTTAAAGGTGAACGCAGAGTGGATCAGTGCTGAGACTTTGGATGCAACAGATTTGAGCAAGTATTGTAATGCAGCAAGTGGTGTCTTCTGTAAACAGATGCCAACTGCTGGCTTCCTCAAATCCAGTGGCTGCAACCAAGACACAGCATTGGATCATTTGCATGAACATTGGATGGTAATTGGACATCTGGGTAACCCTCAGGTTACTCAGGATCTCTGGAAAAAATATGCTGCCAGGGCCAGTGAAACTGCATCCAAGGTCGCAATCTTGACTTTGGTACACCCAGAAATTGGGGCCAATGTGCCCCCATTTTCTACAACAATACCCCTCCCCACCACCAAATGGCTGCAGACTGTCACACACCCAATGTCTGCAGCCATACTGCTTACAACATTGGAGGACCAGATCTGTACATGCACCGCATGGCTCCTGCACATGTGCAGATAAAAAAACCTGCATGAAAATAAAATTATCATCCATCTCTGAATCAGCACCTACATCTCACCCAAAGAAAAACTGTACTCTCTCCAAGATCTGACAAATAAAGAATATTGTATAACATTCAAATTTTTAAAATTAAATTGTCCTACTACACATGAACAATCGTTGCTAGTCATTTCTTCCAAACCTGGCTGTATTTCTCTGAGGCTTTTTTTTCAGATGCTGTTACTGTATTCCAACACCTGGAAACCAAATGTAGACAGTTCTAGAGGGGGGTTACCAAAAAACAAACCAAATAAATACAAAACTGTGTATATATATATATATATATATACAGTATATACACATTGTGTTCTTGAAGAAGGGGCAGCTGTACCCCAAAATATTTAATAAAAACGGTGGTTTACCAGGTTTGATAAGTCTCCGGAGCGCTGTCTGTTTCCTTCTGTATATCGTGGGGCATCACCCTATGGGGAGTGCATCCAGAACAAGGTAATGGCCAGCAGAGTGCCGGACACAAATCTGCTATTATATATACTGTATATACTGTATGTATATATATATATATATATATATATATACACACATATATATATATATATACAGAAGTCCAATCGACTGGCACTCCTTAAGTTCCAAAAACAAAGCTTTACTACTTGCCTTGGTGCCCTCCCCGGGTAAAAAAAAAACACACCGACAATTAGCAGCAGGTGAAATGGCGGCACTCACAGGACTCCAAAAGATAAAAGATACTAAGTCAGTTTTAAAGAGGTAAAATTAAAAATGGGAACTATTTTATATTAATTTACAAGGGGCAGGATTGCTTTATAATTACTGATAGATTTCAGCTGGTGTCTTGGCTTTCCATGCCTTTTTGCACCTCCCTTTCTTCATGTGTTCAATACTTTTTCCCTGTGTCATTCCACATTATTACACATAACTTAATTTATGGACATCTATTGTTTCAATTTCTTAGCATGTGTGGATTGCATGGGTTGTTGACATCTGGTGAAAATTTCATTACAATAGCCCTATTACAAATATAATTACTGAGAAAAATGTGGATGTGTTCAATACTTATTTTACCCGTTGTGTGTGTGTATATATATATATATATATATATATATATAAATATATATATACACAGCAAAAGGTGGCACTCAAGACGGCTTGAAAAAAATGACAACTGACCTGCTGGGTACTGTATCAATGTTTCGGAACCTTTACTGATTCCTTCGTCAGGATAAGAAAAAGCAATACAAAATATCTTACCTTAAATAAGCAACACCATGAGTAACCGACGCCAGGGAGCATTCCTCTGATGTCAACAATATGTGACTACACCATCACCATAGAAACAGACAATGCATAGTGTTATGGAAGCCTAAGGAGTAAAAATCAAAGTATTTAGCACATGTGCTGTTGGGAAAACATCGTGTATATGGCAACACTGTATCAATCATTCTACTCAGCAATCAGAATGACAGTATAATGTATTCATAATAACATTGGTAGAAGGCTAGAAAGACACAAACAGTCTAAAGGCACAAACATATGCAATAATATACTGTATATAGCCTAACATATCTGAAATAGAAGAACCATGAGAAGATCCCCACTGGGATTTTATATACCATTATAGGAAACATCGTAATCCTAATTGTTCATTTAGACCCTTAGGAGACAAAGGGCCTGATTCAGACCCACTCGCGAGCGGCTGTCCGCTCGCAAGTGGGTCGATGGTGTGCACTGAGCATGCGCACGACAGAGGGAGCTCCATCGTGCGCATGCCCGAGACGCGGCGAGCGAAGGACTTTCCTTCGCTCGTTGTATCTGATCAAAGGGGGCATGCTGTCGATGTTGATTGACAGCACGCCCCCTTTGGTAGGCGTGCCAGGGGCGTGCCTCCCAGATGGGGGCGTTCCCAAGGGAACGCCTACCGTAAGAAGCCGGCCCACTGACATCACTAGTGATGTCAGTGGGAGTGATTTTGGCTCTGATAGAGCCAAAATCACTCCTGGCCTTGCGGTTGAGAAACTCAACCGCAAGCTCCGGTTCGCTGTGGCGATGGTCGCGATGGTCAAGACCATCGTGACCATCAACCTGCACGCTCGTATAGGCTGTGGGTGGTGACCCACAGCTATATGAGCGTCCAGGAGGACGCTCCATAATTATAGAGGTGGGCCCTGATTCAGAGTGAGCGCTCTGGTCAGAGCGCCCGGCTCTGAATCAGGGCCCAAGTATCTAAATGGAAAATCCATTTGGATTCTAATTAAAGCAATTGACAGGAGCGGTCGCCTCCATGTACACCTCATGGTACATGGTCAATTATCCTATATCTGACCGATGTCAAGCTATGCTTGGCTTCTAGGAAGTGTTTTGCCACCGGTTGATCACTATGTCCTTTCTCCAGGGCTATTCTAATAGTACTTCAACTGAGCACCATTTGCTCTTTAAACATTCTGTCAGATTTATAGACATTCTTACTACAAGGGCATTTTCTTATATAGATCACAAACTTGGTTGTGCACGTCAGATAATGTCTGCTAGAAAATATTTTCCCTTTTAGGGGATGATTAAATGATGGACCACTAGTCATACAGTATAGTTGCAGGTTATACAATTAGCACATTTAAAACACCCTGTCTATTTTTGTGAGCAAAAATAAGCCAGATGGCACTTGCTCCACTGGTGATATGTCTAGTTTCACTAAGATATCTTTGCGGTTCTTACCTCTAGTGTAACATAGCATGTTTTTTTATTTTTTAAACTACTCAGGTTTTTGTCACTTGTGGTAATGGGCCAAAAACGTGGTGTTTGTTTTTTGATGTTATTACTTTCAGAATTATAATGGTTTACACATGGGATTCTGTTCTCCGTATGTTGTCTAACCCTTGGCTGTAGGAGTTGATCCCTTGTAAGTTTCAGTGCCTTTTCTTTCTATTTGGGAAGACTAGACATATTATACCCTCTTGCCAGAAATTTTACTATCATCTTGTCTAATTGGGGTTCAATTTCAGACTGGTCTTAATTTTGGTGCCTGCTTTTTGTATGGTGACATCCAAATAATTTATGGACTTGATATGATGTTCAAATGTGAACTTTATCGGGTGATCCCTAGTTTTGTGCTTTGATAACAAACCAGAAAACTTAACTAAAGGTACATTCCAAAAATCAATAAATCATCTATAGATCTTAAATAAAGAAAAAAGTGTTGACTGATGTCACTATTCATAAGGAACAAGCCCATTTCACAGTGAACATATAGCAGTTTGCAAATGATGGCACTACAGCCGAATCCATTGCACATTTGGCTACTTGAAGATAATAATTCTCGTCAAAATAGAAGTAGTTCCTATTTAGAATTAATTCTTATACAGTAATGAAAAGATACATGTCGGGTCCCTGATATCTAGTATTGCTCATCAATAGTAGTTTTACTGCTCTCAAACCACATTCATGTGGTATACTGGTACATAGGCTTTTTACATCCACTGTGCAAAAGATTAATCCATCTGGTAAATCTGATTAGTGCTTGTAGGATCTGTAGGTGAGTTGTTGTGTCCTTAAGGAATGATTTTTCATATTGTACACATGGTTGCAACAAACTGTCTAGATATATAGATACTGGTTGCAGTGGCAAACGCAGGATTTTTAAAGGGGGGTTTCCAAATGCGTGATTTTAGAGTGAGTGTGGCCAGTCCATGCAGAGGGCATAATTACCACTTATCCAGCTTTAATATTTCATCATACAAAGTGTATTGTGTGTCATAATTCCAGCATATACAGGACCAGTGATCACAGTAACACATTAAATGTGGCAGTAGGACCTTCCTTTTTTATTTTAGATGGGGGCACCATTCCAGGGCATGGGAGCAAGTCCGGGAGTCTGGGGGAGCAGCAGAAGAACCTAGCACTGCCCTGGACATATACAGTATGTAAATATTGGGTTCTATAGCAGTGCATCCCTAACAGTGCATGTTTTCCAAATCCCCTAATTGGTGCACAGGTTATTTATTACTGGCTGATACATGTTAAAAGATCCAAAGGTGGTGCTATTTATTTAATTTATGATACTGAGAAGAATATGCAGTGCTAGTAAAATTCCATTATGTTACTATTTCTATTGTGGTCATGGTGTGGGCTGGGGAGGGGGGTTTCCAGGCAGATGGAAACCCCCTCTACATTTGCCTATGGGTTGGTATAAGGAACCTTTAGCCAAAATAATCAGTGTTCCCGGTGATTACCTTCATGATTTATGTACCTTTGGTACTGTATAAAGCAGTGGTGTAATTGGAAAATCTGATGACATAGCCTGCTTTAATTCCACACTTAATCGGCCTTCTGTTACTGCTTGTCCCAAGATAAGATCTAATTCTTCCTTAAAAGTTGATGTTGGATCACCTGGGAGTTTCTTGTAAGTATTGGTGTCTGCCAATTGATTATAAATCTCCTTCTTGTAGTCTGTCAGGTTCTGAATGGTAGTACAACCCCCCTTGTCAGACGGTCTAATGACTATGTCATTATTACTCTGTAAGTCAGTTACAGCCTGTTTTTCAAAATTATTGATGTTGGGATAAAAAATGTCATTGCATTCATTTGACACGATGTCTTTTAATAGTCTTGAAAAAGTCTTGATCGAGTGATTACTGGAAATTGGATCAAATTTAGATCCTGGTTGAATCGCTTTGAGTTTTTTTGGAATTTGTTCTTCTTTTGGCTGCTGAAGCTCATCGTTCTTGAAGAATTATTTTAATCTTAAAAATATCTCTAACTTATAATTCTCTACCTGTCATTTTAAACTATTGAAATAAGTTGTAGGTACATATGACAGCCCTAAATGTAAGACTTTAAGTTCCCATTCTGTAAGGATTCTGTCAGATAAGTTAAATACTAAGTTCTCTGGGTTAGCGGTGGTCTCCTGCCCCTTCCCCTTCTTCTGACTTTGTTTGCCCCAGCATGTATGGGTTCTCTTGAGCCTGAGGCTAGGGATCTGGTTGCCATACTTACAAGGAGAGAATTATTTTCTGCCTCACTGGCTGTACTATTTGATTCCCCTGAGGTATCCGTTTAAAACCTGTAATTGTGTGGTCTTCTTATTTTGAAAGTACATCTTGGTTGTTGGGACTCCGTGAGCCATGAATATGCATTTCACAGTCATTATTGACCTTTATTAACTTGGATTTTTTTAAGCTAATTAGGTCTTTAGTATATTGATCTGTTTTTCCAATTTATCAAACCACTGGGTTGAGGTATCTACAATTAGGATATCCTTGTGTTGGATTTCAAGGGTCAAAATGTGTTCCCTTGTCAGTTGTAGCTCCCTGGTAGCCTCTTCTATGACTAATAGTATGAGGTCCAGGGAGCACTTATTCAATATTGGCCTCCATTTTCAACATAAAAGTGATGTTGTGTCTTCCTAGAGTTGGCAAATTTTGAATCCTAAATCCTCTTGGTATTTTTTTACTCTTAAAGTAATCCAATAAGGTAATACCGTGGTACAGATAGTTAACTTCACGCTTCTTTAATATGATGAGGTCCCTGTAAATATCTTCACAGGTAATTTCCTCTTCATCCACAAGTTGTTTGTTGAATAATATAGATTCTGCTTCTATATCAGAGAAGCTGAATGTATCCCCAATTTGTAATTGTATTCCAGAGGATGTGTCTTCTGTGTTTCCATAGTGCCACGGAGTTGAAGAACCAAAGCAGATAGAGGATAAAATCGCACAGTGCAAAAAATCCAGAGAACAAAAAAACAAAAAACACAAAACCATGACTCCAGGCCACTGGATAGCTTTCATACAAGTCCAGACCACTGGACAAAATTCAGCCCTCTATGCACTGGGCTACATATAATTTATTATATAGATTAAATAACTAATATCAGACAACTGTGGTTGAAGTAAATAAGAAGTTTTACTTATTCTGTTTAAAGTGAAAAATACAACAGCACAAAAACCAGCCCTCTTTGACATACATTAGAACAAGGCTTTCAATACGTGAAGGCTAACACATCTTACAGACTTCCAGTACTTATCGTTTCTACATTGCACAAGCTCATGAATATTGAATATTATTTACAGTATATATTTGTTGAACTATTTCTGAGAAGTTGGCAGATATGATCTGTTAAAGGGAAATATCCAAATTGTGGTTACTTTCCACATTCATTACATGAGACAGTCCAAATATGATTGGCTTTATACATTTTTGCCTTCTTGGAAACACCAGCCCAAAGTCTCTGGTTCATTATTATTATAAAGAACAGATGTTAGTCTGTACTAAAACATGAATTCAGGTGTTTCCCCATTTTGAGTGACCACAATGACTTGTTTTTAGGTGTTCGTATCTGTGAACTCAAAATGACACATTCAGACACATAGTATTGGCCACGTTGAAATACATTCTATCATGCTAAATAAAATACATTTGCTCCTCTCAAAGTAAGCTTCAAGAGTAAATGTAGCTAACCACATAGCACACATGTCTTCACTTCTCTGCACCCTGTAAAATGCTTTTGCAAAAAACATTTAATACAAAACACACTAATATCATAAAAATGCATGCAAACCTTAATGAAATATAGTTATGCCTTCAATAACTTATTAATTCTCAAAGTGTTTACTAGTGACCATTATAATGACTGCTATACAAATGTCATTTTCATATTCTTATTTATATAGCTACTGTATTTACGGTGCATATTATTTCATGTAGCTTCAAATAGCATTCTAGCACTAATAATATCTTTATTTAATCACTAAGGAATAATGGAATTCAATGCACAGTTGCGGGACTGTATAGCACAATGTGCCTGGAGGATGCTTAGGGAGTGAAGCAGCAATGGGTAAAAAGGAGGGGCTATGAATCTGTGTGTTATCTGGAATACATTTTGTGTTATATATTTCTTAAGCATAGCCAAGTCATATATACCAACTTTAAAAGTTTCACAGATTTGAAGGTTTTTGAAACCCCAAAACACCTTCATACCTTTATATAAGAGGAGTTGCTTTAAAAATGTCTTCACTGCACAGTTAGTAAGTTTAATTCCATAGGTTACTAAGTATTATCCCCAAATTGCCATTATTATCCAAATCTTTCCTTTGAACCAGATTTTTTTTTACACTTTTAAAATTACATTTGATGATGGTATAAAGTGACACACAAAATATATTTTAAAATAAAATATGTTTAACCATTGCTGCAGCCCTTATATTGGTTTGGTCACCAGAGAATCCAAATGCCATATCCTGAAGGATATCATTGTAACTAGAAATATTTGAATAATTTTCTATCAGTCAATATACTTGTAATTTTTATAGTGCATATATCTATTATTTAACCAACTATTATTTAACATTTTACATTAGGTAATCTGTTAAGCAAACACATCTGTCTGGGAGTACTAAAAGCTTATCAAGGAATGTATACTTACAAATGATAACATGAAACCTAACTAGACGAAGAATAGCTTAAACGTACATTTTTTAATAAATGTCTTTACCTTAGACATTTGAATGAAGTCAATTTGTAGTTTTAGGAATGGTCCCATTGTGTGAGGGGTATGAGATTAACTAGTTGGTACAGCTTTTCTGGATCCATTACCAAAAATGTAAGACAGGTTTTGGCCTTATTCTCTCAGATGAAAATCGTGGTGCACCAGTAGTTGTCATACATTCTACACATACCTTATTTTCCAAAATGGGTCATCCCATGCACTGATTTGGGAGCCACTTGTCTACTTTGTCAATCTTTCCATATGCCATTGGCTTCTTGCAGAGATCTCCAACTAGCCTGTACTTGCATAGTACAAGCCTTTTGCATGCTGATCAATCACTTGAAACATATTAAATTAAACATATGTTTCAGAGTTGTCAGAGCTAAGTATTGTGGTCAGCTTGACCACTAATCTGGAAGTATCAACTTAACACTTGATTACAGCAACCTGCTTGGGTAGGTGAATACCTTCAATAGTTCTTTAACCTGTTTAGCATGTGATATAGGAGAGCCAGAGGCTGTCAGATAGTCTCTTTGTTCCCATAAAACCCCCAAATCATTCTATGATACCAAACACATGTGCAAAGTCTGTGTAAATATTGACTGTTCTGCCTATGATAGGCTCTATTCAGTGCTTTAAATTCTGCAAATTGTGCTGAGTAAGGGGAACCCAGTGGGCCAGCCTCAATGACTTCTATGTCTGGAACAACTGCATATTCAGAACACCACACACCAGTAATGTTCTGCCTGTAACAGCTTCCATATTTATACAGAGTCATAGCAGTATCCAACAGTGGTGTATCTGATATGTCAAGCAACAACATTTATTGGAATCATGTTCAGAATCCTGGTCAAACACATCAGGATAAAGAGAAGAAGGATTCTACATGGAGCACTTGACTATGGTCAAGTCATGAGGTGTCAGCAGTGCTGGCTGCCATTTTGTGAAACAAGCAATGGAGACATGACATGTTTGGGCAGTTTAGTAGTGAAGCAACAGCATTCACATACAAGGTTAATGGGTGCTGTAGGATAGTATCCTGCACCTTTGCCACTAGGACTGCAACAGCCGCAACAGCCTTGAGAAAGGTAGGCAAAGCAATAGCAACTGTTTCAAGCACATGGCTGTAGTATCTCACTGGCCTCTGTTAGTTTTCATGTGTCTGTGCGATTTCCCCTCATTGATGTAGTATGTGCTTCATTAAAAAAGTGTGAAAAGCCTAGTGCTGGTGCTGCTGTGAGAGCTCAGTATGGGTCACTTTATCTGACAAGTGTTGAGAAATTAGTTTTTGTAAAGGGTCTGGAATAACAGCATAACCCAAGCAACACTCTTACCTGTTTATGGTTTAGCGGCAGATAGTGATTGAGTATCAAGGCTACTCTTTTTGGTGTGAGGTGTCTGACCTTGTTTCAAGCAGTGTCCCAAGTATGTTACCTTGGTCTGGCATTGTTGCAATTTTTCTATTGAAACCTTGTGTCACATGTCTGCAAGGTACTTTAAAAGGGATATATGTCTGTAAGAGAAGTTTGCAGAGAGTTTGAACACAGCAAAAAATCATCACCACATTGGATTAGGACAGATTCACATTAAGGTACATAATACTAAATGGCCTAAACATTAAGTGTGGTCCTATAGAAATTTTCATGGATTTGACTCTTTTTTGGAAATTCATTTTGAGATCCCACTCTAGAGCAGCAGCATTTAGTGACCTGCGGAGTCCCTCATATAGGGACATCCATTTAGGAGAAATGCAGAAATACCTAGAGATATGTCCATATTTACCATATTTGTAGCAATGAAGAGTTTGTGAAAAAATTACTGTGTTTACATTTGATAACCTCCAAAACAGAATGGTATTTTTCAGGTTGTAATTGTTGCTTTTGTAATTTCAATGTTTCTAACAGTTTTTAATGTTCCTGGTTTCTTTGTCTGCACTTTTAAGCTTTGTGTTATGTACTGTAGCGTTCAATATTATCAGCCGTAGTGCTGTTTTTCCAACTGGGAAATTGGGTGTGCAGCTTTTTTTTGTTTGGGCCACTCAATCCTTCCAGTAGATTACTAGTTGTTAGAGGTAGATAAGACACGTTAGTATCAAAGGCTTCTCTCCTGTGCAACGTTTCATCACAGTAACTTCCCAATGACAATAATCACGTTCTGATTCCTGAAATCCCTGTCTAATGATAAAGATATTCTGCCAGTTAATTTCAAGAGGAAAGAATGTAGTTAAATCAGTACAAATATTTTCAGTGTTAGTGAAATGTTTGCTGAGGTGTTGTCTTGTAATGTGGTATCTCTATTTCTCAAATCAAATAAAACTGTCTGCATGAAGGACATCCAGCACTCACAAGTGAGTTCATGCACATGTTCTTTCATAAATTTACAACAGTCATATAAAGCTTGCCTAAGGCCAAGAAAATCAGTTTGTAATGAATGTAGTTCGCCTCTAGCCCAGGGTGTGGATGTGACTACTTAGGTCTCAGATATCTCTTGTGCAGGATTTCATCAGACAGCAAGTTTCTCTAGTGAAAGTAAATGGGGACAAAGGAGTCAGAACTAAGTTGAAATTATTTAAGAGTCTCTATCAGGCTGTAGAGCCTGGCTGTAGTTCTGAATATAGAAGTGCAAAATTTAAAAGTATATTTTAAACATAATTTAGGCATTATGCTGGCATTAAACCAAAGTCAAGCAGAAGTATTACACCCCAACTCTAAACACAACAGATATCAAAACAACATTTGGACAAAGTCTCAAGAAATGTTAGCTCAAAATCTCAACTACAAACACCGGATGTCAGCATAACCAGGGAAATAATTACTGGACTCTATTTGCTCATTGTAAGAACTTAACATTTTACTTGCTAATCTTTGTGCTAGCTTTCTGGTTTTTAAAATACCTCAAAGCTTACTGTATTCTGTGCCAACTCCAGTTTTCCTCCTAGCAATAATGTCATTACTTTAGTCATTTGCCTTGCCTCATGTCATCTATATTCTAACACAATCTATTTTAACATTTAAATTCTCCTCAAATAAATCTCCACTTTTACTCCCCTCAATAATAAACTTTTGTTATTGTGCAGACACCTTTTCAACACTGTTTAATTTCTTGCTTTTCTGCAAATCTCATGCACTTTCACTCACATTCATACTTTATTCTGTCTTCTAGTTTTTCTCCCCCTATTTACCTCAGCCACACCATGACCCGATTTTCTTCCACTTCCCCCTTTCACTCAGTGTCTACCTAATCCTCTGCTCTGACCCCTTTTTCCACCTGTACCCTTTCCCCCTTTTCTCCTCCATCTCCTCCTTCCCTTATCTCCCCTCCTCTGTTTGCCTTCCTCCCTCTCCTATCCCACTACAACACTTTGGTTGTCTTCTACCCACCATGGTCCTGCTACCCCACTGTTAATCCCTTATCCAACACTTCTCTCCATGTCACCTCATCCTACCTCCATCCACATCTTGTTAAACTCCCTCCCTATCCACCACCTAAAGTTTCCCTTTCCAGCACTGGTGCCCGCACAATCTCTCCACTCTATTCATCTCAGTCCCTCAAATTAATCTCACATACTCACTACAGCAATACTAATAATCTCATTCACATCTCCCCCACATACACTGTCCCTTTCTCCTGTGTCCTCTGGAATGCCAGATCGGTGTGTAATAAACTAGTTCCCACCCATCACCTTTTCATCTCCTTCAACTTGTACCTCCTACTCATTACTGAAACCTGGATTTCACCCTCTGACACCACTTCTGCTGCAGCTCTCTCTACTGGTGGCCTCACCTTCTCTCACACCCCTCGACCCGAGGGGTTACCATGGTGGTGGTTTTGGGATCCTTCTGTCCCCTGGTTACTCCTACCAAATAATAGCCTCTGAACTATCACTTACATTCTCTACATTTGAGGTTCATGCTATATGTTCTTCCAACCAGTACATCTGTGAGTAGCTGTCATTTACCATCCCCCTGGCTCTCCCTCCAAATTCCTTGACAACTTTGCCTCCTGGCTCCCTCACTTTCTCTCCTCAGACATTCCATGCATTATCCTATGTGACTTCAATATTCTAATTGATATCTCCACTGAATCCTCAGATTCCAAACTCCTCGCCCTCACATCTTTATTTGGTCTCTCCAAATAGACCTCCTCACACTCCCATGTGAGTGAGCATTTGCTTGATCGGGTCTTCACTCACTGTTGTGTTATTTCCATCTCCCCATTCCCCCTCTCTGACCATCACCTTCTCTCTTTTAACTCATATCTCTCTCCTTCCCCTCTACTACCTCCTAAGGCCACCATCACTAAGTGTAACATTGAGGCTATCAACACAGTCTCTTTTTCTTCCCTGCTTGACTCACTTCTCTCCCCTATCCTCTTTCTCCTGCCCTGAACAAGCTGCTTCCCTATACAATGCCTCCCTTACTTCTACACTTGACTCTGTTCCTCTAGCAATCACTACTCACCCTCACAGATTCACACCTCAACCTTGATGTTCCAGATGCACTAGATACCTGCAAAAGTGTTCACGAACCCCCAAGCAGCAGTGGAGAAGATCACGCTCTAAGACAAATTTATGCTCTCATCCTACATTGATGCCATTTCCCTCTCTAAACAATCATATTTCAAGCACCTCATCTCCTCCCAATCCTCAAATCCCCAGTGTTTCTTCACCACATTGAACTCACTCCTCTACCCACCCACTCTTTGCCTTCCCTCCTTGCTCTCTTCCCTTGACTTTGCTACCTTCTTTACATCTTAAAGTGACTCCATACATCATGACATCATATTCCACCAGGCCCCCAAAAATAGACCTCCTCATTTTCCCTGATAATCCCTCCCCTTCCATCTTACCTACTGTAACATCTTTCTCCCCTGTATCTGGAGAGGAAGTCATGGCCCTCTCCCGGTCCTCCCCCCCTTCCACCTCCTCCCTTGACCCTATCCCTTCATGTCTCCTCCACTACCTCTCTCCTTGTGCCTGTTCCCATCTTGCCCACCACCTCAATCTCTCCCTCTCATCTGGCACAGTCCCTTATGCATTCAAACATGCCCTTGTCTCCCTCATTCTTACAAAATCTACCATTGATCCTAACACTCTCGCAAACTACCGGTCCACCTCTCTCCTCCATTTTGCCTCCAAACTCCTTGAGTGTAATGTTTACAACTGCCTTACCACCTTTCTTTCCTCCCACTTCCACCTTGACCCTTATCAGTCTGGCTTCCATTCTCTCCAATCCACTGAAACTGCACTCACAAAAGTCAGCAATGACCTACTTGCTGCCAAATCCAAAGTCCACTACTCTCTGCTCATTCTCTTTGACCTCTCTGCTGCTTTCAACACTGTTGACCAGCCTCTTCTGCTGCAAATCCTTCACTCCCTTGGTCTATGTGACACTGCCCTCTCATGGCTGTCCTCTTATCTCTCTGATCAATCCTTCTCTGTCTCCTCTCATGACTCCTCTTCACCTGCTCATCCTCTTACAGTAGGTGTTCCCCATGGTTCTGTTCTTGGACCACTCCTATTCTCCCTCTAAACATCCTCTAGGTGAAGAGCTCTTTTGCCCTCCATTATCATCTCTATACTGATGATACTCAGATCTACCTTTCCTCCCCTGACCTCTCCCTTTCTCTCCTCGCTTGTATTTCCTACTGTCTCTCTGCTACATCTTCCTGGATGTCCTAGTGATTTCTTAAACTTAATATGTCTAAGACTGAGATGATTATCTTCCCACCCTCCCACATAACCTCACTTCCCACTATTTCTCTAGTAATTGATGGCACAACTATCTCCTCCACCCCCAAAGTGCACTGTCTTGGAGTTATCCTGAACTCCTCCTTCTCCTTCAAACCACATATCCAGAACCTCTAACAGTCCTGTCATTCCATCTCAAAAATATTTCCAGGATTAGACCCTTTGTCATGCAGGATAACCCTAATACACTCACTGGTCATCTCCAGATTGGACTACTGTAACCTCCTCCTTTCTGGCCTACTCAACTCCCATCTCTCTCATCTCCAGTCTGTCCTCAATGCTGCTGCTCAAATCATATTTCTCTCCAAACACTCTACATCTGCCTCCCCACTCCTACAAGCCCTCCACTGGCTCCCCTTCCCCTTCAGAACCCAATTCAAGGTTCTCACACTCTCTTACAAAGCCCTCACACATTCCTCTCCCACTTAAATCTTCAACCTCATCTCGCTTCACTCTCCTGCATGCCCTCTTCTTTCAACAAATGCACACCGCCAACTGATTACGTCCTCCCACTCCCACCTCCATGATTTTGCCCATGCTGCTCCCCACCTTTGAAACTCTCTCCCTTTCCCCATCTACCCACTACTTCATCAAAGCCTTCCAGCTCTCATGATAAGCAACTACTCCATGCTCCTTCCTCCCTGTTTACCCCATCTGTGTCATGCCTGTTTGTCTGCACCTCCCCTTTAGAATCTAAGCTCTTTTGCGAGCAGGGCCCTCTACCCTCTTGTGCTTCTCCTTACTTTATTTTCATGTACTGTACTTCTTACTCCCCGCTAGGGAACCTTACACTTGGTTGCTTTTGCTCTGTTGCTTATTTGGGTGTTATGGTCACCAATGTAGCATTGTATATTATACCTGTCCTTGTCCTCCATTGTATTTGTATTGTACTGTTAGTCACTTTTTTGTACTTTGTAAGGCACTGCAGAACACTTGTGGCACCATATAAATAAACAAATATAATAATAATAATAATGAATAATAATAATAATAATAACAATTACCATTCTGTGCTGTCCCACCACTGCCACTATGGGTTTATCTGGAGAGCATGTGTTAAACACAAATACTTGGCTATTCTTATTGCTCTCACTTACACATTTAATAGTTACAGGTATCCTGATAGTGAAGACTGTGGTCTGGGCAATTGTAGATTCATCAGACTCAGCCATGGCAGACTGAAATCCTTTGTTGCTCCCTATGGAGACACCATATACTGTAGGTATTTGTTAAAGCATATGCTACACTTAATCTTCCCAGAATAATCATCAGTTTATTCATTACATAGAAGAGGACAGAGTGGTGGCTGTTACCGCTTATATACCTCCTCATAGGGAAGGAACATCACAGTCATTGTGGGCTGACTGCTGCATGTAGAATTTGTTTTCCATCTAGTTTCCTCTTTATACTACACCTTTAGACATTGTAATACAGATGTAGTCAGCCGCATCTTTGCTGCGATGAACTCCAATGTGTGCACGCATAGCGGTAAATCGCAGCATTCGCTATTCTGTGAGCACTCCCATCTGGCAATTACCCCATTGAAGTCTATGGTGTGTGCATTCATACACATGCCATAGATGCGGGCACACTAGTCATGCCATCCATGCCACAATGCGCTCATATTTCAGGATAAATGAGCTTGGTTACATTTGTAGTTAAGGTCTAGTTTTGGAATTATGCTAAATTTTCTCTTCAAGATTTTTGAATATCACAATTAAATAAACCATTTGCTGGAAAATACTGCAGATACTTATGCATCATTTCATTTACTCACATATTTCAAACCATTATCATGAGTGTTCCTCATTATGGCCTTCGGGCATGTCCATCTTCTCACCGTCCTTGGTTGTTCTATTATCTATTGGAACTCTATACTTCTCTTTGCACCAACTCAAGTTTGAGAGAAGTTCATACATATAACTTAAAAATAACAAACCCATAATGGTGTGTCATTCACCCTTGGAGGCACTGGGTCAGTTTCAACATAGGGGAGACCTAGTCTTAGCTCAGATTCCAACCTGCAGGTACCACAATTGGGTTTTTTGACAGAGCACAAACTGCACTTCTGCCTGGGCATCATGGGTTAAAGTGGGCCAGAACGGGGCAGAACTGCATTCTGTCACTTCTATTTAGAGACTGAAACAGCTCCGCCTCCTCAGACCCACATAACCCTGGCACCGCAGGGAGGCTCCTATTGCTGGGCACCTGCTGAGATTTTGTTACCAGCGGGCACCCAGATCCCTTCCTGCTGCACCAGCGGCAGCCAGAAGCTTCAGCTCACTCATGACCTCTGGCTTCCAGGTCCCACTGTGTGCAATGCACTATGGTAGAGGCATCATGCCATCACAACTTATCTCCCATAGTTCAGACTGAGGAGCAGCCAGGCAGAACAGGGGAACCAGATGGCAAAGTATGCAGGAGCGGGGCTTACAGTTAGTATTAGTTGTTTTTTGTGGTGTAAGCAGCTTTACAATAGGGGACATTACTTCAGGGGGCTCAACTACAGAGGGCATTACTCAGGGGGCACTTAAACTGCAGACATTACTCAGGGGGCACAACTACTGGGGTCATTACTTAGGGGACATTACTATCAGAAGAATTACTCAGGTGGCTCTACTATTGTGGTCACTACTACTGGGGGCACTACAACAGGGGGGCATTACTACTAGGGGCACTACTATTGGAGGCACTATTACAGGGGGAGTACTAATGGGGGCATTGCATAGGAGAAACTGCATAAGGGGCATCACTCTTGTGGGCACTGCATAAGGGGGGCTCTGCATAAGTGGCACCAATACTGTGGGCACCGCATAAGGGGCACTACCACTGTTGGCACTGCATAAGGGGCACTACCACTGTGGGCACTGCATAAGAGGTACTACTAATATTGGGGCACTGCATAAGGGACACCACTACTGAGGACACTGCATTAGGGCCACTACAACTACTGTGGGCTCTGCATAAGGGGCACTACCACTGTGGGCACTCCATAAAGGGCACTACCACTACTGGGGGCACTGCATAAGGGACACCACTACAGAGGGCACCGCATAAGGGGCACTACCACTACTGTGGGCTCTGCATAAGGGTCACTAATGGGGACACTATATAAGGGGCACTACCACTACTGTGGGCACTGCATAATGGGCACTAAGAAATTTTGTAGGGTTTGCATAAGGGGCCCCTTTCTTTTGAGACCACACCCCTTTTTTGGCATGCACCTATGCAGTAACTATATTGACATTGCACCAAGGGGGGGTGGTGAGTTCCACCACTTCTCTAGGACCACTTTAAGCAATGCTGGGCATAAACCACTGGTTACTCTCTTTTACTAAGACCTCCACATTGCCTCTCAGACTTACGAGCGCCGAGTCAGATTTGACATGGGAAGAACTGAATCTAAACCCAGATTCCAATTTAGCACACACTTCTGGACTCAAGTTTGGGATGCCAAAGTCTTAGGCATAGAGTTTCACACAAACCAAGCTCTACAAAATTTCACAAGGATATCCTTCTTTCTGGGTATTATTGTCTGTAGGCAACATGAAACAAAGCAAGTCACAAATGCAGCACACCACCCAATAGTTCAAACAAATGATAATACCTTTGATAATGAACACATTTATACAGCATCTACTAATGCACATTTGTAACACTTGCACAAATAGTGTGTCAACAATATACCATACAATGTTAACCAATGTTAGCACATAGAAAGCAACATGCAGTAATCCCAGCAAATGTTGAAAATGTGTAATTTATGCACATAACTGAATGATAATTTGGATAAAAAAAGTTTGTAACTAAAATAACAAGTAGTATATAAAAAAGAGCATTGTGCATAGTAAAATGAACAGTAACTAAAGATGGTCACACACTAAACCAACTTTCATCCAACTATCGAACTAATTCAGTGGTCGGGGAACAGGGGTAAATTACTCCACTTGGGGTAAAACTGAAATTCCTGGGGGTAATGGATGCAGGGCGGGAGGTGCAGGTGAACCGGGTGCGTTGCTGCACCCAGTGCCAGTGACCTCCAGCCCAGCACTGCAGGGAGGCTCTAAGCCAGACGCTCGCTTGCCTGCAGCGCCGTGTTAGCTGGATGCTGGAGTTCTCTTCTCAACTCCAGCTTCCAGCTCTCCCCATGTGCACTATGGGAGAGACATCATGACGTCTCTCCCATAGTTCCGAGGAGCAGCCGGGTGGACAGGACGGCGGCAGATGCAGGAGCGGGGATTAAGGTAAGTGTTTTTTTTCTCATACAAGCAGCACTACAGGGGCATAACTATGGGGGCACTGCTCCAGGGGCATAGCTATGGTGGCACTGCTCCAGGGGCATAACTATGGGGGCACTGCTACAGGGGCATAACTATGAGGACACTACTACAGGGGCATAGCTATGGGGGCACTGCTACAGGGGCATAACTATGGCACTGCTACAGGGGCATAACTATGAGGGCACTGCTACGGGGCATAACTATGGGGGCACTGCTACAGTGGCATAACTATGGGGGTAATGCTACAGGGGCATAACTATGGGGGCACTGCTGAAGGGGCATAACTATAGGGGCACTACTACAGGGACATAACTATGGGGGCACTGCTACAGGGGCATAACTATGGGGGCACTGCTACAGGGGCATTATATGGGGCACTGCTACAGGGGCATAACTATGGGGGCACTACTACAGGGGCATTATATGGGCCATTACTATAGGATTTCCTTCCTTTCAAATCAAGGGGGTAACGTCGGCATATCTAAATATATTTTGGGGTAAAAGGTAAAAAAATTCCCTGACCCCTGAACTAGTTGGTTGGTTGGAATGAAAATATGGTCATGTGGTAGCAGATTTAACCAATTTATGATTGTCATTTGCTCCCATAAATTACCAGATTTTCATTCCAACCAACCAACTAGTTGTATCTAGTGTATGGCCAGCTTTAGTGGACAGAAAAATGTAAGACAATACAGTTAATGATTATTACATGGATTCACAACTTCAAGTGCCACCACTTAGAAACTGACCATTTCTGACTGCAAGCCACACAGAGAAAAAAAATGGAAATAATAAAAATTGTTTTCTTACTAATTAATTGACCACCTCTTCTCCCCCATCTGTAGCCACAGCAGACAGTCTGGGCATTGTGGTAAGTGATGAGCCCCTAGTTTGTATTGCATTTAATAACTGATGTCTGAAAACAGTGGTTGAAGTCATTAAAAAGTTTTACTTATTCTGTTCAAAGTGAAAAATACAAATCAGCCCTCCATGACACAGAAAAAAATGTCAATACAAAAAGCATAACATATAACACACATTCAGTATTTATCCTTTCTAATTACACAAATTCATGAATATTGAATCCTATGCATAATACAACATTCACCTAATTTCTAAAATGTTGGCACATATGATCTCTTAAAGGGAAATGTCCAAATTGTGATTAATTACAAGTTCATTACGTCATTAAGAAAGGTTGATTGATTTCGTGTTTTTTATCAATTTGCAAATTGGAGATTTACTAATGTCCAAACCAACTGCATATCGATCAAATATCCAACTTTATAGCAAATTAGAACATCTGACAAACAAACAATACTTTCACATGGATGACTATAGAAAACAAAGATTTACTAACTTTCTGTTTTATAACTGACAAAAAACTGATGCAGAAACTATGACAAACTCAAATAATCAATAAACCTGTCTGAGGTAGTTGAGTTTCAGAGTAGCACTGCACAGACCATTATGATCTGTGTAGAATTCTAGGAGTTAATAGAAAATAAATAGTTACTGTAAAATAAAATAGAATGCGGTCCATCTCTAAATTCATAACCAGTCCTGGACATTCCAGCCTGTTCTGGTCATGGAAAATTGGGGGGAAAACAAGTGAGTCCCCCCATTTTTTTCACTTAACCAGCATCAGGCTGAATCAGCTGGGGGCTTACATTATAGCAGGGAGACACACAGCATGTGGTCCCCCTGCCGTAATGTAAAACCAGCTTCAAAATAATCCTCCAAGGGCTGGAAATCCACAGAAAGGACCCCAAAAATAAAATGGGATACCCCTTTCTATGGACCTACCAACCTTGGGCTTAATGCTTAGAGATATTCCCTGCACCCCTAGTGGTGGCAAGGGTGCATTGAATTGTGTAGAAAATACAATGTGTAAATAATACATTATAACATTGTTCTTTGCAGTGGGATTACAGGTCCCAGCTAGCCTTCCTTGGCATACTGGTACTTGTACTCTGAGCAGACTATGGGGTACACTTACTCCTTGTACTAATGCTGGGCACACAAGGAGTAGCAGCTGCACCATAGCACGCCACAGAGGGCTCTGTTATTTAATATTTTCCACACTTACTTCAAAGAAATGCTTAATTACCGTATACCATTAGTTATGACAATTAAGACATTTTAAGCTTATATACATCAGGTAGATACTCTGATATTGGTATATAATTGTGTTCATTCTTAACAGTGTGATATGTCATATGCATTTGAGTCAACTCTGGATTGCTGTGAGGTATATGCTTTCATGTTATAACTGTTTATTTTTGAATCTTAAAGGAATTGATATCTCTACAATATCTATATAACACAATTGCTGGGCAAAGTATTATTCAGTAGAACTGTACTACATTTTACTGTATAGATATTTTAAAAAATGCTAATAATATCTGTTGCGCTAAGATTAAAGCATCAATGTTTCTGGATTTATATATAGTGATATTTAAAATATTCTCATTGCTTTTCCTTACATGGGCATTTGTGCTCCTCGTTTGAATGACACTGCTATATAAAGAGCATTTGTGGTCCTCGTTTGAATCACACTGCTTAATAAAGAGCATTTGTGCTCCTTAATTTAGTTATATTGCTATATACTCTAATTGCTTTTTTTCATACTGAGCAGTTTTCTTGTTTTTACTCTTACATGTTTGTTTTTTGAATTACATATTATGAATAATTAGTATTAAAGTTACGTTTATAAATACGCTATTTATCAACGAGTGCCCCCCAAAAAAGAGAGTTTCTTTTTCTAATATTCTGACTAGTGGAACAAGTGTCAGCATGCCTGGACATTAAGGGCTGGCTGTCACCTGTAGTCCAACTGTGAATAAATAATTAAAATAATGACAGGATCCAGACACCAGAGGTTGTAGTCTTTTATTTTAAAAAATCCATACTCATCAACCCCTTGGATCAGATCCTCTTGGGTCCAAGTAGACATCCATATGTCTTCATAAAAAAGTACCCATGGCTCTCTTAGCTATTCAGCTATGTGCCATAGTCCTTAATGGGAATAACCAGGTCACTATTTGTATATTGTCTATATATACTGAAGTGTCAAAATTCATGGGATAGGTGCCTAGTATTGTGTAGAACTGACTATAGCCCAACAAAGTGCATTCATTCAATGTGACATCAATTCCACAAGTGGACAGAAGACCTCTGTAGAGATGTTGACCCATGCATCTGAATAGCTTTCCATAGCTCCCTGATATTTGTAGGTGCAGGATCTTGGGTGCGAATGGACCTCTACATCACATACCATATATGTTTGATTGGGTTCATGTCGGGTGAACATCGTGGCCACACCATTTGTTGGAGCTCTTCAGAATGCCCTTCAAACGAATTCTGGACAATTTGGGATCCTGCTGATATATTCCATCTTTGTGGGGTTACATGAAGTCCATGAAGGGCTACAAATGGTAATCAAGCAGTGAAACATAAAAATTACTGGTCAATGACATGTTTAGGCAGAGCAGCGGACCCAACCCATGCCACAAGAACACACCCAACACCATTATGGAATCAACACCAGCCCACATGGTGCCTTGTTGACAACTGGGGTCCATGGCCTCATGGGTCTGAGCCACATCTAAACCCTACCATAAGCCTGAAACAACTGGAACAATGACTACTCAGACCATGCCACAAGTTGCCAATCCTACAGGGTCTATTAGCCGCATCATAAGCCCAGGTGAGGTTCTGTGTCTGGTGACATAGTGTTAACAGAGGGCACTCTGGTGGGTCTTCTGCTCCCATATTCAATGGAAGTTAAAAAACACTGCCCTGACATGTTTGATATGTATCTGGAATCTCCTGCACTGAATGTGGAGGTGATTTGAGCCAGTGTTGCTTGTCTGTTACCACAGACTATTCTAGCCAGTTGCCATTGGCTATGATCATTAAGTACCCATGGTCAGCCACTCTGCTGTCCATGGTGCATGGTAGTGCCTTCCATGAGGTATTCCCGGTAAACGTGACACTGTAGATACAGGAATGTTGAATGTTTGCACAACTTTAGAAATGAAATGTCCAATTTGTCGGACACCCACTATCATGCACCATTCAAACTCATGTCATCTTGCTATAAACAGCCTAGCTGGTGTTCAAGCAGACTCTCTAGATGTCAGATTACAACTGCAGATCTGTACATTTCCATGATGTCACAGTACGGTGACACCACCTACCATTACCCTAAAATAATGCTATCCCATGACTTTTGGCAATTTAGTATACTGTATTTAGTATATAATTATATTCAAGGGTCAATGGATTATAGTGCTAATGGCCTGATGAGGCTAGCTCTTGTCATAGTGATTATTTATTTAATTTGTTGTTGAGGGTTTTTGGCATTAAGGGGCAGTTTGATTGTGGAAAGGAGGGGGCATGGGGTGTGAAACTGGGACTGTTGAATACACAAAAGGGATGGGCCCCTTCAGTGACCTCAGTAATGATGTACTTGTGTGACAGACAAATAGCCAGCCAGCCTGTCATTCAGGGGTGGATTGGGAATTCAAATTGTCTCTTAAAAGTAATGTGAAAGTACCCTCATTTGGTAGGTGCAGCCACATTCTCAATAGTTACTGTCAAATAAATAGGAGATGGATTACCAATGTGGGTGCAGCCGTGCATCATGTGGGATTTGGCCACCCTCCATCCACTTCACTTTCATACATACTAACAATGCTACATACATAATTGTACATCACTGATGCATGTGATTCCCCCTTCAAGTAGAGTATTATGCAGAAGGACAAACTTCATTACTGTCCTTATAGTATGGACAAAAACCTGAATTGGAAAATGTTCCTTGCAGTTCTTGCAGTGTTCATCACCTTCTGGTTTTATAAACTTAGTTGCTACTTGGCCGAATCCTTGAATGTTGGGGCTAGAAATAGATACCACTCACTTCCTGAAAAGAAGAGCAATTAATAAATCCCCACCCAGCTGCATCATTAAATCAATAACATTTACATTTAAACAACAAGCTTACAGTATTTATTCCAACACTGCTTTATTGACAAACCCAATAAATAGTAATAACAAACATAAAAGACAGAAATCAGCAATACTCATCACATTAAGGAAAATACCTACATAACAGTAATATTCTGCTCCACTTAACTGTAATATTTGTCCCCAAATTACAGTGCTTCAGCCTTTCCACTTCCTCTCTACTTCCCTGATGACTGTGCTGCCTCAACAGCAGTAATACATTGCTGCCTCAACAGCAGTAACACCACTACATAGCAGTGGCTGCTGATTGGCTGATGGCTGAGAGCAGCCATGGAAACAGCTTCTCCATTATAGTGAATGGAACTGCACTCAAATGACCTTAAGTTAATTTGGGTGTCAGTAGGCACTGGCCGCTGCATGTCCGTGGGGTCTCGTACATTTTTTTATTTTACCAAGACCTACAGTAGGACTTCTGTTTGGTTAAGAGGACTGATATCCTTCAGGGAGTGTGAGTGCCTGGTGGGTGAGTAAATTAATGTGTAATAAAGATGTATGATATTTGCTGTTGGTGTACTGTGGTTTGTTTAATATTTTTATCAAAGTGGGGGCACAGGTGCCACCAGCCTGCTAGAACTTGCAGTTCTACAAGTGCCAAAGGGTAGGCTTGCTGGTACCTGTAGTTCCACTGTGAAAAACAATATTACTTCTTCATTTAACCCATTACCCCTGCATCCACCACCATCATGGAATCAGGGAAGAGACCTGGGTTTTAAGCCCAGGGCTGGTTAATGCTTTGGTAGGGGAAACCCATTTTTGGATGGTCCCCATTTTTCAAGGATTACCTGCCCAAGCTGACCAGTTCTGGGCTGGTTTAATGCTTTGGAAGGAGGATTCCATGCTGTATTTCCTCCTGCTGTGGCAATGGAAAATAGTGGGAACCCCATTCTGGTTTTTCCCCTGATTTTCCATGACCAGACCAGGCGAAAAGGTCAAGGGCTGGCTATGGGTTTAGGGTGGAACCCACACCATTTTTTTTTACTGTTTAGTCTCTTTTAATAGTGATTTGTGATGCCAACATGGTGCAACAAAATGAAACTTTCTAAGAAAGCCGCCAAATGGGTGTGGAGATGGAGAAGTGCATAAAGGGTGTCCTAGAGACCAAATTGTTACAGCCACCAGCCGGGTTCCTGCCTGACCTTATTGAATGAGGGCACTTAAGGCCTGGTAATGATACGCTGGCTTCATCTAGTCCAGGGATAGCCAACCTCGGTCCTTAATAGCCACCAACAGTTCATGTTTTCCAGGTCACCCAGCAGGTGCACAGGTGTAGTTATTACTCACTGACACATTTGGGAGACCTGAAAAATATGCACTGTTGGTAGCTCTCAAGGACCACTGTTGGCTACCCCTGATCTAGTCACACTTTTTAACAAAAATGAAATGAACCAGGAGTGTGCATTAATTGAAAAGTCTACTAATGTGGAATACTTTATATAATACCTTACTAACAGGATTGTTATGTTTGGGAAATTAATTCTACCAACTAAGTAACAACTAACATTACTAATATTGTTGGACAATGACTTTTCAACATATGAATTGTCTGAAGCTAATATTTAAAAAAATATATTTTTATGCATACATGAATATATTATATAAATACATTTCTAACAACCAGTGTTTCCTTTATATATTTATTTATTCAATTTGCAACAGGTTTGGTATTCCCTAATTGGGAGCTGCAGGTTGCCTGAATTGCTGCATAATTTTGTGATAGGTGCCAGGTGTGTTTTGTATTGTGTTTCAAAGAAAGAAAAAGTAGGAAGTGAGCAGGGGCCTGATCTGATGTGGAAATTTCTAAAAGATGAAAAAACTTATCAGATATCAAAAGAGAATCAGATACAAGTATAGGAAAAAACAGGAAAATAATCTCTCAATTGCACTGGTGGGAGCTGTTTCCTCTACCTGGCAACAAGCAGCAGCAACCTCAGATCCCCACATGTAAGGATGCAGCAGACACATGGTAAAATCAGACATAACACTTATAGCTATCAAATTTCCAGCAGCTTAAAGTCTTAATATCTTAAACAGTGCATCACACAATAGCTGCAGCAGTAACAGTACCAATTCAGAAAGAATGGGTACCATAATCCACCAGAGAGAGCCTCCAAAGCAGCAATACCCACCCAAATTTCTATATTGTTAAAGTGGTGCCATCAAGGTATAGCAAAAGGATCCCACTAGTCTGTTTTAGAGTGCTACAATTTAAGCAATAGGACCTCAGCACTTTGAATAACATTCCATAAAGGAATGGCTGATACCACAACATTAGATGGGCCCGAAGTCTCCTGTGAAAATCAAGAATACATGGCAATTGAAATAACAAAACCTTGCAGTGCAATGCAACCACATATGGAAATACAGAAAGCAAGAACACGTCAATAAGATTAGTTTCAGAAGGCACATAGTGAATACAGGATAAACCCTTGAGATCGCTCATTGTCAAGAAGATTTTGGTAACATGCAGATGCCCATGTATTTGGGAGACATACCAGGAATTTACAGTTCTAGAGCAACATATAAAACCCATGTAAATATCCCAGATTAAAGGCAGCATCAGTTTATTCCAAAACGCACCAGAACTCCCATGAAAATTCAGGTATCCTTGCCAGTTCTCCTAGTCCAATCAGTAACAAAGCAGCATGCTGGGGATGACAGTCCATCAGACTAGTCCGTACCTGCCAGTTTCATAATCTGCCAAATTTAAGAAGGACAAAGAACACCAACAGTCACGGGCAGAAAAACCAGGGTGTTAAAGCTATCCTATTGCAAACAATACAGTGAGTTACATATAGAATTATTGGCCCCCAAACCATAATGGGTAAGATGATTCTTAGTTAAGCCCTAACAAACCAAATGCTTGAGTCACATGATTTTAAATAATTTATGTTTGGGACATTTGCAACAGAAACAAAGGTGTCAAGAAGCCAGCATGTGAGTATCTGGAAAAACAATTGGTTCTGAAGACTGCTGTTTTACCTGAACCTAATCTGGCTTTATCACACTTGTACCCTTTGTCGATTTCTAAATTTGACCATTACAGTATATGCTGCTTTGGCTTTAAATTGGAAATCTTTCCCCAACCAATCAGATTCTACCTTTCATTTATCTAGCACCTTCTAGAAGATAATAGCTAGATCTGATTGGTTAATATGGGCAACATCTCCAATAATATAAACCAACACTTTAGTAAATATTCCTCTAAAACTCTTTATATACCAGAATTGTTTTAAGGAGTTGAAAACCACCACACATCGGCAGTGGTTTGGGTCATTATCCTCCAAATAATAAATCCTGTGGTTAAGAACTAGAAAAGTTTGGTGTTATGTGGCTATTTTCAAAGCACCAATACAAGTGCTCTTTATTCCATTCCTTTGGTATAAAGATCCATTAATATGAGACATAAATATAAGTATATTCTCTTTTAAAATGCCCTTTACTTTTCCTTTTAATGCATGACAAGAATTTTCTTGATATCTATTTTTTTTACATTCTGAATCCTGTTAGTAAGCCAAAATATTAATTTGACTTAAAATTTACTGAGCATTGATTTATTTAAAGTGGCAAAACTATACAAACACCACCCAACTGCTCAGTGAAGCTGTACAAAATGTCTCAAAGCTGATTTTTTTCTGCTACTTTCTTTTATTGCTTATTGCTCGCTTGTAGAAAATGAACTAATCTATTTCCAGCTCTCCATTTCATCCTTACACTCCGGTGTCTGATTTATCGGTGTCACATTCTGACCTCTCATGTCTAGCAAAGATGCCTGTATATCTCTCGTTTTAGCCTGTAGCAGTTCACAAACTGTCTCATTTTGTTTTTCTGTTTTTACTTTGGATTTCTAAAAATCCAACATGGTATAATAATCTGCAGATAACAAAGCATATATAATCCATTTTAAATTCTTGGGAAATATACTTTTAAAAGATAATCTTTAAAGGGATGAATGTTAACTATCAAGCTTTATAATTAACAATAGCCTTGCCACTTTCTATTGATTTTCACTATACAAAATTGAAAGCAGTGCATAGGAAACAATCCATCCTGATTTATGCATAGTTAGTAATAGCCATATATTTTAAATGAGAAAATAATAATCTTTATTATATATCTATGCATCATGGGGGCTTTAAAAAATAAATACAAAATTAAATACCAGTACATTATAGTGTTGATTTCAATTTTGCTGTACAACTCACACACTTAACTTAGACAAGATACTTGCACCCTAATTGATGCTGACATCTAGGAATTCAGCCAGGTAATCTTGCATTCTGTGTAAATCCTTTGTTACTGATCTAAGGCATCTGCTAATGTTTTGCATACATACCATGGAGACAAAGAGCATAAGAGCATTGCAATAAAAGTTCTTCAATACTTCTTCTGGGTACTGGAAAAAAACATGTCAGCAGATAGTAAAGGTAATTTACAAACTGCAGACTAAACAGCAGTGCATTTAGTTTACACAACAATACTAGAAAGCTTAGCCCATCACTGCCGGCCATCACCTTCATTAATTCCCCTTTAAAAAAAAAACTGCTTCTTGATGCTTCTTGGCATTTTCTTTATGTCTTATATATGCCACCACAGTAAAAGAACATGTGTCACATATGTATATATTCATGTGTTTATTACTTTGCTATATTTATACCTCTATTCATGTGTTGCTACACAAATTGCATTTGAATATCAGAAACGATACCACATAGACACTGTAGGCTGACAATCAAAATACCAGCACTACTAAGGACATGAATAATCAAAGTTTTTCAGTGGGAGAGAGGTTCTGCAGTCACCCAACAACACCAGAAACACCAACATAATTGTGCAATCTTTAACACTTTGGGCCTTTGCATTAAAGTGAATGGGCCTTTTTCACATGCTGAAATAGTATTTTCTGTATGTGTTAAGTACAGATGAGCAGTTTGGTTTTGACTTGTTTCATTTCACATAAGTAAGTAAAACTCTAGTTTTAAGTACCAGTCCCATTCGTCTTTGGAGTCCCGATGTGTACTTTGTTAATTCACCAATCTTCTGAACTTCATTGCGGGTATACCAATACCATCTTCAGATGGTGTAAGCCCCCACAGCACAACTCCTTCTTATTGGAAGTAGTTCATAAGTGCAAAGATGGATCCAAATCCTCCTCCTTTGGCCTTTTGTGTTCACTGATTAGCAATTACATGCATGCCACTGTAAACTGTTGTTGCCGCTAAAAAGCAGCAAAAGTGTTAAGATTTTCTGTCCAACCATCCAACTAGTTAAATGGTTAGAATGAAAATCTAGTAAGGTATGAAAGCAAATGACAATCAGCAATTTGCTCCCAAATGCTGGAAAATGAACAAAAACTGTTGTTTGAACAAATTGTTTATATCAAACATTTGACAAACTTGTCTGAATGACCATTTTCATCTGTTTTCTGGCATTTAGGAGCAAATTGCTGATCATCAGTTACTCCCATACGTTACCAGATTTTCATTCCAGCCAATCGACTAGTTGGATGTTTGTACAGAAAATTTTTACATGTGTACCCAGCTTAAGGGTGTATACACACCTGTACTATATTGGCCCGATTTGGCCGATTTAATCAGAACGACAAATCGGGCATATTGTGCAGTGTGAATGCCCAATTTGTGAATACCCGCGGTCGCATGCGATATCGTGTGATTGGCTGTGCTGCACAGTCAATCATACGATATTGTATGTGAGTCTGTACAAGTTGATAAAGGATGGAACAGTGATTGTTCCATCTTTCATTAAATCTTTCAAGTGTGTACTGGCAATCATGCAATGTCCAGGGTGAAGGAAAATCGCCCTGAACATCAGCACGATTGCCGGTCGTTTTGTACCCTGCCTAAGTGTTAAGCTGGCCATCCACTATACAATTTTTTGTCAGATATCTGTAAAATCTGGCTGGTTGGAATGAAAAGCTGGTAATGTATAGGAGCAAATGACAATCGTCCATTTGCTCATAAACACTGGAAGATAGCCAACAATGAACACACAAATTTAACCAATTTGAACAATTATTTTTGTTCTTTTTTCAGTGTTTAAAACCATATGATCGACTGGACAGATTGGACAGATATCTGACAGAAAATTGTATAGTGAATGGCAAGCTTTAAGAATTGCATGACAGCTGCTATTTATAATAGCTCTCCTGGAACAAGATCAATGCTGAAATGCTGCTGTACATTTGTAAGTCACAGTGCATTGGATACTTAATTAATTGGGGCCATTGGACTCAATATTGAAAAGTTACCTAAAAGCTTATTTAAATTAAATATCTTGAAAATCAAATTTTTCACATGGTCACAATGCGGGGTACATTAGTGTTTTAATCATGTTCAGAAAAGGGCAACCTAATCAGTCTAAAGGTGCCAATCCACTAGAAGGTATGAAAAAGACTGCAAAATTACAACATTGTAATTGTGCAGTCGTTTGTCAGTCTGTGCTGTGCCTACACTGATTGAGTAGTTGTTCAGTTTAGGCACATCAATCATCTGCAAACATGCTGAACCTGACATTATCGTCAGGTTGTCCAGCATGTTTGCCTGATGATAGATGTCTAAACGACCAGCAGGAGCACGCATAACTGGTCGTATTAGATATTTTTGTAAACGATTTGCTAATGATTTGAAAATAATTTGCAAACGATTTATGAACGGTTGAACGATAACGATACCGTTATCATTCAATTGCTCAAATAAATCATGTAGTGGATGGGCACCTTAACTCATCCAATCAAATGCAGTCACCTTCATCTTGAAATGTTAAATCACACAATTATAGAGAGGCAGTATGACATGCCAACTTTGAGAATGTTGAAATTTGTGGTCTATGTACTGAGCCTTGGAGAGAGTTAAAGTGGACGGAGATAAAGTACCAACCAAATAATTTTTATATACAGTCTGTAACATGGCAGTCATGAGCTGATTGGTTGGTAATTTATCTCCCTCCACTTTATCTCCCTCATAGGCTTAGTACATAGGCCCTGATTCAGAGCCGATCGCTCTGACAGAGCACTCGCTCTGAATCAGGGCCGATCTTTTTTTTTTTTTAGAACGGCCTCCTGGCCGCTCGCATAGCTGTGGGTGACCACCCACAGCTATAGCGAGCAGCCAGGAAGATAGTCGCGATGGTCAAGACCATCACGACCATCGGGCTTGTGACAAGACCCTTGTGGTAGGGTCTCGTGGCCGCAAGCCCAAGAGAGCTTTCGGCTCAAATAGAGCCGAAAGCTCTCCCACTGACATCACTTGTGATGTCAGTGGGGCCGCCCCCAGACGGTAGGCATTCTCATAGGAATACCTCCATCTGAGCAGCCACCCCTCCGGCCCGCCCACCAAAGGGGGCATGCTGTCACTCAACATCGACAGCACGCCCCCTTTGGAGCGAGACCCGGAGCGATGGATTGCCCGTCGCTATCCAGGTCTCGCGCATGCGCAGGATGGAGCTGGCTCTGTCGTGTGCATGCGCTCTGGACCACCATCGACCCGGTTGCGAGCGCTCAGCACTTGTGACCGGGTCTGAATCAGGTCCATAGACCCCTATATCATAATGTTAATATGTTCATAATGTCGACAAAGTCAGAATGTCAACATTTAAAATATCAACATTTGCAACATCAAAATGTCGACATTCAATCTGTTCATTATGTCGACATTATGAATGTCAACAGTCATAATGTCAACACTACTATTTTAGCCTAACCCTGATTGCAGCCTAACATACAGTAACCTTAACCCTAATTGCAGCCTAATCCTTATTGGAGCCTAACCCCAACTCTAATTTACAAATGAACAAGTTGACATTATGAATGTAGACATTCTGATTACATTCCACTGTGGGCACTTGGCATAAAAAAGGCAACATATGAACCACGAGCTCAGCTTTTTGCTTCTTTTCAGATGACACTTAAAAAGTCAGTGCACTGTATAGCTTTCTTGGTTAACAATCACTGTTTACTTTACACTCTATGACTAAGATATGTACTGTACAGTATGAATGTATATATATATATATATATATATATATACATACATTTAAGTACAGTATAATGTGCCACTGAGTGTGCTAAGAGATTTATGCACCGACAAGATTGATTCTTCTAACTATATTAATAGAAAGCAAATATAAGCAGTAAGTAAAATTGTTGCGCCCTAAGGCTGAAAATGCCTTAAATGGAGTCATATTTATTTAACTGTGTCAGTTGCAAATAACTTTCTGTCTGGTAATTGACTGCACTCTGGCCCTAATTCAGAGCCAGACGCTCTGACAGAGTGCTTGCTCTAAATCAGGGCAGGTCTTTTTTTTTTAGAATGGCCTCCTGGCCGCAAGCATAGCTGTGGGTGACCACCTACAGCTATAGCGAGCGGACAGGAAGATGGTCGCGATGGTCAAGACCATCGCAACCATCAGGCTTGCGATGAGACCCTTGTGGTAGGGTCTCGTTGCCGCAAGCCCCAGAGAGATTTCGGCTCTAACAGCCGAAATCTCTCCCAATGACATCACTCGTGATGTCAGTGGGGCTGGCCCCAAATGGAGGCGTTCACATGGGAATGCCTCTGTTTGGGCAGCCACTCCCCAGGCCCACCCACCAAAGGGGGCGTGCTGTCACTCAACATCGACAGCACGCCCCCTTTGGTACGAGACCCAGAGCGACGGATTGCCCGTCGCTATCTTGGTCTCGTGCATGCGCACAACGGAGCTGGCTCTGTTGTGCGCATGCGCTCTGGGTCACCATCGACCCAGTTATGAGCGCTCAGCGCTTGCAACCGGGTCTGAATCAGGCCCTCTGTCTGTGACTCAAACTTTTTTTTTAACACAATGCCATGTTATACAGAGACAACATGCATACACAGATATATTGTACATGCAAACAAATAGAAACAAAATATATATGCACATGAAGACACACGCAACCTCTTCATCGCTTTACACTATTTCCAACAGTACTCAAAGCGAACACCAAGCACTGTTCTCTTATGGAACTCATTCTAAGACTCTCTTTTAAAGATATATCTATTTATAGCAAGAGAGAGGGGCATAAGAATGATTTTATGTTGGAGGCAACATACAATCGTTCTGGTGTGCTCCCAACCCCTAGCCTCTCCCCACCTCTACTCCCCCCCTCCCCTTCTACCTCCCTCCCTTCCTCTCTCTTACTATCTTACCTGGATGGGCATGCCACGCATGGACTGCAGTGGTTGCCGTGGATGGTAAGGGGCTGTGCTTTAGAGTGCTTTATAGCAATAAGCTGCACAGCCCTTGCAAGGCACGCAGGAGGAGGTGCAATTTGTGGTGTTTTATCTTAAAGACCGCACATTGCACCTCCTCCATGCAGTGCAAGGGGCATGCAGCCTATTGCTATTAAGCACTGCTCCTGACCATCTGCGACCACCACCAGGGGCATAACTCAAACTTATAACCACCCACTTGCCCCCTTCCATTCCGAAGCCCATGGCAAGAGATGAATTGAAGGTTTCCATAATGAGACTATGCTTCTGTGCATATGAAGGTATGGCACCATCTTCAGAGAATCTTATACTGTGTATTTAGATACTATAATTTAAGCAACTAGAAATAGTCCAAGTATCTTTAATAAGTAAACAATATCACTTCATCTCCATTGAAATGCCCAATTCCTCCTACCAATTGGTAATGCAAGGGTGTTAAACATACTGTAATAAGATCGATTTTTTCAGATTCAAATGCCATCTGGATATTTAACTTTAACTTTTTTTTTAGTAATCTTTAGTAAGAGGGGGAACAGATTGTAGCAGCTGCAGAACCTGTTAGGTGTCAAATCTGGATAAATATATATTGGGAAGTTGAAAGTATAGCATTTGTTCTGAGAAAGATCTCATAATGCAAGTGTATAGATACCTTGGATTTTACAATGTGATAATACTGTTTTTAATAAGTGTGATAATCAACTTCCATCTGCTTTCTCAATGGGGAGACACTAAAACCTTTACTGGAAGCATTCTGTTGGGATCAGATAAATACAGTATCTCTCCATGACACTCTAGTATTAATAGGCTAAACTACTGAATGTTACACAAGTGTAGACAAAGATTTTTGGGAAGCTATAAGACATGCCTCAGAGCAGCCCCAAAGTGGAAATGCCCATATGGGGTCTTGTCTTTAGTAGAGGTGGCATGGTAGATAAGAATATTAGGAAATACTAGAAATCAAGAACACTTCGAGGCAATAGAAGAGAGACAGTCACCAGACTTTTGAAAACATAGAAAACACATTAATCCATTTCAAGCTCTACATACTGATCAATGTTTCAATCCTCTCAGGGATCTTAATCATTCAATTATAATAGTTTAAGGTCTACTTACTAAGTGGTGATCCCCTCTTTATATCTCTATCAGTGTGAATGAAACAACCACCAGCTCCCATGTACAAAATGGTGCCACAGTGTGGCTCTTGTACTATGTATATGTTATTAGCTTCCACACCCCCCAGTGGGTCTTGACCATTGCTAGGCAACTGGGATGCCAAATTGCCACATAACACCAGCTACGCTGTATGCTCCTCCTGGATGTTTTCTGGCAGCTGGGACACTTACTCCGCTGCTTCCACCCGGTGGCTTCAGCAAATTTACACTAATTAGTAGGTGGTCTACTCAGACAAGCTCATTGGTCAGCCACTAGGTAAAAGGCAGTGAGGACTTAGTTACAGCTTTGTGGCCCTGCACATAGCTGAACAGTCCTGTCATACTCCTGTTTGTGACCTTTGTATGCTACATTCCTCATTCCAGTCTGCCCTGTTCACTCTCTTGGACCCCACTGGGCCCTTGTTTCTTTCTTTGTATTTCCTACTATGCTGGATTTCTGGCTTTGCCTTGCTATTCAGCTACTTGCTAGTAATTCCTCCATTACCATTGCTACTAGCTGTACTAGTACTACTGCAGCACCTGCTATTTCCACTTAGACTACACACTGCCGCTGGTCTCAATTCCTGGTTCCCAGCATCAGGGTCCTGCCTAAAGCAACCTACTGCCTGTTACCACTTCAGCCTCACTCTTCATAGCCACCTGGTTTCAAACATAAGCTACTACTATTGTGAGTTAAGTCCTGGTGGCATCCCAGTAGTGGTGAGAGTGTATATCTCGATGGAAATGGTGGCTGTTATAGGTGAAGACTTCTCCATTTGATTTTAGGAGTTTATGTGGTTTCTTGGTGATCCCTAACAAATACAACTTGAATGAATGGACATACAAATGATGAGTGAACCCCTGAAATAATCTCTACACAACCATGAAGACATTTCTTCACAAAATATTGCTTTCAGCACCAGCAGCTTTATTCCACCTATTGGAAACACCCTGAATTTTACACAAGCATAAACACAATTCATCTCAATCAGAGTCAGCTGCATTTAAAGAACCTTATGGCAATCTGAGAGTTATGTATCAAAAAATTTATAAATTAAAAAAAATGCCACATTGACTATATGTTACATGATACTATGCTGAATAGTTTAGGAAGAAAAAATTTCCACACAGCTTCAGGGTGAAAATTTTTTTACAGTATATTTAATATTGATTATTTTATATATTTTCTTATTTATTGTATTACATATAGACTGATTACTGCCCAGAAACCAGTTTGTTTGGTCCATTAGCATATAAAAAAACAGTGCTTTGCCTGGACATTAGACAATGGGTTTTGACCACTTCCTGTGTTATTCACACCCACAGAGGCTCAAATTACAAAAACACACCAAACTAGCTCTCTCTCTCTTTGACCACAGCTGGAAGCTGGTTTTTATTCAATCACTCTGAAGCACACTATGGAGATGAACACGCATGGAAGCATGGCTAAGTATCACATCTCTCGCCCACTTATTTGGTTATTTATAGTGGAGTCTGTCTGAAATATATCACAAAGTATTAGTCATTTGTAATGTGTATATTTTAGGTTAAAATCAGATGGTAATTGTTTTAAGGCATTAGGTTTTACAGCTGAGTGTATTTTGTGAAACCATGTAGCTTTCCCTTTCTGGCTTGAACCATGTGCTTTTAACAATGGTACATCCTTAGATACAGATATTAAAAATATTATAGGCCTTCCTAATTACCCTTGCTGCTTCATATCGAAGCATCCTTGAGGTGAGCCATGCTCCATGGTCTCACAACTGGATATTCTATCTATCTATTCTAGAGGAAGTTTTTAACTACCTCACATACTTCCACGTTTCCTAAGCAATTGACATCCAATATCTGTATGATAGTATTGTAATGATGCCTGAATACGTTTGTACAATTGATTAGATTTTCATAGATAAATTCATACCCTGTTATCAGTGTTTTAAGGGTGGATCTGACAATAGATCAAATAGGTATGCTATCACGTCTATGAAGACTGTAGTATTGTATAAGTTTGAATATAAGGTATTGTTTAAGATACTGTAATTATACAAAGGAAACCAAAATGAATTCCATGTGCCATGCGTGCTTCCCAGCCCCAAACATCCACACAGCACCCTCAAACTAGGCTCTCTAAATAGACTTTATTCTCTCTATCTGTCTCTCTATATCTTACATACACACACAGTTAAAACATATTGAAATATTGGATTGGATTTGACAATGTGATAATACTGTTTATAATAAATGTGAATATTATTGAAGATTAATTGTTAATTAAAAATATATGTTTTACTTTACTACATATTGAGTTGCAATATTTCTTGAATAGAATTATCCTAATGATTTAAAGGTATTTCTCCTGGGTAAAACATTTCAAGTAAGTTAGCAAAAGGTATATAATTAGTTTTTAATTATGATAATTATTAAATGATAAAATAGAATATTTGCTTGAAGAATATGATATTCATTAGTGACCCAGAATGGGACAAACTTTATCAGATAGTGATATTAAATAAATGTAGTTTTGACTTAATGTTTCTTGAAGAAGTCAGCAAGGAGCTTGAAGCCACTAAAATTAAGATTGAAAATTTGGAGCAGGCATACATATAAATATCACTAAATATATTATGACAATTAGGTGCTTCAATTGTTATTATTTATGTTAAATGTATTATTAAAACAAATAACTATGTGCTTGAGGATTACAAATTCACTGTATGGTCTAAAAAATTAACAACACAATGTGAACAAAATGATAAGGAATTGTTGAAGTTTGAAAGTAATAAATTCCAAACCATCTAATCAGATTACGATGATTACAGTATACAGGATCAGAGACGGGCACACATTTTTCAATTTGACAAAAGTGGAGAGAAAGATGTGAGAGATTGTGTACAGACCCACTAATTTCTTACAGCAATAGTAACTTCAACATTTCTTAGTCTGAGGTCCGTTTAGGGATGTCTATAAGGGCCAAAATAGGAAATTCCTTGAAAACACCCCTATCCACAAATGGGTCAAAGGGAAATAAATTGTCAAAGCACCTCTAAAGTGTATGGAAATTGCTCTAGACAAGAATCCTGGGTAATAGAACAATTGTCAAGTTACAATGATATAATTATTTACCCAACAGATAATGGCAGGGCATTAGTTATATTTGTCATACCAGCAGTGAGAAATACCAAATAGGGATCAATATAAAAAGGCACATGGCATGCTATTAAAGGGGTCATAACCTAATAAATTATTGCATATGGATATACAGCTGTGTCCTTATTAGAGATCAGCAGTTCGGATTCCTTGGAATCCGAACCGACCCGAACATTACGAATCCGAGTCGATCTGAGTGGCGACTACGGACTTCCCATTTGACTCGGATTCCACTTCGAGGCAAAACATCATCCTCGCGATGTTGGATTCTTGTGGGTTTTGGAGTACATATAAGGTTACTGCGCTTTGTTCATGTGCATATATAAGCCTATAAGTCCTGTAGCTCAAATCCACGCAGGAATAGAGCTGTGACATGAAAACAATAAAATAAATAATTGTACTGTTTGGTGTGCTTTGTTCATGTATATATATATAAGGCAAATACTGTAGCTCCAGTCCATGCAGGAATAGTGCTGAGCCATCAAAAAAATAAATTATTGTACTGTTTGTATTGTGCGCTCTTTTCTGGTTTATATAAGCACTGTGGCTCTAGTCCACACAGGAATAGAAATGAGCCTTAACAAATTTAATAATTGTATTGTTTGTACTATTTGGTGCACTATGTTCACATTCATATATAAGGCAAGCCCTGTGGCTCCAGTCCATGCAGGAATAGATCTGCGCCATCAAAAAAATAAATATTGTATTGTTTGTACTGTTTGGTGCACTTTTTTCACGTGTATATATATATATATATATATAAGCGCTCTGTTGCTCCAGTCCACACAGGAGTAGAGCTGTTAACAGTGGCGTAACTATAGAGGGTGCAGTGGGTGTGCTTGCTATGGGGCCCGGCAGCTTAGGGGGCCCGCCGGCCCAGCAAGCAACCCCCTGCACATAAATGATGACAGTAAGACACTGCACCGCCCTTTCTCTGTGTCCTTACCACTGTGTCCATCCACCTAGGAGGAGCAGGGAGGAATAGGTGCAAATTAAAGGAACCGACTGCAGAACAAGTTCCCCCATCACAAGTTCAAGCTGCAGCACCTCCACTGTCCCAGGCTATGGGTAAGTGACAGGGTGTATTTACACATATGAGATTCTGGGACTACAAAAGTCCATAAACTGACCAGTAATATTAAATAGAGCATAGCTTGTGTTGTATGTAAATTTATATACTAGTCTATAGTGCTGCACTGTAATGTTCTGTGAAGGCTGAACATCTACCAAGTTAAGAGAAAAGACTGGGAAGACCTATTGCAGGCACAGGAACAACAGAAAAAAAAATTCTCAGTCAATAGGCAACAACTTAAAAAAAAATCAGTATAAGGAGAGGGTGTTAAAAAAAAAAATAAGAAAAAAAAATATATCTATATATATATATATATATATATATATATATATAATGTACATATGTATACACTCTGGTTGAGGCCTAAACCTAAGTTGGGTGGCCCCCTTAAAAATGTTGTTATGGGCCCCACAAAGTTCTAGTTACACCCCTGGCTGTGACATAAAAAATAAGTGTAATAATTGTAATGTTTGGTGCGCTCTGTTCATGTGCAAATATAAGTAAAGCCTTGTGGCTCCAGTCCACACAGGAACAGAGCTGCACCATAATAAGTAAATTAAATAATTAAATTGTTTGTACTGTTTGGTTCACTTTGTTCACATGCATATATAAGCCCTATGGCTCCAGTCCACGCTAGAATAGAGCTGAGCCATCAAAAACATAAATAATTGTATTTTTTGTACTTTTAGGTTCACTTTGTTCAAATGCATATATAAGTCCTGTGGCTCCAGTCCATGCAGGAATAGAGCTGTGTCATCAAAAAAATTAATTCAATAATTGTACTCTTTGGTGCCCTTTGTTCATGTGCATATGTAAGGCAAACCATGTGGTTCTAGTCCACACAGGAGTAGAGCTGTTCCATGAAAACATTAAATAATTGTATTGTTTGTACTGTTTGGTGCGCTTTATTCATGTGCATATGTAAGGCAAGCCTTGTGGCTCCTGTACATGCAGAAATAGAGCTTTGTCATCAAAAAAATAAATGTAATAACTGTACTGTTTGGTTGGCTTTGTTCACATTCTTATATAATGCTAGCCGTGTGGCTCCAGTCCATGCAGTAAAAGAGCTGCACCATAAAAAAAAATAATAATTGTATTGTTTGTACTGTTTAGTGCACATTGTTTTTATCATGTGTATATAAAACCCTGTGGCTCCAGTCCATGCAGAAATAGAGCTGTGCCATCAAAAAATTAAATAATTGTATTTTTTGTACTGTTTGGTGCACTATTTTCACATGCATGCATATACAAGGCAAACCCTGTGTCTCCAGTCCACAAAGGAACATAGCTGTGACATAAAAAAATAAGTACAATTTGTATTGTTTGTATTGTTTGGTGCGCTTTGTTCAAGGGCATTTATAAGCCCTGTGGCTCCAGTTTACGCAGGAATAAAGCTGCCCCCATCAAAAAAGTAAATTAAATAATTGTTCTGTTTGGTGCGCTTTGATCACATGCATATATAAGGCAAGCCCTGTGGCTCCTGTCCACGCAGAAATAAAGCTGTTCCATAGAAAACAATTGTATTCTTTGTACTGTTTAGTGCACATTGTTTTGTTCACATGCATATGTAAGCCTTGTGGCAGGCAGGAATAGAGCTGTGCCATAAAAAATAAATGAAATAATTGTATTGTTTGTACTGTTTGGTGCACCTTGTTCATGTGCATATATAAGCCCAGTGGCTCCAGTCCACGCAGGAATAGAGCTGTTACATTAAAAATAAATAATAATTGTAGTGTTTGGTGCACCATGTTCATGTGCATATATAAGGAAAGCCTTATTGCTCCAGTCCATGCAGGAATAGAGCTGTGCCATCAAAAACATAAATAATTGTATTGTTTGTACTATTTGGTGCACTTTGTTCACATGCATATATAAAGTTCTGTGGCTCCAGTCCATGCAGGAATAGAGCTGTGTCATAATAAAAATAAATGCAACAATTGTATTTTTTTAGGCCATTTGTTCATGTGCATATGTAAGGCACGCCATGTGGCTCCAGTCCTCACAGGAATAGAGCTGCGCCATTAAAAAAAATTGTATTGTTTGTACTGTTTGGTGCACTTTGTTTTGTTCACGTACATATATAAGCCCTGTGGCTCCAGTCTAGGCAGGAATTAAACTGTGCCATCAAAGCATTAAATAATTGTATTGTTTATACTGTTTGGTGCGCTGTGTTCATGTGCATATATAAGGCAAGCCCTCTAGCTCCACTCCACACAGGAATAGAGCTCTGACATAAAAAAAAAATAATAATTGTACTGTTAGGTGCGCTTTGTTTATGTGCATATATAAGGCAAGCCCTGTGGCTCCAGTCCACTCAGGAATAGAGCTGCATCATAAAATAAAAATAATACGTGCATATATAAGCCATGCAGTGATATGTGAATTGAAAAATGTATAACATTCCATTTACAGAGGGGCAACCAAATACTGTGGTTGCAGCTGCTGCCACCAGTAATGATGATGATGCTTGTCTATTAAAGGAAAAGTGTGTTGCAGAAAAACATAAAACTTCCAACATGCCATTCACCACATGCAGTGGCAAGGAAAGACTGAGGCCTCTCTCTGCCTCTCATGATGATGCAAGACCTTATCATTCAGAGTGTAGAAGAGGTGTAAAAAAATTAAAACCACTAAGGCAGTAGCACAAATGTTCAGAAACAGAAATGTCACAAATCCCTGAGGAGAGTCTAAGTGTGTCCACATGTGCGATGTGTGAGCCTGACCTTTCTAATACTGTTGAACTTGCAGAGAAGTCACCTTCCACCATTTTTGCTCCCTCTGCAAATGTGGGGATAAGCAGATGAAGTAAAGCTGATAACATAGAAATTGAGGATGCCACTGAGGAAGTGCAAGAGGATGAGGCAGGTATTTGTGTAGCCAATGAGGATGTTAAGGATAAGTATGTTGTTTGTGTAAGTCAGGCACTAGTGGCAGCAGCTCTTACCCATGAAAAGAGGGCCAATGTCGTGACTGGGCATAGGACCAAAAAATGCACCTCTTATGTGTGGAATTATTTTTACCCAAATCCTGACAACAATTGTCAAGCCATCTGTAGTGTTTGTAAAACCACTGTAAGTAGAGGTAAAGACCATCTAGGAACCTCCTCCCTGTTATGTCATTTGCGGCAAAATATTGAAAAATGTATGACAACATCAGAAACTGGTGCTAAAAAATTAACAACAAGCAGTCCAGCATTAGCTAGCTCTCTTCTCTCAGATAGATCACAGAGCCTTCAATCTCTACCACCAACACCTTCATCCTCAATATCCACAGTAATGATCGGAGGTAGTCCTGCATCCAATTTGTTAAGGCTAGGTGACTCCTCCTCTATTCAGGATTACGCAGAATAATCCTTGACTGCTAGGCCTGATTTTACTGCTGCTGTGGATGGATCTTCATACCAGAAGGGGACCAAGAAGACTAGTATTTTTTTTAAACAACTGACTATGAAAAAGTACTTTGCAAGGGAAAGCAAGAATGTCAACTCTTACCCAGTCGCAAAGCGAATCACTGATGCCATCACAGCTATGCTATTATTAGTTCTGCATCCAATATCCACCATTAATGCAGTGGGTTAATTGAGGTCCTGTGTCCCCAGTACCAAATTCCATCTTGGTTTCATTTTACCCAAAAAGCCATTCCTCAGCTGTATCAGGACATTAAAAAAACCTGCTTAATGGCCTAAAAAATGCCAATGTACCCACTGTCCACTTAACCACAGATATGTGGACAAGCTGTAATGGGCAAACTAAAGATTACATGACTGAGACAGCCCACTGGGAGGGTAACTCATCTATAGCAGCAGCAGCTGCTAAACAATGCCAGCTCATTCAGAGGCAGGCTACTCTGTGTATCACCAGCTTTACTTCGAAGCATACCATTGACAACCTCATAGAAAAACTAAGGTATGTCATAGAGAAATGGCTTACTCCATTCAGACTCTGCTTAGGATTTGTGACTTCTGACAATGCCACCAATATTATGAAACCATTATACTGTAGCTGGGTGAATTTCAACACATCCCATGTTTTGCTCACACAATCAACTTGGTGGTACATGTTTTTTTTTAAATGACAGGGGCCTGCAGGAAATACTGTTTGTGACCCAAAAAATGTTGGGACATTCTTGCCATTCAACCACAGCACACAGGAGATTGCAGCAGCTGCAAGAACTGTTGAATTTGCCCTGCCACCAACTGAAGCAAGAGGCAGTAACCAGATGGAATCTCACCCTTTATATGCTTCAGCGGATGGATGCACAGAAAAAATCCATCCACACCTATACAACAAGCCATGACATAGGGAGAGGAGGGGGAGTGTTCCTTAGTCCAACATAGTGGAGGTGCTCAAACCCTTTGCAGTAGTCATGTAGCCATCTGGAATGTGAGTTCAGACACTGCTAGCTTGAGTCAGGTGATTCCCCTAATTAGACTTTTGGAAAATCAGCTCAAGGAGGTGATTAAATAAAGCAATTCTGCTAAGTATGTCAGACTCATAAAGCAAGTCTTTTGTTTGTGTTTCCAGGATCCAAGGATTGCCAATATCATGAAAACAGATCACTACATTTTGACAACTGTGCTTGATGCTAGGTTTATGTCATATGTTGTGTCTTTCTTTCCAACTGACCCAGATTAAGAGATGCAAAGAGCTCCTGGTAAGCAAGTTAACAGCTCAAGAAGTACATGACATAATGACATCTTTGCCTTCAGTTTTTCCGGCAGCTGCCAGGAGAAAACTCAGCTTTTCCAAAAGACCCAGTGTTTATGCAGAGGAGTCAATTTCTGACTTCTGGTTGGGTCTAAAATAATTGCCAAAAATTTGTTACACCGCTATCACAACTCCATCTTATAGGGGCACCATCCAAAGAATGGTCAGGGATTATTTTCATGACACTATACAAATAGGCATGTCACAGAATCTCTTTGACTACAGGAAATCTAAAAAAGCAATCTGGAGGCCCTTGTACAGACTGGGTTTGCATTACCTAAGTTGCCCACTCTCCAGTGTATACTCAGAAAGAGTTTTCAGCACAGCCAGGAACCTTATCAGTGATCGGCATCAAAATGTGGAAAAGATGATGTTCATCAGAATAAACTGGAAATTCCATGATGAAGACCTTTACTGCCAATGATATAAAAAATACAGATATACCTGTAATGGTGGGTTGCAGTGGGGATGAATTAATTTTGTGTGAGGATGATGTACACACTGATGAGGGTGAGGAATCAGATGAGGAGAATGACCTCTTTCAGTTCCTACTGTAGAGAGAATTAACCCAAGCTGCCTTATGCCCATTGGTAGATTGTTTTGTGGGGGCCCAAACCAACCAATCACTTCAGCCACAAGTGCCAATACCTTGGACATGTTGTTCACCCATGATCTACCTTCCTTCCACATAAATTTGCTTCTGAATCAAAAAATTACATTTATATTTACTATGAAGCAACCCTTACTTTCCCTGCCATTAACTACATACATACTCCATCTCCCTCAGACTCCTTGATCATTGAAAACATTTGTTTCCTAATGTCCCATGTTGGAAGTTGAACTGCCACATGTTTGTGCCTGCCCACTGCTGTCGCTTAGCGTAATCAGCCAGCTATCTTGTTGCAAACTTTTGGCCTAAACTGGATGAAAACAATATTGTAAGCTGTGAGGTGGTCAAAATTGACTGGAAATGAGTGGAAATTAATGTTTTTGAGGTTAGTAATAACCTAAGTACAAAAAAGCTAAAATTATGTGATTTAAGCTTTTTGCAAGATGCAAGATGCGCTGCGTGGAGTATTGAGGTTAGATGTAGGAGGACAAATCTATAAATATCTTTGGCAAGAATCATCCGAGCAATTGGCTTACCAGAGCACATGGGTGCTACAAATGTTAAAATTACACCACTTGTATTTATTTGGAACCTGGCACCTCCTTCAAAATCTGCACACAGGCACATTAGATCAAAACCGACATGTAATTAATTACCTGTTCTACTTGTTAAATGGATACATTATTATGTGTCCCTTTGGACTGTACTACATAGGCCAAACCAACAGGTCATGAAAGTAGAGAATCACCCTGCATTATTTTGTCACCCACTCCACATTAGGAACTAATAACTTCCTTTTCAGGTTCAGTTTATTCTTCTTACCAGGGTCCTAAGGCAAATACAGGTCTCATATCCCTTGAGCTCCTGTCTAAGCTACTATTCTCCTACAAACGCACCTCCCACATACTTTTGATTAAGGCTTTCAATTAATGCAGAAATAGAACATTCACAAACTTTTTAATTTTGTTAAGGAACTTCATTATGTGCTGCCTAAATTTGGGCTACAGTTGCTGAACATTATGATAGGGGAAACCTACAAAGTGAGCACTGCATTGTGCAGGGCTGGATTAAGGTCTGTGGGGGGCCCTGGGCAACAAACATGTGGGGGCCCCTATTAAATGTGACAAACTGGGGGTATGTGCAATGCGGACCTTATGCAGAGCCCCCAGTAGTGTCAGTTCCCACAGTGGTAGTGCTCCGTATGCAGTGCACCCAGTAGTAGTGCCCCTTAAGCAATGCCCCCTATGCAATGCTCCCACTAGTAGTGCCCCCTGTATAAATGCCCCCAGTAGTAATATCCCTGTAGTTGTTCCCCAAATAGTAATGCCCCCAGTAGTAATGCCCCCTGCATGTGCCCAATAGTAATGCCTCCTGTATAAATCCCCCAGTAGTAATACCCCTGTAGTTGTGCCCCCAATAGTAATGTCCCCAGCAGTTATGCCCCCTGTAGTAGAGCCCCCAGTAGCAATGCCCCTCTATTAGTGCCCCCTATACTAATGCTCCCTCTGTAGTAGAGCCCCCAATAGTAATGCCCCCTGATTAATACCACCAGTAGTAATGCCTCCCCCTCTGAGTAATGCCCCCTCCCCAGTAATAATGCCCCCCCAGTAATGCACCAATTAGTAATGCCTCCCCCCTCAAAGCGTAATGCCCCAGTAGTAATGCCTCCCCCCTCCGAGTAGTGCCCCCTGTAGTAATGCCTCCCCCCATGAATAATGCCCCTGTAGTAATGCCTCCCCCCCACGAATAATGCCCCAGTAGTAATGCCCGCCCTCAAATAATGCCCCAGTAGTAATGTCCCCCCCAAGTAATGCCCCCAGTAAGCCGCTTGCACTAAATAAAATATATATATATAAAGCTTATACTTACCTTAAGCTACGCCCCGCGTCCGCTGTAATCCGCTCGGCTGCTCCTCTACACTATGGGAGACACATCATGACGTCTCTCCCATAGTGCACTGCGTGAGCTGGAGGTCGGAGCTCAGGAGTGAGCTCCGTCCTCCGACTCAGTCTGCCACTGCGGGGAGGGAGCTGGGCGCCCGCTGGTAACAAGTAACCAGCAGGCGTCTGGCAAATGAAGCCTCACTGTGGCGCCGGGGTTAGGTTGGCCGGAGGAGGCGGAACTGGTTCCGTCTCCTCCAGTCCACTTTAACCCCAACAGGTGTGGGGGCCCTTAACGTTTGGGGGCCCAGGGTCGATCGCCCCTGTCGCTCCCCCGTTAATCCGGCTCTGGCATTGTGACCAGCCCACTGTGGCATAGTTTGATGCAAGTTACTGGTTTTGGGTGTTGACACATAATTTTATTTTAACCTAGTTAAGATACATGCTGATTATCATCGAAGTCAGCACATATCTTTGCAGCAAGTTTAAGGTAGCTGCAAATGATATGTCTCTTAGAATGTGTACCTGGAGATCTGGCCTACTTTAAATTAACCATGACTGTAGCTGGCATACAACTTAGTCTATTGGTTTTATACATACTATAAGGGGTAGAAAAAGTGATCTCAATTTAGAGGTGTTATCTATTATAAGTGAATAATAATTTTTGTCCTATTCAATTGTGATATTGCAAAAGAATGAAAAGCTTTATTTACAGAAAGACATGTGAGTGTTAAGCTTCAAATATTGAACAGCTTGTCTCTTAGGGGTATATACTAAAGTGAGCATTTTTAGAAATGGAGGTGTTGTCCATAGCAACCAATCAGTTTCGACTTAACATTTAACTAGCACCTTCTAGAAGATAATAACTAGATTCTGATTGGTTTCTATGGGCAAAATCTCCATTTCTAAAAACTCTCACTATAGTAATATACCCCTTAGTTTAAAAGCAAAGAAATGTATCTTTTTATTATATTGCACATATATTCACAAAGTGTTGCATTGTAATGAACTGTATTAAATGTGTCACATTGTCTAGGGGAGTTTACTAATAACACTAAGGACATTGATAATTGGATAAATAATTTTAGGGGTGTCATGAACTTTTAATCATTTTTTGTCCACGTGAGGGGACTTTCTGCCATTATCAGTATAGAGAGAAAACATTTAAACAAATATAAGTACATTGTCTCAGAAATGTTCTATTTTCTGTAAATCAAAACTGGTTGATAATTTTCAATTTTAAAAAGTTTGTCTCCCCATTGAATGACATTGTCTGCCCTTTTATCATTTTTAGACATGTTTTAAAATCTCTAGACATGTTTTAAATTTGAAACTGTTGTCTATATCATGAAAACTGGAAACTTCTTGTTTGGAAGATGAAGAAAAAGGTCATGACTGAATTGGGGAAATAAATTCATTATTGTAACAAACACAAAGTACAAACTAAAAAGATATATCGTAAATAACAATAAGAGAGGTTAATATTCTTAAAGCAACATACACAAGTATATGTTTATCGATTTAAAATCAGTATAAACTTCATGCAATATCTACTGATTACACAAAAGTTTGATTATATAATTACCTTAACGACAGTACCATAGAATCTAATATTCTCCAAAAGGAATAATATGCATAAGTAACTTTATTTTATTTAAATTATTTAACATATCTCACTCAATAGAGGGTGAGTGCAAAGGAGCACATCTGCATATATTAGTTTTCCATTTTATACATTTATATGAATTAGCGTTCATTTTATCACCTTTTTTAGCGCAAAATTCATTTAGAGCCTGTTTTTCTCATACGCAAAATTATGGGGATTCGCACAAAAACACATATAATCCGTGAAAAGTTCACAGACCTATGTGTTTTCGCTGGTGCAACCGTGAAAATGGGCTGTTTATCATGGGGTTTTTTTCCTTCTGAGGTCCTGAAAAAAAATCCACAATAATATCTGCCGCCGGCTACGCTTTGGGGCTTTTTAAGTAGCCCCGGGGGAATAAATATCCCACTGTAATTGAATTCCCCCCATTGTGCGCTAGATTCTATCCCTTCCTTATTAGAGTATTAGATCAAGGAATTAATCTATGTAAGGTTGCTGTAAGGATTGCACAATTTAAAAGAACACAAGTGTACTTATCTATAACAAACAACCTGTGAGGCTCATTCAGAGTCGGATGTACGTCTTTTTTGTGTGTGTGTACATTTCTGTACTGCGCATGCTCACCAAACATGCTTACATCCATATATAGTTGTATAATTGATTTGCATACTCCTAGACCTGGGGAGGATTTGGGTGCAAACAAGCATACAGTAAGCCAAGTACAGTATGGGCATGTTCACTAAATTGACAATGTAATGAGCATGCCTCTGCGAGTATCAGTATGGGAATCGGTATGATATATGATATGCATGATATGTCAGAATACCGTCAGCGGCATCCCGATGGTTGGTATCCTGATGGTTCAGGTAAGTATACTTAACCTCCCCTAACCCTCCCTTCTAGTAGCCTAACCCTAACCCTCCCCAGCCTGCACCCTAACCTTCCCTGTTAGGTATTGAACCTAAGTCCCCCTCCTTCGTGTCTAAACCTAACCCTCCACCCTTAGTGCCTAAACCTAACCCCCCCAGTGATGCCTGACCCTAACCATCCCACCTAGGGGTGCCTAACCCTAACCTCCCCCTCAAAACCTAATGCTAACCCTGCTAACTGCTCTAACCCTAACCCTTCCCCCCACGGGGCACCCCGGACTTACCTCATTTGAGCATCCGTCTGTTTGTTTTGTAGCATCAGAATTAAGATAGGCGTCAGCATTTCAACGCCTATTTTAACTCCCTTGTTGGGATATCAGCATCGGTATTTAGGCCGGACTACATCCCATCAGCAACATAGTGGCTTCTATTTTACTTGTTGTGTATTGTTACCTTCTGCTGAAAATAATTCATATTATACTACGTTTGTTAGCATCACTTTATTTACATATCCATTTGGACTATTGCAGGGAAGACAATTGCCATTTGGGATAAATATCATGTTTGTACAGTGTTTTTTAACTTTGTATTTCTCTTTGCATTTGTTACATTTTAGACATTATGGAAAATGTGACTTTTTCATTTATTAGAAACTTTAAAAATATATTTTTTTATTTATATAACTGTTCAATACATTATTAGATTGTATATAATTAAGGTAATATGACTTTTCTACTTTTACTAACACGCTGCAACTCTATACTATTGTGGGGCTTTGTTAAGTCTATAATACTGTAAATGCTCCAATTTTGTAGCCTGTGTCAGGAAGCCATCTCATTACACAAGTGTGCTATAACAACATTTGTAATGAGTAGTTATCTGCCTGAGTTGATCAGTGTGAAGAGTTGCTTATTTATAAGCGGGAGCCCTACAAGTGGTCTCATTCATGGGATCCTTCTGCCAGCTGCATTCCGCATGGCAGAGATCTGGCACCACCTTGCTGGATATACAGTATATCTGGTTTACAAGCAGAGCAGATGATTAAATTCCTAGTTACATGTCTTTAGGAGTTTGATGTAGGAATGAATATGTTGCAGAAAGAAAATAAAGACCTCAACTGGCACAAGCTTTTTAGTGATGCCAAAATTATTGATGTCACTGGTGATGTCAGTAAGGCCGCTCTCAAATGGCAGGCGTTCCATCGGGAACGCCTCCGTTTGGCCAGCCAGCCCCCAATCCCTGCCTACAAAACGGGACGAGCTGTCGAACAACATCAATAGTCGCCCCATTTTGCTACGAGCGGGTCTGAATCAGGCCCTATATATGATATTCTTCCCCTGCTTCAGTCACAGTTAGGATTTTAGGATTAGGTGCTTCAGTCACATTTTAGGATTAGGTGGTTTTAGAATATATGTGAGTCCTATAATTTATAAAATGCTCTCTTATTTAATATACTACACTATATAAAACAAATGTCTATGCACTGAAGAGAGTCATGTGTAAATTTACTAAGCTCTGTTTTTGGCTGACTTGGGCTTTTTTATGTGATATCCCCCCAATTTGGCAAAACTGAGATTTACTAAGGACAAACGTGCGTTGAAATTGCATGTCAAACATGACTTTAGATGACACCAGACTTTATCAGACCATCAGACCAAACATTTTATAGTTTACGCAGACCAGCAGAGAAATCATGGATTCACTAAGTATTGTGTTGTCAAACACAATCAAAATCACACCAAACTTGCAGCCCAACAGAAGAAAACAAAATCAACAGACATGTCTGTGGCAGGTGTGTTGGTTCAAAGCATAGCACCCCCCCTATCCAAACCATAACCTGCAGCAGACCTCTGAGCTCATTCTGGTACTGGAAAATCAGGTTAAAAACTGGTGTGGGATCCCCCAATTTTTCCAGTAACCAGCACCTGAACCACCAGGGAGGCTTAAACTATAGCAGGGAGACAACATTGAGTCCCCCTGCCATAATGTAAAACCAGCCCCAAACTGGTCAGTCTATGGCTAGAAATCCTTGGAAAGTGGCAACCCCGAAAAATAAAATGAGGTGTATATAACACATAAATGCATTATGTGTACATATTGGGGTCCTATTCAGAAGATATTTCATTATGATATGCAATTATTCCAAAATACGGAATATTCCGTTATCCAAAATACATACATTAACTGTGTTAACCCTTTATTGAACACACTCACACACATAATTCATACTTTCCTACTCCTTGGATTTTCTTGGTCACCTTGTCCATATAGTAGTCCACCAGTCTTGGTTAAACTATAAAACGCAGTGACCAGAACTGGAATGGACATGCTGCATACTATGTAAAGCACAAAACCCAAAATGACAGTTCCCATGTGGGTCACTGTCAAAGGAGTCTAGGGGGAAATGCTGATTGGTTAACCCTTTTATTACTAGTTTACACACCAAAGCCTGCACAGATCATAGTGATATGTGCAGTGCTTTGAATCCCCTGCTGACTGTCAGCTGATTTAATCTTCTATTTGTCAGCAGAGTCTATTGCAAAGGGGACAATCTAACTGGAATTGCACATGACAGAAACCGATCAGTATCACCATCAGAACAAAATATACAGTCAAATACTATTCTTAGTAAATTTTTGATTTTGTGTCTAAAACGTTCCAGTGATTTCCAGGAATTTGCTTTAGAAGTAAGACATGTTCACATGATTCTTAGTAAATTTACTCCTAAGCCAGCTAATGTAATGGCATATATATGTAAGTGCTGTAATTAGAGGTGGACATAGCAGCAGATACACCCAGGCCCAATGAAAGGGGGGGACACACGTACTGGGCCCCGAGGTCCAGACAGGCACAACAGAGGGAAGCAGACGGTGGACTCACTGTTCCAGCCATGGCCACTGGGACCCATAGCCACCACCCAGCCCCAGCTCCAGGTTCCTTGTAGCCTGGCCCGGGCAGCTCTAGGTTCTTCCTAGTGACTCAGCTGCAGCCCGGGTCTGGCATGGCCTTTAACTCTGCAACGCAGTGGCATGACATTATAAGTCACATCACCACACATCTTCCCTGCTGGATAGAAGTGGACTGAACCACGGGAGGCCACCAGGCAGGTCACGCCACTACGGTGTGAACCGACAAGGAGTTGTGGCTGCCATTTGGGATGGGGCAGGGGATGGAGGAAGTTGATGGGCTGAGGGCTGAAGGTGACAGGGGCTGGATGCTGAGGAAGGTGAAGGAGGCTGGGGGCAGAGGAATGTGAAGGAGGCTGGGGCAGTGGAAGGATAGGGTAGCACCAATGAGAAACATAATGTGGTCCAACCTGGAATGAATCGTCTATCTATCTATCTATCTATCTATCTATCTATCTATCTATCTATCTATCTATCTATCTATCTATCTACAGTATCTATCTATCTATCTTACCAACACATATAATTTGCATAAAACATATAATTTAATTATTATATTCATAGATTTAAAAAGATATCTACTTAAGCCAATTTATCTTAATTAGACAAGTAGATGCCAAATGTTCTGTAACCTATTTACATGCATATTCAGATGTGCTCAGTGGCATTTACAATACTAACCTACCTCTCAGGACTACAGTTTAAATGTAAACATTTACATAAACAGAACAAGTTGGACTAGAACCATAGTGCTACAACTGCAGTCAAAAGGCCAGAGTTTAATTGTGCTATATAATTTATAAATGAATTGTTTTGAAAACACTCTTTAGGGCACATGAAATCTGGATATATGCATAGTAAAAATGCATGTATAAATCGAATCAAATTTTAAATCTAATCAAGTATTAGAGGACTAAATTAATGCTTTTTGTAGTCAGCATCCTGGCATGTGGGATGACAATGGTATAAATACCAGCGCCAAAATCCTGACAGCATTGGGACCCCAGCACAAGCACCAAAGGTAAGTATCACCAGTTAGGAGAAGGTTAGGGTGCGGAGTTAGGGTTATGCACTAGGGGGAGGGAAAGGGTTAGGCACTGGGGAGGGAGGGTTAGGATTAGGGTGTGGTGAGGGGCAGGTTAGGCTTAGGCACTAGGGGGAGGTTAGGTTTAGGCACCGGGGAGGGTTAGGGTAGGGGTTAGGGTTAGATTTACCTTAATTCCTGATGGGTGTCAGGATTCTGACTGTCAGGATGCCATTGTCAGTATTCTGACCAGGGGTATTCCGACTCCCTGCAATCCATACCCAACCCGTTTGTCATATACGTTAGGTATTAATATGGTATGCAGTCGGGAAACCGGCTGCCTTAATACCGACAGCCGGCTTACCGGCTGCTTTATCCAGCGTGGGATAAATGACCGGCGTCTATATCTAGACGCCCGGTCATTTACCCGATGCCGGGAGACTGACGCCTGGCATCCCGATCAAAGGGATGCCGGGCGCTGCGAGCGGACAGCCACAGGGGGGAGGGTAAGGTTTAGGGCAGCTGGGGGGGACTTAGGGTTAGGCGCCCCTCTGGGAGGGTTAGGGTTAGGCTAGGGGGATGGAGGTTTAGGGTTAGGCACCCCCGGGGGGAAGTAAGGGTTAGGCACCCCCCGGGGGACTTAGGTTTAGGCAGCGGGGAAGGGGGGGTTAGGGTTAGGCACTTAGAGGGGGGATTAGGGTTAGGCACTTGGGGGGGAGGTTAGGGATAGGCAGCCCTAAGGAGGGTTAAGGTTAGGGGGTTAGGTTAGTTTATACTTACCTTAGGGACGATAGGGATTTCCAGTACTGTCGGGCTTTCTGCTGCCGGGCTCTGCTGATAAGTCGGGCTGCCGCTGCCGGGAATCGAACTGCCGGACATGCGGCAGCTGGGATTCCATACCAATTCCATTAATATGTCAGTTATAATATTTTTAAAACATGATCAAATTTTGATTAAATGATTATTGATGTATGTGGGTAATCCAGAAAGAAAATACCATGTGCTTGTAATAACAAAACAAAACACAACAGAACAATATTTGTTAATTTTTTGTTCTTTTTAAACACAGAGGTGTATATTTATCAAAGTTCGGTTTTGCATTTCTGGTGATTTTGCATTCGATTTTGATCATCAAAATCGAATATCGTCTAAACATTGGTACTTTTTATAGACCACCATAGGATCCCCTGATTTACTATTATTCAAATTGAAATCGAACACTAAAACATACACAAAATTGGACACAACATCCCCAAAATAAAAGACCTGCTTCATGCTGCTTATTTTAGCATGGTTCTTGTGTGCTAAAATAAAGAAAAAAATAATGTGGGGTTTCCCACCCCAAAAGCACAACCAGCACTGGGCTTTGGGAGCCAGTCCTTATTGTGAAAATACATGGGAAGAAGATGTACATACAGTATTCGCACTCTATACTCACCTTGACCCCGGCATTTTGTCCTCTTGTCCAGTAGGTTCCCGCTGTTTGGATTAAAAAAAATAACTAAATACTCTCCTGACCCTTGGCACAACTTGGTCCTCTTCTCCACTAGCCAATCTGACATCCCAAGTCATAAAGGACATAGGAGAGCTGTAATTGACCCACAATGTTTCCTGCACTTACAGGGCTGCCAGCTAATCAGTGGCTGCTACTATAATAACTGGTCACCCACTGGTTGTAAGTGGCCTGGCTGTCAATCAACACGAAGAACCATGCTAAAATAAGCAGCATGAAGCAAGTCTATAATTTTGTGGATGTTGTGTTCAATTCTGTGTTCGATTTTATAGGTGTTTTTATGTTCGATTTTGAACTGGACATCCAAAACTAAACAAGAAATCACTGGCCAAAATCAAACAAAATATCGAATTTGATTTTGAAATAGAGCTCAAGATTGAATTTTTGTAAATGTGTGATTGAAACAGTGATATCTACATTCAATTTGATTTGATTTTAGGTGAGTTCAACTGAACATAAACTCGAATGCAAAATCAAACTTTTGTAAATATACCCCACTGTACCTTTGTCTATTTCTCCACATAATCATCTCCCTCATTTAAGCATTTATCATATCTGTCAACAAGCTTTAGAATACATTTGTTGTATTCAACTACCTCCAGTCCATTCAACTAGTTGTTGACTGCAAGCTTCAACTCATCATCACTTCCAAAACCTTTTCCATCCAGGAACACTTTGAGCATAGTGAAAATTTGAAAATCGCTTGGAGCAAGGTTCGGACTATAGAGCGTATGACCAAAAACCTCCATCCTAAAACTGTAACAATTGATGGGCGTCCCAGTCAATCTTCATCATGTACATTTGTTTGTTCACTATTGAACATTTCACACCACTTTCTCACATCACTGTACACCGGTTTAATAGACAATAAGTTTTGGCAGGCTTTAATTTATGCATATTCAAGAACTGAATAACAATCTACTCTTCACAGTTTGAGTTATAGAGTTAATTTTAAAAATGCTCATCACAAAAAATAATCATAACAGGGTGCCACTCACAGAGCACTTAGAATACATGTTACGAAGACTGCCTCACCATGAATTGGGGAGGGTGAGGGACCTGCATGGTGGGAGTGCACATGCAGTATTTACTTTCTGGATTACCCTTTTATAATATATAGACGTAATATGATTGGATCAAATAAAACATATTTTTTTACTAAAGGTCTTTATGAAAGCAAAGTGTTTCAGCCAGTGCCTTATCAATCATTAGACTGTTCAGGCTGCAGCTTAGGGCCCAGAGATTTTTGATGTTCTGCCGAGGCCTGACACAGCATGCCTTCCTCTGCCCCTTGGTATCCTGTGAATCACAGTTACATGTTGTGATGCTGCTGCTCATCCCTGGAGGAAAAATTACAAGAACAAAGGAAATGGATACCTTAGTGATATGGAGTAGGAGACAAAATCTGCAAAAGCATATAATAAGTCCAATAATTAATATTCAGGCCTGCATATAGTAAAATATATTAACTGCAGGAAAATAGAAACTAAAGCTCTACATATGAAAGGAACCCTGACAGAGAATTGGACATATCTCATTATCTTCATTTGTTTATGTTTTGTTGCTTTTTCCCCTATGATGATATAGATTGTATTACTGAGTAGCCTAATTTGATTACATCCACCCAGTTCTAAGTATTTCCCAATCCTGCAGTTTTCCTATATCTCATTGTAACTCATTCCTGCAGTGTCTATGTAAATCAGTGTACCCTAAACTTAACCACTCCAGAATGTCCAGAAGAGTCCTATATTTTGGAGGGCTCCCAAGGACTTCCAAAGGAGTTGGCTCATCTCTTGCAGCTGACGTGGAAACGTTGTTCTCTTTTTTTTTATGGCAAACTCTGGAAATCTATATGCATTGTAAATTAGTCTCTGGGCTACTCTCTTTATTGTAAATGCTAGCCTTTTTTTGGGACTTCGAAATTTAAAAAATGGGGGGGTGAGTGTATTAGCCTTGGGTGGCCCAAGCCCTTAAGCAAGCATGATTTTTAGCTAAGCTTCTGAAAATTAAGGGTAACATTTAGAGTTTGATGCAAATCCTGTTGTTTAGAATAAAAAAACAAATCGTACCAAAGTATGTATGCTAACTAAAAATGGATACCCTGACTCTATTATACATTTTTTTGTGAATCATTGACTTGTGCCTCTTTGTATTTGGGGAACTGAAACATGGGTGGAGAGGGAATCAGACACAGTGGTGTATCTATAATGGATGCAGGATGTGCAGTGCACAATGGCCAATGAGTCCACAAATCCCATTAGGGGTGTTTTAAGAGGTGAGGGGACTCAAGTTCAGCTGGTGCAGTGAATGCAACTTGGACACCTGGAGACTGCACTGCTTAATGAGAGTTATCAGTGCTGGAGGTTATTGATAATGCCTAAGAGAGGCATTATGACATATCAAGCCTGAGTCTGAAGCCAACTGGGTTCTGTTAAGGATTTTAATTGAGAAGTCCAGAAATTCGTAACCTGCTCAGTGTTGGAGGCAGGCCAGTGATATCTAATAATGCTGGTACTGACACAGAGGAAGAGTTGACAAGGCAAGTAGGAGTGTGAACTAAAATTAAATCAGAGATGTAGGAAGCTATGGAGTGATTGAGTACAGGTGAAGGGTTTACATTAGATTCTGTAGGGAAAAAACAAAAGTGCAACCATTGAAGAGGATGAATTAGAATGATGTGATAGAAAAGTAACAAGCAGCATTGAGGACATATTTAATAGATGAGAGGCAGGAGAGAGGAAGACCAGTGATTAGTAAGTAACTGTAGTACAGATGGGAGATGACACGGGCATGAATAGGAGATGTGGTTGTCTCCAGAGTAAGGAAGGGTATTAGTAGGATTAAGAGAGATTAATAATGTGGAGGTGAAGGAGTAGTTAAGAATGATACCCTTTAGAGCAGGGATAGGGAACCTCTGGCCCGGGGGCCATATAAGACCTACAGAATCATTTGGTCTGGCCCTCTGAGCTTTTTTCTGCTAGCCTCATCTGGCTACCAGGGTGCCTAGAATGGCACCCTGCAGCCAGAATCTATGCAGCAGTGCTGCTTGGATCATCCTTAGAACACTTCAGACAGTCACAACGCTGCCCTTACAGCTCCCCAGGGCATTCTCAGGATGCTCCAGGCATTGCTGTAATCACCAGCGATTGTGACCCCACTCCTGTGAGACATCACACAGAGGGGATGTGGCCTGCCCCCGGCCCTCAAATAATGTTATATATATCAAAATGGCCCTCGGCAGAATAAAGGTTCCCCACCCTTGCTTTAGATTGTGTGAGATGTTTGTTTGTTACCTTAGTAGGGTCAGTTTAATGCTGGTTGGACAGTTGTTGGAAACAAAATTCTCACAGTTAGAGGCAAATAGGATGAGAGAGAACGAGTTGTAATGTAAGAGGGATGTTGTTCCCCAATTGGTCACATTGTTCTCTTCCTTATTCAATAAATATAAGTAAGTAACAAAAAGTAACATAATTGTCACATGCTGCCAGAGCTCTGGCATTAAATACTGAGGAGACCAGCAGGGCAATGCAGGGCCATCGGGACTCCAGGCTTACTTGCTGAGTCGGGGGCTGGTTCTGCTGCTTACCACTGGTGTCCACATGTTGGATGGGTGACTGGTGCAGCTGCCATCCCACTCACTCCTTAGGAGCAGGTACATGGCTCTGCATTAGATCTAAAGGTGTGGTTATATGATCAATGATCAGAGCCATCTAGAGCTGATAAGAGCCAAAGTACTGGGGCAATGTTCGGTGCTGCAAAGGGGAATAATGTCTCCCATAGCAAAACACCCAGGCCCCAGCCGGACCCATCCAAAAAGCCTAATAATTTAGTACCTGCCCTCCCCTCTCTCATCACCTGTGTTGATGATGTAGTGCTGGTCAGTGGCAAATGCAGGATTTCTAGAGGGGGGTTTCCAAATGCTTGATTTTAGAGTGAGTGTAGCCAGTCCAGGAAGAGGGTAGAATTAGAATTTAACTAGCTTTAACATGCATCAAGCAAAGTATATTGTGTGTCATGATTCCAACATATAGAGGACCAGCAATCACAGTAAGCCATTAAATGTGGCAGTAAGGCCATCCTGCCTGAGCTGAATGTTTTTATTTTAGATGTAGGCACTTTTCCAGAGCATTAGAACAAGTCTGGTAGTCTTGGGGAGCAGCAGAATAATCTAGCACTGCCCTGGACATATATGTACATATTGGGCTCTATAGCAGCACATCCCTAACAGTGAATGTTTTCCATATCTCCTAGTTGGTGCACAGATTATTATTATTATTACTGACTGATACATGTTAAAAAATCCACAGGTGGTGCTAATTATTTAATTTGTGATACTGTGAAGAACATGCAGCACTAATAAAATGACCTTACTATTTCTATTGTGGTCATGGTGTGAGCTGGGGAGGGGGCTTTTCAGGCAGATGGAAACCCCCCTGCGTTTGCCTATGCTGGTGCCAAATTCAAACTCAGGCACTGAGATCTGAGCTGTGACTTGGATTTGTCCAGATTCGAGAAATTTGGCTGGATCTGGATATCTAGAGAACCAAACCGCACAACTTTATTTATTACACATTCACTCACTATTACTCACCCACACTCACAATACATACTTACTGTACCTACTTCCTGCAACTTGTTGGTCCTCCTGTTAGACACCATGGACACTTTTAATAAAGTAAACCAAATAGATTGTAAAATAGGCATGATCCAAGTGTCTGTGGATGTTAGTTCCCTATACAATTTCCTAATCCCTGTCTAATACAGATCTGAATGCAAATATCAAGGAATTCCTAACAAATTGAATATATTTCCTACTTAACAACAACTAATTTTACTTCAAAGGGGTTTACTTTATTCCTTAAAGTTAGCACTTCTATTGGTACTAAGTTTGCCTAGTTATGTAAATCACTTCATGACTTACTAGAAAGAGATTTTGGATGACCATTGTATCATAGAACATATTTATAACAAACAGATACAGTGACAGCATTTTTGCTAGACATGGACAAGTTCTGAACATACCACACACAGTTTCATATTAGCAAAAGCAACTTTCTTGATTTGGTCATCTATATAATATCATTCATACAAAACAATACAAAAAACTCAGACTCAAATAGTTAAACAGTAAATATAACAATAACTGGCTACTCAGGGTCTGAAAAATCAGTTCCTCAGATGGAATTGCACAAAGGATGCAGTGTTAAATGAGCAGCTTGAAGTAGTGAGCAAAGATTTTCTATTATATGTTATGACAGCACTAATCCAGTGTATTTAAGCTGCCCACCCTCCAATGTGTACATAGAAAGAGTGTTTAGCACAGCAGGAATCTAGTGAACATTTGGTGTAGGTGGCTATTTCCTCAAAAATGGGGAAAAACTGATATTCATCAAAAGGAACTACAAATTCTATATGGAAGACCTTATTACAGGCTTTGCCCACCTTGCTGTATTAGTGTAAAGACTACTAGTCTGTTACTTTATCACCATGTACCTGTCCTGGCCTGCAACTTGTGATTTGCTGTCTGGAGAAGTGTGTTGGTAATATATTATATTTTTCCACTAGGCTTTTACTTTTAGGCTATTAGTACTTGATTAATCAAAAACATTCTAAAGGGTTGTATAGTTTAATAAATTGCCATCCTATCTGCTACTGCTTTTCCACTATGTCTCATAGATGTGCTTTAATCTAATAAATTGCTATGTGTTTGTGCTGCTGCTCTTTTGCTTAATTTAACCAGCCATCTCACTGCAGACTTTGGCCAATATTGGTGATCAACAGTGACTGGAAAGTACATGATTGTAACTGTTTTTAATATTCTTTTTAAAATACCCATAAACCAAAAAATATTAGGGTGTTTTTGCCAAACCATATTTTAAGGATATCCATGCTTGAGCACAGGTGATTTAATTAGTACTTCAGTCAATTTGATTTAACCATCTGGACTCAAGCATCCTTGACTCATACCCTTAAAACTTGGGCTGTGAATTTGGGAATCTCTTATATGCATTTCTTCTAATAATATCACCCTTAATGGTATACAGTATCTCCTGTGAGCTTACCCCAGAGATGCTGTATGGTAGCCCAGAGTGCAGTCCATTGCTTGCATGGAGTGATACACAGGAGTACAGTCAGGGCGTTTGGGGAAGTAACGAGGAGTGGCAGTAAAAAATTGAGACCTGTTGCAACCTTTATTGAGGCGTGTCTCAGTTCCCATGGCCATTCTGCACAACCATAGGGTTAGTCAGAAAACCAATAATCCAATGATCTGTGACCGATGCTGCATCTTTGTACGTAGATGCTTAGATTTGTGTAGCCACAGCTGGGCGTCTCAATACAATCCTCGGTGTCTCCATCATCATTTGCATATTTTCACGCAGCAGAAGTGTACGGGATCGCAGCTGCTATGGCATTAGTGTACATCTCTGAAACACTTGTATTTATGTGTAAATAGCAAAGTATTGTTTTACTGGTTCACTGTGGTATTTTTTGTCTCCCATCTAGCTAACCCTACTCTTTGTGGCAACTGTTGTGAACTTATAAATTGATGAAACAAGTTCCATTTCTGTATTGTATCTAGTTCTGCAGAACTCCAGGAGCTTATGAAATCACATTTCCATCTTCCTAAGCACCAATAAAGTTATCAAGGTCATGAGGAGAATTGACAATATTCAGAGCATGTTAAACCTCATTAAAATTTTATTGTTTTGCCACTAGTGTTCTTTTTTGTAACCTGAATCAGAATTAATTTTTTTCCTGTTAAATGAGGAAATATATAATTATTTAATCAGTTTTGCCTGATTGCAGAATTTTACGATTAATCAGCCAGTATTAAAAAGAAATGATGACATTTTCATGTACAATTTAATAAAGCACATCTGAGTCACTAGGTTCTACAGGATGAATTTACAGATATGTGTGATGCGTAACAGTATAATTTGCAAGGTTATTCTGATTAAATTTTTCATGTTTGAATCACCTAGCACAGTTGACTTTAACATTGGAACTGGTTTAGTTATGTGGATCATTTACTTACAAAGAGCTGAAAGGTGCAAGATGCTGAATAATAACAGATGGCTATCCATAAGCCTGAATGGGGTTAAACCCTGTGGCTTAGATGGTTTTAGCTACTGATTTTTTAGAGCTTTGTTTTAATTTGTTGTGATATGCACATTTGTTTTTGCTCAAGTGGGAAGGTGGTAGCTGCAACCTCTGTTAGTGCAACATCTTCTATTGGCAGATGGTATATGGGTTTTCCTGGTGAGCTCTGGTGTCCCCTCTGGTGCTTATGCTTCAATGTTGGCACATGCATCATGAATTCTTGAAAATGCTTCATTGTACACTATGCTTTTCTCAAGCTGCCCCTTCTCCTGTGAGGGCCTGCACTTCTCCCTAATCTCTTTGCTTGTGCCTGTTACTGCAGCTGAGGTGGAATTCTTAGGAGCTGATCCCAGTCTTTCAGCAGTTGATCCTGTTCCTATTGCAGGGGGCATCATGTTCCTTTCAGGATACCTGTCCACTTTCTTGTTGCACAGTCTGCAGTCCCTTGATCTGGGTTGCCCTATTGTTCTTGAGTAGTTGCTTCCTGATGCTCAGCAGCTTCAGGCTTAAATGACCCCTTTCATAAGACAAATGTTGAGGCAGGGCCATAACTAGGGTAGTGCGGCCGGTGCCATCGCACAGGACACCACAGGTCAGGGGACGCTGTTTATGTCTGTCAAATTTCTATTTATTATCATTCTCACTTGTAGATTATTTTGTCCCCAGCATCTCCTGGCCTCCACTATCTTTTCCCTGGCCCTTCCCCATGAAGCCATTCCCCTTTTTTAGGTGCATTATGTCCCTTTAAAAATGAGGGGGGTGCCAATGCTCTTTCTGTCACAGTGCACCAAAAAGTCTAGTTATGGCTCTGTGTTGAGGTTTTGAGGCCTGGTGACTCTAGATACTCTACCTATTTCTCCTGGTTTGTTACCCCTGCAAGTCTATCTGTTACTTTCATGTCAGTTCCATCTCTTCTTTCCAAGTTCCAGCTAGGGAGGACATAACTGTGGCAAAACAGTGGCATTGGCGAAGATTTATACAAATTCATTTTAACTGCTTAGGGGGTATGTACATATTTGTAGCTTGCTACTTGGAGAATTATGATTTGCAGGAAAATAATGTAACACATTACTTACATTGGATCCAGGGACTCTTTTGCTTGGCTATGGACTTGGATTTGACCTTATTTGGTGAGTAGTTCTGTTTGGAACAGGATGGCATCTATCACTTTACAATGTCCTCATTGCAGCTGGAGAAACCTCAGGAGTCTCATATTACAGGAGAAATAAGTATGAAGTGATGGGAGGAGATTATTCAGAGTGGGGGATGTGATCAAATTACTGAGGGAAACAAAGGAAGGATCCAAGATGGATAAATGTGCAATAGGATTGTGAAGCTAAGCAGACACTCACCCAGAGAAAGTTAAATAAAGGTGCACATTCCTTTGGGGGTGAGGTTTAGCGACGTAAAAAAACCTTGCGCCCAGTTTTGGATTACCACGGTTATGTACTATACCCACAGTATCCAATTAAAAAAAGTGGTCGCTGGGTTTTCAGAGCTGAAAACCCTGTGGCACATAAAATAAAAAAATAAAACTCACCTGTACGGAGGTCTCTGTTGGTCTCCGAGGCTCCCGGTGGCTTCCCCTCTATCTTGTCACTAGGGAGGGGGCTGCTGTGAGTTCCGGGCTCTGTTGGAAGGCTCCGGGGGCTACATGGAGGTGCATGGGCTGCTGGGAGATGTAGTTTCTCAGCATCGGCTATGGGGGGTATACACTCATGGGGAGGGGTAACACACACTGGAGGTCACTCACACACACAACACTCACTCACTCATACACACTTACACACACATACAAACACTCACACATACGCACCCTGCAGCAGAAAACTCGGCTCCCAATGCTGGATGCAGAAGACACTGCTTTATAAGGTGAGTAATTAAGGACTAAGTAAGATAATTGGAAACTTCCAATTGCTTAATTAGTCCTCACAGGGGGTGCTCCTGGGTTCCCAGAGCAAGGCTGCTGATTTTTTCTAAAATTAAAGATTTCAGGAAAAATCAGACTCTCTCTGGAAGTGCAAGAAAAAGACCTAGTTTTTTTTTATTTCACACCCGCAATTGGATTCTACCCAAAATGTGGAAGCATGAAAAAAGAAACAAGTAAGGGAGACAAGCTGCATGTGAAAGACAGTTCCCACTGAAACAAACATCATTAAAGAGAATGCTGAGACTTGTGGTGTGACAGCCAGACCGAGAGTTATAGTGTATGCTATGCAATCTTGTGGAGGGGAAGCTGTATCCTGCCATTTGGTGAGAGATAACCATTATTTCATGAGACACTGCTGCATTTAAAGAATACATATAACAGTGCTGCAGTGATACCATGTAAATACAGATCTTATTGTATCCATACATCCAAGTAAGGTTTCTAACTGCGTACATGATGATCACCAAAACAACCTGGATATAAAGTAGTAAAGCTACTTTAATAGTTCTGTTACATTACATTGTGTCCTAGACTTTGCACAAGGGACTGCTCACCAATTTATGAAGAATCTTCTTTAAACGAAATCATATTGAGAATGTTAGGAATCTATGTGACTATGGGCCTAATTCAAATGTGAACGCAATGCCGATATTTTAGCAATTGGATAACTATTGTCCAACTGCAAATGCATGCGCCAAAAGTACCTTAGCGTTGCTGCCTCACAGTGAGGATTTCTTTGCAAAGTGATTGACAGTCAGAGACCATTTGGGGCAGTGACAGCAAAAATGCAGGTGTGTTGTGACCGTTTTCAGGGTGTGTATCTGCCTACATCTGCGATCCTTTACGCAGAAGATATGGCACCAGCATCTCAGTTCCTGTGGCCATTCTGTTTGACCATAGAATTACTCATTACTTCTAATATCGAATGCAAAGAGGATAAAAGTGAAAAAAGAGGTACCCAAATAGGCACTTGGTACAGGTATATACTTAGTAAATCAGATAATAAAATGTCCCTTGTGTTAGGAAATTGTCTTCACACTTCTTTCTTTCCTTCTTTTAACTTCACAGTTGTTTCACTCCACCGCCATCTTTAATATTTATATCATCACACGTAAAGTGGGTAAAACAACGGAATCTAAGAAAAAGCACAAAAATAGTTTGCATACTATAGAGAGCAGAAATGCGTCGACCATAAGGAGGTGTGCTATTTTGTTTGAACTAGAGATATGTCATCCTTAGGAACTTGCATTCTAATTTTTTAACTTGGAAAAACTGGATTTCCCGAAGTTACTTGGTTTTTATGCTTGTTTTCTTCCCTTGGCTGCTGCATGAATTTTTTTATTATTCTTTTATTATTTTACTGTGGAATGTATCCTTTGAGGATTTTTATCTATTTGGAAAATTTGGATTGTGCATGAATAAATTATTTGATTGACGGGATCTGGAGTTTTGAGCTTTTTGGATACATACAATAAGTGGGCCTACACCTATGAGAATCTATACAAAGAAACCCTGATGTGCAAGTACAATATCTAAGACACTGTGAGTGGGGTACGCTATTCTAAAGAAACCTTTACAATATTTCTACCTTCCACTTGAGAGTGAGTTAATGGTATGTTGTACCTCTTATCTTCTGACACATATTGGGTGACGGTTGTTCCATTTAAAGATACCTTTCTGGGAGTCCACATGGTGTTATCTTTGTGAGTAGGGTATGCTCCATTCTCTACCCACTTACTAAGAGTGTGAATTTTCTTCTCACTTAATTAACAATTGTACTCTAGATCAGTTACAGAACATATATTTTCTTTGTTTTCATGCAAATACTTATTGGAGTGAAACAACTATGAAGTTAAAAGAAGGAAAGAAATAAGTGTGAAGTCAATTTCCTAACACAAGGGACATTTTATGATCTGATTTACTAAGTATATACCTGTACCAAGCGTCAATTTGGGTATCTCTTTTTTCCCTTTTATTCTCTTTGTATTCATTTGTATGGTTTAGGTGATTTCCATTTAAGAACAAGGAGGTCCTTCAGGCAGCTTTTTGCGCATCCAGTTGGATACCCTATACATTTAAAATCGTATTTGTCCTAACATTGAATGACCTGCGACTGATGCTGCTTCTTTGTACGCAGATGCTTGGTTTGCAAAGATGCATGTGGACGTCTCAATACATTTCCAGGTGATATCATGCATTAGCATATTTTCACACAGCAGCTGTATACAGGATCGCAGCTCTAATTGCGTTAGTGTCCACATGCCAATTAGGCTGTTATGTTCTGGGTTATTTGTGGACCCGGGGTGGTAGCAGGAGCGATCACAGAAGTGGGTTTGAATAAAAAACTAGGGCCCTGATTCAGAGTCGGAAGCTCTGACCAGAGCGCTTGCTCTGAATCAGGGCCCTCCTCCATTAAAATGGAGCGTCCTCCTGGACGCTCGTATAGCTGTGGGTCACCACCCACAGCATATACGAGCGTGCAAAAAGATGGTCGCGATGGTCTTGACAGCATGCCCCCTTTGTTGCGAAACCCCGAGCGATGGAAAGTCCGTCGCTCGCCGGGTCTCACGCATGCGCATGACAGAGCTCCTTCCATCGTGCGCATGCGCAGTGGGGAACATCGACCCACTTGCGAGTGTACTGCCGCTCGCGAGTGGGTCTGAATGACCCCCTAGGTTTTTTAATAAGTGCTTGAGTAGACATAAAATATGGCAGTAAATAAAAGTCCAGGAATATATAAATGTGCACAAGAGTTCTGTGGTGGGAGTAATGGGTTAATGTCCAAGTAGAAACAATTAGAGCTGTCCAGGTAGTGAGACTGAAAATAATCAAGCAGGTATGCAGGTAGTGATGCAGGAAATAATAAGCCAGGTATGCAGGTAGTGAACTAAGGCAAATGAGCAGGATGTCAGCAGGCTCAGGCACTCAGGTATGGGCAAGGGTGATGGAGGAAGCGGGGTAGTCCAGCAGAAGCTAGGAGCTGACAGGCAGACTGGCAGACAGCGAATTCACAGGAACAGGATAAGCACAGAGAACTCCCTCTCAGCTAGGCTGAGATACACAGTGCACTGTCAAAGAAGGAAGGCATTGACCCTTCCTAAATACCCCATGCCGTGCTGTTACTGGCCGGAGGGTACATGTGACTCACCAGGATTGGCCAGCCACATCACATGGCCAGAAGGCAAGATGGCGGCACCCATGCCAAATAGAACAGAGATGCTGCCAGGCCTTACCAGCGCAGAGTGACAACAGGCCCACACAACAACACGCGCAGCCAAAGCCCCCCGCCAGACACCAGCTCCACCACCCAACAGCGCACGCCACAACGACCTCACAGGTAACACTCACCTAGCGCCATGCTGAAATACCCTGGCCATGACACAGGCCCTATATCATTCCTTGCTAAAGTAACCAGGTATATTTGTTAATTGCTAAGTTAATATTATTGTTAACTTCTATTTAGATAAGATAGTGAAGGAAATGGAGATATGATTGTGAGCTGCTAAGTAGAAATGACTAAGAACTATTAGGGAGAGGGTAAGTAGTGCCCCATAGGCATATGGGATTTTGCATTAGTGAATCCTATATTTACTGTGATTTAAGAAATGCTTTCAATCTACTCCTTTAATTGTAGTCACTAGAAATACAGTAAATTAAAAAATCCAAGCTACTAGAGTTGCACATCTAAGTATCAAAATTACCAACATGGATTGCTGCTGTCACCTTCTGGTGGAGAAGACAGGAAAGCTCAATGTTGCAATTACTTCTATGAGGGTGGCTGGCAAATTGATGCTGAAGCAAGTACAGTTGCTGCATAACCAGCTTAATTTTGCTTGCAGGGTGATCCCACTGGGGCAGGTCTTTAGCAAAAAGTTTGAGCAGGATATATCAGTTTTGGCTATGCCTCACAATTTCATTTGCTTATCTTAGTTAAGAGGTTTATGCTGACAGAAGGCTACCCATAAGCCTGAAGGTGGTTAAATCCTGATGTCTAAAGTTACTAAGAATCAGTATTGCTGTCTATTGCAACCCAATCTACACAAAGTATACCAATAGACTAAACCAGCATTTACTAAGCATATGATTTGAGTTTCAATAGAGGTCAAATGGAGATATCATCATACCTTTTCTGTCTAAAACCCCACTGTATTACCCAGTTCTGATAGAATCTCCATCGAATAGAAGTGTAATGGTGACTGAAACTGACAGAAAGCAACAAAGACTCACTGTCCCTTTTCTATTGATTCATAAAAGCACATGTTATTTTGACATCACTAATCCTTTATAAAACAACCCCAGAATGCACAAACACATTGATAGTGTATCGAGGTGATTGGTTGGTTTTGGAGAGAGGATTTAGGCATTTGAAGGAGTAGTTTATGCTGAAAATGTGATTGTTGTAAAGTTGTGTTGCATTGTCTTTTTTATCTGTAGGCTTGTCTATTTTGAAATATCCTTTTTTGTGTCATTTCTTTCATTCATATTTCTGTCTTGCCAGTATTAATTTGCGTGTGCTTGTGGTATGCTTGATTAAAGTGTTGTGTTAGTGTAGGTTTTATTTTTCAGTGTTTATCATATTTTTCATGAGGAGGAAAGGGAGCAAGAACAAGAGGTAGGTGAGGAAGTGCAGGAGTCTGAGGAGGAGAAGGTTGATAGTCAGCCTGTCAAGACCAAAGCAGGCCATAACATCAGGTTCAGCTTTAATAAAAATGTGGACCTGGTAAATGCTGTTATGAAGAATTATGTTGTATGGGAGAATGGCAGCAAGAACTGCAGGTCACAGGATAGAACAAATCTGGCAGACAGTGATGAGGCTGTTAATGCCGTAGGACACATAAAATGTGATGTGGAGCCATGCAAAAAGTGCTTTTCCAACATCAAGTTGAAAGTAAAGGCAAAGATGGCAGAGGAGTGAAAGGCAGCAAGGCAGACAGGTGGTGGTTTCCCTCTTCAAATGGGCTACAATATTTAAAGTATGAAGAGCTGGTGTGTGGTAATTTCAGTGAAGTAAATGTACATGGCTCCGATGCCCCTTAGTGAAAATAATGTTATTTATTCTCACTTTGTAATTCTTTGCATACATGTGTAACACATACTGTATATATGTTAATGTGACCATCTGCACATACAAGGTAAACGATGCATTTATGTCCCCCATACCAGTAGCAAGTAATGGACCCTCTGTTACCCCTAGTGTTTAATTACACAAAAACAACTAAATATTTCCATGACTTTGGGCCCTTGCCAGTTGCAGCACCTGAATCTATGTTAAGGCCCCCATTCATAAGCAATCTGAAAACCACAATTGAGCAATTTGAAGATTTATTGCCCGATTTGAGGATTTCTCAATCTAGCAATCTCGCCCATACTTTACAAATCTTTTTCAGTGATTTGCAGATCGATTGCAGCAAACACAGATCTGCCAATCTTGAAAAGCCCATCATTTTACTAGTAACAGTCTGCAAATCTGTCGATCATGTCCATACCATACACTAGCAATCTACAGCCCCAATCCATCTGTGATATCCAACATGTTAGACAATCTGATTTAACAATTCCAATCACTTTTTGGTTGCAATCTACGACCTGTGTGGCCTATACATTGCAGATTTTTATACACAATCGATTGCAAATTGCAGAATTGCCACAATTGATTGCTGATGTATGGGGGCCTTAAGTTATGCTGTTGTGTGGACACACAGAAACCTTCTTCACACAATAATCATTTTGGATTTGAGTCAAGGTAACACATGAATATTTCATAAATATTATACTCAAATTTATGCTTGTTTGCAGTTTATTCATAACATAACGAAAACAAAAACCAAAGACCAAACCAACCAAACCTATACTGTACATAATGATGAGATGGCAAGTAAATTATATTTAACGATGTAGTATGCTATGTGTCAACTTTACACATTTACACAATATTAGTGATAAATATAATTTATTGTGTAAGTCCATCAAGGGCTATAGCCGCTCTTCCAGCAATGCCACATCATCATCAAAAAACCAATACAGCTTCTCCGGTAACTAATTATTTTAAATTAAAACATCCTCTTCGGCTCCTGAACAGCCAATTGGTGAGTTTCTGTTTATAAACATAACACAAAAATGATCAAATGTGATTTTAAAAGACAAATAAATAAATGCATATTTTCCCTCAAATTGCCATGTCTGGGTTTTTTTTGTGCAAAATCAAGACTAAAGTTAGCATTTATTTTATCCTTTTTTTGATTGACTCTGTAACTTTCTGGGCAGCTGTGTACTTTTCTGCTAAACACAAGCTACCTGTGCATTATCAAAAAGTGATTTAAATACAACATGCTGCACTACTGTTAACAACCAATTTTAACAACCAAACACATAAACTCTTGTTTCCCAACAGATACTACAGATATGTTAACATCTGTGACAACTGAATTTCCTGCTGAAGGCCCTGGTGATAGACATGAGAAAGACATGAGAAAGACATGATTAGATTACACTTGTTTGAAATTTCACCACCAACAGCACTAAGTCCAGAGCCTCCAAGGCAGAGACCACAAGCAACAAGTGCCACATCTGTTTCAAATTACTTGACTCAATTTATGAGTGTTACAGCTACATTGGAAGAAAGACAGGTTAAACTTATGAGTACCCAACTCTGCCAAATACGACACCTTTCTAGGAAAATGAGGAGAAGAAAACATGTATTGTCTGCCATGGATGTGAATAATACTAGGTTATGTACAGCTGAAGAAAATCAAAATAATACACTCAGTATAATGCATGATGCAAACCTTAAGATGCATGAAGCATTTATTAGGATGCAATAACAGTACCAAAACTGCATTAAGTGATTTAAACACTAATATGCTGTCATTAAGGGCTCAGTTCATTGAACACATACCTGACACAAATAATGTAGGACAACATCCTCAAGCACCATTCCACAAACAGGTTACACCCCATAATCTCCACTCAGACATTGTCAGGGCCGGATTAAGGTCTGTGGGGGCCCCTGGGCATCAAACATGTGGGGGCCCCTATTAAATGTGACAAACTGGGGGTTTGAGCAAAGGGGACCTTATGCAGAGCCCCCAGTAGTGTCAGTGCCCACAGTGGTAGTGCCCCGTATGCAGTGCACCCAGTAGTATTGCCCCTTATGCAGTGACCCCTATGTAATACTCCCATTAGTAGTGCCCCCTGTAGTAATGCCCTCTGTATAAATGCCCCCAGTAGTAATACCCCTGTAGTTGTGCCCCAAATAGTAATGCCCCAAGTAGTAATTGGGCATGTGTCCAATAGTAATGCCCTAGTTGTAATGCCCTAGTGCAGTTAATGATGCTATTTTTGTTATATTTTTAAGATTCTTGCACCTTATTTGTAAATTGTACAGTGTTGTGTAATACAGTTGAATTTTGCATAAACTTTTAACATGCCATCTGCTTTTTCTTTAGACATATCGAATTGGTTCAACTGTGTATGCTAATTTAAAATTGTTACATATTTCACAAATTAGGCAAATAGTAGAAGGGAAGGTTGTTTGTTAATGTAATTAGTATAAGACAACATTATGGTCCAGTCACTTTAACTACACAGTTGATACAGAACGACACCTACTGCATATAAAGAAAGTAATGAAATTAAAATAAAAATCCCATCAAAACCACTGAATAGTAAATGTAAGTGGTTTGGTGCTTTAATTTGATGGCATTTACTAAGCAAATTGCGGTTAGTAAATTTACTGTTACTCCTGTTGAAGCTGGCTGCATATGAGCACATCACAGTCCCATAGACATGTATTCAGCTTGCTTTGCTGCGGGTCTGCAGCAGATATCTCAGATTCATCTGTATAATACCACTTCCAGACATACCTGTAAAATGGCAAAAAACCCGTATTTTACCCGGCATTTGTGTACCGAGTTGTTTTGCCATTTCCTGTACCGCTCTTCAGACAGAAGAGCAAATTACCAGGTCAAACATTTCAACCTGGTAATTTGCTGATTTACACGGGTATTTCTTCTGTCTGAAAGGGTCAACCCGGGTCTAAATTCCCTTGTCTCGGACCCTAGTAAATTCCTTGGTCGAAGTCCCGGGAACTTAGACCTGTGTTGACCCTTTCAGACAGAAAAGGACCCGTGTTAATCAGCAAATTACTGTGTTGAAATGTTTAACATGGTAATTTGTAATCTATCTGAAAGGGGTATGTAAAACTCAGAAAATGGCAGTTTGCCACATATTACAGTTTGACACATCCTGCCTTTTTTATTTCCAGATCACCACTCAAGTTAAAATTGCATTCTATGCCATTCAATTGAAATAAGCTGAAACATTTGAATCCAGCTAAGGTAAGACTACAGCTGTTGCCTGTACATAAGGGGGTTGTTGCTTCAGAGTTGCACACAAGACAGCTGCTTGTCAAAGAAACTAACATCTCTGTCACTGTGCATTTGCATTAGACCAAAAGATATATGACAATTCAACAGAGTTTAGCTTATTTACAACTCTATATAACCTACAATCAGGGGCTTTGAGAGCTGTGCCGGGCCTGGGGGCATGGCCTAATGTGGGAGGCATGGCCATGCCCCCTCTGGATAAAAAATGTTTCCTGCACCGCATATCTGTGCTGTACACTGGGAAGGGGGGCGCTGTGAGCCCCTTAGCCTGTAATACAGCCAGGGGGTCACAATCAGTGTGATCACTCCCAATCACAGGCATAGGAGACTGCTGCAGCTGCTGCTCAGCAGACACGAGCAGTCTCCCACTGCAGCCCAGCAGGGAGGGGGCGGCAGCACTGGATCCATGCCCCAACATAACCACTCCAGAAAGCCTACCCAGGGTTATTAGTACCCACTCTCCTCCTCTCTCGGCACCACTTCCCACAATTCTGCCTACACAACCATGACATGTCCTTAGAACACTTAGCCAACATTCACATGTCACAATGCCTTCCAGTTATACACATTCAACCAGAAGCGGAGATGCTTTGCGGTGTGTACCACTGTTAATCAACTGTAGTTGCTCCTATATCTATATGCTTGGCTCAAACACATGCAAAGAGTGAAAATGTAGGAGATCCATCAGCAGTAATGTCTTGCATACTACTCTTTATCAGCCCCAAATAGCACAGTCTGGCTTCTGGTTGTAGACCAGATGTATTCCTTACCTCTCTAAAAATTAAGTAAAGTCCTTATTTCTTATACTTTGTTACATTTAGCAAATCCAGAATTTTAGGCAAAAGTCAAGGCCATTGATGCCCTCATAATTTAGTTATTTTACCTTAACACTGCATTGATAATTACTAGGTAATTTTTCTTCAAATTAAAAATATTTGTTATATATGGTTGTCACTTGTCAACACAGATCTAGATCCAGCACCACATGAATTCTCTTTAAATTACTAGTATATACATTATTTTAAATAATATAGTCTAAAATGTTAAAACTACAGATTTCTGTTTTAAGGGTGCCATCATTCTAAAAAGTATAATATCATTTGCTAAAGATGGATGCAGGACAGGAACTTTTTAATAAAACTGTCTATTTTATTGATGTTCACAAGAGACAAGCAAACACTATAGTGTTTGATATAAATGATATTCTCTGTCAAACAGAGGATACTGGTGGTAAGAATGTCAATATTCTGTAGAGTCAAACGGTGTGGACATAAGAGCTTACAATCATATATTTTATCATTGGCTATTTTTGTCCTTTATGCAAATCATATTATTTATTTAGCCCTTCATCATCCTATATTTTGTAATGTCTTGTAACCTACCATTTAAAATGTATGTTATAAATATCTTTGGGGCAGATGTATGAAGCTTTGGAAAGTGATAAAGTGCAGATTGATAAATGACCAACCAATCAGCTCCCAACTGTCATGTTATAGGCTGTGTTTGAATACAATGATAGTGGGGAGCTGATTGGTTGGTTGTTTATCACTATCCACTTTATCTCTTCCCAGAGCTTCATATTGTACATATGCCCCATGGTGCTTAGCCGGCTTACTGTCTCCTGATCATCATACATTTTGCAAATTTACTGATAATTCTAAATGTGAAATACTTCAACAGATTTGCTTATGCCATGATAAACAACAGGGTGATTATTTTATGTCTATCTTGTTTTAAATGTTTTATACTGAAGTCAATACCTTCTTATATCAAACAAATAAATATTATGTCTTCTTCAGTCTTAGGGTGTGCACAGAAGTATTTATCACCACCTTATTGTCAACACTTGTAACCAAAGTAATTGTGAACATGAAAGCCATTCAAATGGTCACAATTTTATGGTAAGATCCATCCATTAGTTTGCAAAGTATTTCAGACATTCCAGGATACACAGTATATAGAGGAACCTAATGTTTTATTATATGTTCTAGTTTTGCTCCAAGTTAAATATTTTTAATTAAACAACAATCTACTATTGTTTGATGGTAGAAATATAATCCTTTAAGATGTTGAGTTTTATTCCTTAAATAAGTACAAGAGTTTGTGGACTGAAACTTTCAGATAAATTTAATTTGTAATAAATCTCTTCCAACAGATTTTCTAAGTAATTGGTTTATGACTTTTAACTCATTGGAAAAGAAGAAAGTAACTTACTCCCTGAAGCCAAAAAGTGTACCAATTAGGATGATTTTGTTTTCTTTTTTATAATTCGCAATAATTTCATAATATTCTGAAATCAATTGCCAGAGAGTACTGATGGACCAGCTAAAAGAAGGATGTGAATACTTATGCCTTAGCATAGCTTGTATGTGCCCAGAGCAAGAGTCCTTGCCAAGCTCCTTCTGGCTCACATCATCTGTTTCTATCCCCAATAAGCCACGTACAGATGTGTCCACATATTCCTATCTTCAAATTTTGTCAAATAGCTCTGTGTAGCATGCCACAGACTTTGTGAGCTGAGCCATGCAGTATGCCACACAGTTTTGCAGTGAATATGCATCCTATTTGAATCACTAATGCAACAAAAATACAAGGCACAAGTACCCTGGGCACTGGAATTGCTTGCAGTACAGTAGTTGTGATTGACTGGAATGCTAATGAGAATAAAAAGGCAAAAGACCAAGGACCAATATGAGTTATATGCAACACTACTTGTGCCATAAAGCATTGTATTTAATCTGTGAATTAGGGCCTGATTCAGAGCTGAACGCTCTGACCAGAGCACTCGCTCTGAATCAGTGCCCTCCTACCTGAAAATGGAGCGGCGTCCTGGCCACTCACATAGCTGTGGGTGACCACCCACAGCATATGCGAGCGGCCAAAAAGATGGTCACGATGGTCTTTGACCATCACGACCATCGGGCTTGCGACGAGACCCTGTGGTAGGGTCTCGCTGCCACAAGCCCAGAAGTGATTTTGGCTCTATCAGAGCCAAAATCACTCCCACTGACATCATTACTGATGTCAGTGGGGCAGCTCCAGACGGTAGGCGTTCCCATGGGAACGCCTCCGTCTGGCAGCCAGGCCCCCGGCACGCCAACCAAAGGGGGCGTGCTGTCACTCACCATCGACAGCACACCCGCTTTGGTGCGAGACCCCGAGCAACATATCTCTCGTCGCTCGCTGGGTCTCGCGCATGCGCACGACGGAGCTCCCTCCATCATGCGCATGCATATTCGGCAAACATCAACCCGCTTGCGAGCATCATTGGCTTGCGAGCGGGTCTGAATGACCCCCTTAATACCAATTACATTGAGACAAAAATATTAATCCTAAATGCCCAGGACTGCAGAGTGAAGGAAAAGCAGCCAACAAGTGCTCAGCACCTCTAGGAACTCCTTCAAGACTGTTGGAAAACCATTCCATGAGACTACCTCATGAAGCTGATTGAGAGAATGCCAAGAGTGTGCAAAGCAAAAGGGGGATACTTTGAGGAATCTAAAATATAAAACATATTTTGATTTGTTTAACACTTTTTTGTTTACAACATAATTCCATATGTGTTCTTTCATAGTTTTGATGTCTAATCTACTATGTTGAAAATAATTTAAATAAACAAAAAACATTGAATGAGAAGGTGTGTCCAAACTTTTGACTGGTACTGTAATTGTACATTTGCTCACCATTACTGTTTAGAAGAATAAAAACCCCAGAGTTACTATTCAGTGGGTTTACAACCTGATGCAAAGCTGTCAGCAAAACATCAGAACTAATAGACTTGCTACTGGCAGGTGGGTTTGTGTTAAGCACTGCACAGAACACTGGGATCTATCATTAGCTTTATTGTACTTACAGTGTAAAAATGTTTTTTTTTTGTAAATGGCACCCCCCCAATAAAAATAATCAGTTCCAGGCTTTCATGTCTAGTCTAGTATTGGAAATGATTGGCTTCAAATGTTGTGTATCCCCCTATTTTAAAATACCAGCACTAGGCTGAACCAGTTGGGGCTGGTTACACTATTGCAGGAAGATGCTCAGCTTGGGGCCCTCCTTCCATAATGGTAACAAGCCCCAGACTGGTTAGTCCTGAGCTGGAATAACTAGCGAAGTAGAGACCAACTAAAAAAAAAATTCCCTCCCTAAGGACAACCAGTCCAGGGCTGAAAGCTCATTTCCGCACCCTGGTGGCAGTGGGTGTGGAGGTAATACAGTATAATAAGTATAATTAATATTGTTCTGGTAAATGTGCTCCACCTATAAAAAAAATATAAAAATAACAACAGTACAAACACACCATTCAAAAGGTATTTTATGAAATAAACACTCCCTCACACACCCTCATTTTCTAATTTATTACTCACTTTATCCATAGGGAGTACTCCTCTTCAGTCCATCTAGCATCCTGGATTCTTGTAAAAAAAACAACCTTATAGACAACATAACTGCCCCTCTAGAACCCAAAATGAATGAGAGGTCATTTGTTGAAATTCTTTATAGGAATGAATGGGACTGCACTGATTGTTCAGGTAATGACAGTTCCCACACTCTAACCATTCAGTATGGCCCCATATTGAATTTTAAAAAATGCCAGATGAGACCTGTGTAGCAAAAACTAATTAAACTCAAGAGATATAAAAATAACCTTGTGCTGCATGGTCACTTCTACTCTGAATAGTATTGCTGACATAAAATCCCTGGGGGTTTCATGGTTGGCAATATCCCAACCATTGACTTAAATAACTTCACTTTCTGCAGCAAGTGGTGCCGAAATTTAAATGACTGTTAATTGGATCTTATTTTATTGGTTGATTAAGAAGTTACTGTATTAAAAAGAAAAACTTACCTTTAAATTAAATGAATCAATCACAGGGTGTGATGGCATACCATACCTGTATTGCGCATGGAACACGTCCATTAAGGTATCAGCCTTAATGATCGGAATTTTATTGTTTTTATATGCTTGAGTGGCAGAAATTTAATAGGTTTTGTAAAAATTCAGATCATGTCTAAGATACCTTAAAGGGACATGTGAAACTGTAAGTTTTTTTTGTCTATGGAATATATATATATATATATATATACACACACATACACACACATATACAGTATATATATATATATATATATATATATATAACAATTAGCACTGAAAAAGTTCAAACAATGTAACTACAGTGAATAAAAAAATCCCCAAAAGGTCCAAAATGTCAAAAAAGTATCCAACAAAATCCAAACAAATGTATAAGTGCACAGGAAAATCCAAGTGTAGGACGGCCAAGCTCCTTGTCAGGATCCACACCACCTCCTCCATTCTGAAATACAATAAATGACAAAAAAGCGCCTCCTAGTGCAATAGAGTGCAAATGTCACCAATGTGAATTGAATACAACTTATAAGAGAACCTGTACCATATGAATAGAATAATTAGGCTTATCTTAAAGTTTCATATAGGTCCACACGAAATCATCTACAGTATTTTTTTTTCATTGGTTTAATAGGACTCATACAAGATAAAAACAAACATACTTAATGCAAAATGGTTTTTAAAAATGACAACACAATTACGTATATAATTGCTTGTACAATAATTAGAGAAAAGAACAGCTTATCTGAAGAAGATTAGATTAGCAGATACACCCTGGCTGTAGATGACTTCATGTGGACCTATGTGAAACTTTGAGATAAGCCTAATTATCTATTCATATGGTATAGGTTCACTTGGAAGTTGTATTCAATTCACATTGGTGACATTTGCACTCTATTGAACTAGGAGACACCTTTGTAATTTATTATATTACATTATATATACTGTATATATATATATATATATATATATATATATATATACACATCAAGAATCTCCTAAGGAGCTATATAAAAGGGAAAGCAAGGGGAATGTGTGTAACTATGTTTCTGATTGAAATACACATTGATTGTTTTGCTTCCTTCAGAGTGCCGCCTATTTGTTTCCCCTGGGGCTTATATAGCTCCTTAGGAGATATTTGCTGTGTATCCCACCCACAGGAGGCTACCCGACAACTGTTTTGGATAATTTATGCCAAGTCCCAAACTATCGGATTTATATATATATATATATATATATATATATATATTTATATATATAAATACATACATATAAGTAAATTTACTATATCCAAAACTATAAAGTACAGAGTACTATCTTATCCATGGTTTAAAAAAATCTGTATTTTGGAATATGGAATTTTTTTAGCACGACTGAGAGAGAGACACCTTTGCTTTCTGATGGTTCAATGTGCACAAACTTTGTTTAAAGGCTAGTATCCTGCCCCTACCAGGTCATGTGTCATCACACCCTAAGTTGCAATCTGTGAGGTTCCTTGTACTGTAGCCCTACATTATTGTGACCATGCACATGAGAAAAGAGGAGTTGCTATCCTTGTAGCTAATCACCTGTAATTGGAAACTGAGACAATTATTCAGGATATAAAGGGCAGATTTATAGTAGTGGGTACTTTAAATAATGTCCCGGTCACCTTAGTGAATAAGTATGCCCCAAATATTGATCAAGTCTCCCTTTTTGCATTGTTAGACTCCAAGCTTACGCAGCATTGCAAAGGTGACATTATTTTAGCTGGGGACTTTAATATGGACCTCCATCATAAGTATGGCAAGTGACATCTCTTACCTCACTTTTAAATCTTTTCTAGCAAGGGTAACTCTAAAGCCCTCCTCCCTCTTCTTAAAAAACATTGCCTATTTGAATCCTCAATCCTCAAAAGTCTATGACCCACTTGTGAAAGATTAAACCTTTTTTCCCATGCTCATAGAATTTCACTAGAATTTGCATGATTTTTATTGGATTAAAACAAAATTATATCACCTATAGTAGTGCAGTTAGCATGAAGCCAGCATCCTCACATAAGGAGGTAACACCAACTTCCCAAATACAAAGAAGAAAGAACAAGTTCTGTACAGTGAATGGCACTAAGCAGTGGTGGGCTGGGCCAGGGGGCAGGGTGCCATGTGCCCCCCGGGCCGCAGCGTCATGCGGGCCGCGGGCAGTCTGTGTCACTGTGACACAGACTGAACCGCATGTGTAGCGCTGACCGGATGGAGTTCGGTCAGTGCTACACAAGTGACAAACACACAGCCACCGGCTCTAGCAGCTGTGTGTTTGTTGTAAGCAGCAGCCAATGAGAGTCTGTCACACTCTCATTAGTTGCTGCTGCGCCCACTGCAGGAGCCACTCCATCTTCCAGCTGCCGCAGTGGGCAATGGGAGAGGTGTCATTTCATCATATGATGTCTCTCCCATAATGCCTGGGAAGGACAGACGGTGGAGTGGATGGTGACGGTGGGAGCGGGGATTCAGGTAAGTGTTTTTTTTTTTTACTACGTGTGTCTACTGGTGGGGAGGCTGGCACTACAAGGGGGAGACCACTACTGGGGGCACCACAAGGGGGAACCACTACTGGAGGCACTGCAAGGGGGGACTACTACTAATGGGGGCAATACAAGGGGGGGACTACTACTACTGGGGGCACTACAAGGGGGGCTACTGGTGGCACTACAAAGGGGAACCACAACTGGACTGGGGGCATCACAAGAGGGAGGGACTACTACTGGGGGCACTACAAGAGGGAGACCACTACTGGTGGTACTACAAGGGGGAGATCACTACTGGGGGCACTACAGGGGGGGCACTACAAGGGGGACCACTACTGGGGATTATAACTGGGGGCACTTCAAGGGGGGGACTACAACTGGGGAGACTACTACTGGGGGCACTACAAGGTGGGGGACTACTATTACAATGGGGGACTACTACTACTAGGGGCACTACAAGGGGAGGTGACAACTACTAGGGGCACTGCATAGGGGGGAGGGGACTACTACTAGGGGCACTACATAGGGGGGAGGGGACTACCACTGGGGGCACTGCATAGAGGGACCACTGCTGGGTGCTCTATAAAAAGGGCAATAGTGGGGGTACTGCATAGGATGGAGACTACAACTGGGGCCACTATTTAAGGGGCACTGCATAAGGGTTACCACTATTGGGGGCACTGCATGGGGTGTGGACTGCTACTGGCGGCACTATATAAGGAGCACTGCATAGGGGGTACCACTAATGGGGGCACTATATAAGGGGCTTACTACTGGGGGCACAAGGGGCACTGCACAGGGGGGACCACTACTAGGGGCACTACTGGAGGCCTGCATAAGGGGATCCTCTCCTGGGGCACAGGGGGGCACTGCATATGGGCACCACGACGGGGCTGTTCCTAATCTTTATTTTTACTTTACATTAATCCCATATGGACCCGCCTCCTCCCTGGAACACTTGAGGGGGGAGCGCCGTAGCACGCATGTTCTTCGGGCACCCTGCCTGCATGCATTTGCCCCCAGGCTAAAAGTTGCCAGCCAGCCCCTGGCACTAAGTCTCATAAGGATGTATTCCTTCAATCCTTGTTTGCATATACCACAATACAGGACATACTGTAAGTGCTTTACATAAATAAGCAGGTTTATTCCACTTTAAAAACCACATAAAAGTGGATATATAGAACATGCATCAATTAATTAATAAAAAACATACATATATAAAAATTATAAACCAATAAGGGACTTGATAAAGTAATGCAGCACATATCACCATAAAGTCCATATAGATCTCACCAATTAAAGGTGCTGTGGTGGGCTAGCTTACAGTGTTTTGCCCAGGACCTCACTGCTTACTACAAGCATGTGTTGTTCCATTAATTTCAGTGAATGCTGCCAATGCAACATGTGGTCAGGCATTATCTTTGTGCAAAAAACACTGTTTCTTCAGCAAATGTGGTCTTTATTTCCTTATGGCTCCATGCAAATTGGTATCAGGACTTTTGCATAGTAGTCACCATTAATTGTTGGAGAACCCAGTGCTGTAGGATCATACCGTGCACATCAAAGTAGAGCAGAAGCATAACTTTACATACCAAAGGAATCACACAGAATTTTTTGGGCGGAGGCAAATTTGCGTGTTTCAATACACTGGACTTTTGTTTGGATTCCTGATCATAATGATGAATCCACAATTCGTCACACGTCACAATCGATGTCAGGAAACTAGGTATCCTCTCTGACATTCGAACGGTGTTCATGCACTATTCAACTTATCATTGCATCTACTTTTCTGTGAGATTTCTGGGTACCCACCTGGCACACACAATGCATTTTCAGTTCCTTTGACACAATATGCTGAACCCATTTGTATGAGATGCCAAGTGAAACTGAAATTTGCGTAAAGTTAACCTTCTGTCATTTTGCAATATCTCCACAGCTTTGGCATTGTTGACATCTGTAACTGCAGTGGATGGTCTCTCAGAACATGCTTCCTCAGTCACTCAAATTTTTCCTTCTTTGAAGTGTTTCCGCCACTGAAATACTGTGGCACAGCTAATTGTTTCTCCACCTTGTGCTTGCTGTAAAATTTCATGAGTCTCATTTCCACTTTTTACAAGTTTAACACAAAATTCACTAACACATCTCTGATGTAATATCACAGACACATTTTCCTGATCCACCATGATGAAACATACGAAGATCTTTCACGGAAGTCCAACCACAGGTTCTGACACATCGATGTATGCACTTCACATTAACCAGCATAGCATTGCCACATCAACCTATGGGACAGAAAAACAGAGGCAGTCTCATTCATTTTCAATCAGCCATCGTATCTGGCAAGTCTTCTGGGACAGATGTCTTTAACAATCTATGTTATTGCCCACTTCTTTGTAGACTCTTTAATGGCTTCCTCAAGAGTGACCCATTGTCTCCTCATATGTTAGAAGCACTGATTATTCTGATTCATAAATCTGGGAAGGACCCTGATACTTGTTCCAGCTATAGGCCCATTTCTCTTCTTAATAATGATATTAAACTATTCTCTATAATTTTGGCCACAAGACTAAATTGAGTTCTCACTCAGCTTATTCATGTGGACTAGATGGGCTGTCCCAGGCCGGCAAGCAAGAGATAATACTAGCATAAGACACCTTCTCTGCTCTTCACTTTAGATGCAGAGAAGACACTTGATATGTTATTATGGCCTTTTATGTTTGCTACTCTCCGTGAATTTGGTCTGGTAGGACTCCTACTAATTTGAATCCAAGCTTTGTACTCTAACCCTTCAACCTGGGTGCAGCAAAATTATATGGTTCTAATATTTTTAAAATTAGTACTGTTGTACCTAGTAATGGTACTAGGCAGGGGTGTCACCTTTCATCAATAATATTTGCTTTGTCTAGAGTCCCTTGCACGTTTAAATAATTCCAATTCACATATTAAAGGGTTTGTTGAGGAGGGTAATGAATATAAACTATCGTTATTCGAAGACAATGTTTTATTTACTGTCCTCCTCACACCTCTATCCTAATTTTTTTCAGACTTTGTCTTCTTATTTCACTATCTCTGGCTACCGAAGAAATAATTCTAAGTTTGAGGCCTGACCATTACATATCTCTGGCAACACCCGGGCTCTGTTTGCCCAAAATTTTTACTTTACATGGCATTTTCAAAAATTAGGTACCTAAGAATCTATATCACTGGCTCCTATGGGTCTCAATACAAAGAGAATTTCCCATCCCTTTTTGCTGCAATCATGTCTAATCTCCAAGCTTGGGGGAAGCAGACAATTTCATGGTTTGGTCGCATGGTTACAGAGAAAATTAATGTGTTGCCTAGAGTCCTTTATTACTGTATATGCAAACTATCCCTTTGCCCATTCCTGCTAAGGCTTTATTTCAGGTGCAGGAGGTGATAGCTTTATTTGGTTAGATTAGCTGCCTTGACTAAAATTCTCCACCTTAATCAGAAGTTCATTAGTGAAGCGAAGAGGCTTTTATAACATTTTGCAAAGAAGCAGAAGAACAAAAATAGTCTTACTGGCATGCTCTTAATTGTGTATGATGAATAGTCAAAAAATGAATGTGAATTATAGACACATAATACTTAATCTTTAATAATTAACCCTTATTAAAAAGAGTGTATTATAGAAACACTTCATAGTACCTGGGATCAAAAATATATATATTTTTAAATATAGTATGCTTGTATATGTATTAAATCACATATAAAATGGTACTTTAATGGTTAGTGCGGCGAAAAATGTGGTCCTCTAAACAGATTCCCTATTCCAATCATAAATTACCATTGAGTTGGTTCGTTAATAGGGAAGTTGTCACAACCCTGGCTAGTTTTTCACCTTTTGCCTTGGGGCTGCCCCTGTCAGCTGTCCCGTGGATCTGTGTGCGCAATTCACCTGGGAGATCACCTCTAGATCATGCTGGCTGTGACACTTCTGTGATTGCATTGGGACTGAGCTCCTTTCCACATTGATTATTCACCTGGGCTCTTCTCTGCCTGTGAACACTGCTAGGCTTGATTGGAATTTGCAGGTATAGTTCTGACTCTCAATGCTGCTGATAAGTTTGCCATCCACTACTCTTAATGCTACTGCCAGACCACCTGACTGTATCCACAATTTCCTGCTAGACCTAGAGTATAAAGATCCTCCTCTGATAGCACTCAGGACCTGAACATCTCGTTCTTCCTGTGGAGTATAGTTTGTGCTACTTCTGAGTACAAGGGTATCCCAGGCTCCTGCTCCTGCTGGTTCCTAGACCAATTCATCTGGAAATCCTGCTTACAGCAATACATGGTATATCCAGAAATCCTGCTTACAGCAATACCTGGTAAATCCAGAAATCCTGCTTACAGCAATTCCTGGCATATTTGGAAATCCTGCTAACAGCAATACCTGGCATATCCAGAGGTCCTGCTGCAGCATGACCTGTGTTCCTGAGTTCCAAGTTACCCATTCTGCTCTACTCCAGTCTGGAGTCAGATCCAAGTTCCAAGCTCCAAATTACCCATTCTGCTCTACTCCAGTCCGGAGTCAGATCCAAGTAATCCATTCCACTCTACTCCAGTCCGGAGTCAGATCCAACTCCAAGTTCCAAGTTCATTCCATATTGCTCCATTCCAGAGCCAACTCCAAATTCCAAGTCCATTCCACAATACTCCAGTCCGGAGTGATATTCCAAGTCAATTCACACTACTCCAGTCCGGAGTCAAGTTCCAAGTTCATCAGTTCAATTCACATTACTCCAGTCTGGAGTCAAAGCCCAAGTTCTTCAGTTCAATCCACGTTTTTCCACTCCAGAGTCAAGTTCCAAGTTCACCAGTTCAATTCAGCAAGTCTTCCTGCTGGTCCCAGTCCAGGTTCTTCCAAGTTTTCTACTGGTTCCAAGTTCCTGTCATTTATCATCAAAGGCAGTTCTTACTGCTACATAAGTCTTGTGCAATTGAGCTATTTACCTCATCTATGGTTCCAGTCATGCCAGTCTCTGCTGAACCCAGTTCATCACCTGAGTCAGGTAACTCTCAGACACCAACCATAACAGAAGTGGATTAGATACCCCCTTACTATGATGTGTAATGTATAAAGTACATAATTATATCATCATACCTAAAATTGATATCAGATCTGACACATCAATATCAGAGCAGCCTCATGTCATTGCTAATAATTTTGCACATAATTGATAACTAAATAACTAAATCAATGTATGCATGAAAGACATAACTGACATCATACCCTCATCTGTCCAATCGATATCAGACCTAAAACCTCACTCGCTAACATGTCTCATTTCTTAACATTTTGCACATAATTTATAAGAGGTAATAAATAAATGAATGTACTGGTCATACCATAAAGAAACAACAGAGTGTTAAATCCCGTTATGATACACTTCAGAATAGTAACACATCATAGGGGTCAATCCTATTAGGTGCAAATGGCAAGGTGCAAGTTGCTATTTTCACGTCATATTCACATAGTGAATTCACTTTGCAATCTAATTAGCAACTCGCATGAAATCAGTCAGACTGAATCTGCATCTTTCCACTCGCACCTCCCTGAGAGTGAGCGATGGAAAGGAAAATCTTTATTTGAAGGTTAAAATGTGGGAACACCATGTTGAACCCCTTGGTCACTCCCCCTAATGACTAAATAGGCATTTGGAAGTTTCCAATTAGCTTAATTAGTCTAATAATTACATGTCATTTTTTGGGGTAAAAAAAAAATTCATCAAATTACCCCCAAATCAACTTTTTCATTACATTAGGCACCCCAAAGTTAATTACAATAATTTTTTAGTTTTTTTGCATTTTTTGTTTAATTCATTTGAGATTAAACAAAAAAAGTTTGTTTTTAAAATAATTTTCTTGCATTTAAAAAAAACCACAAATCAGCCATTTAACACCATTTAAAAACCTACAGTACCTTCCTAATGCCTACAAACAACCTTCTATGCGGTCCTGCTAACAAAATTATCCATTTTGGGAGGTCTAGGATGGTCTCCCCACATTTTCATGCATTTCTCACAAAGCTCATTTGGCAGTCAATTCGTACCCATCCACTGCGAGTGGTGCAAATAGGCATTTTTTATTGGATTGTTGAAATCTCGGGAGTGCTCTTCGCTGTGAAGTGTGCGAGTTTCAAGAAACAAACTCGCTGCTCGTCATTCACATCTAATTGGATTGAGCCCATAGTGTGGCATATAATAATATAAATGATTAGCTCACACATTAGTGTGAAAGGTAATGACCTGTGTGAGCTTGGTACAAAATGCTCAAATTCATACACAAATGAAAAAAAACACAAAATTCACTGTAATTGAATAGCACCACGCGCCCAAGGCTTCCACCTTTTTCACCCCTGATAAATTATCAGGGCTAATTGAATTCCTCCCATTGTGTTGTCTTTTAACCAATAAACTTATCAAACAGCTATTTATATTGTAAACGTCTGATGAAGTGTATCTCTCTGGCTGGTATTACATATAAATAAAATATATACTTTCCAACTTTTTATTTGTGTAGTGATTGATGTACAGTAAAGATAAAACATATCCTGTATAGTTTATTAAATGCTTTCTTTTTAATTGTACACTTGTAAGATGTGCAATTATGTGAGAGTAATTAAACATACTTTGACATTGTGAACAATTATTTGTAGTGCACCTACATTTGATATATAGCATGATGAGTTCTGTATTAATGTTCTTCAGTTCTATATATTTGTCTGTGCTTAGAAGGGAAGCCATATATTTATATGCTGCTAACAGTTCTTATAATTGACATCATGGCGTGATTGTCATTTCTTTTTAGTTTAAGTATAAAATAATTTATGAAGAATCTTTCACTTATATGTTTTTCTAGTTTATTTTAAAGGTAAGGACAATTCCAAAGAAGTCTACTTATTTCAAGAATATGAGTTGTCCATTTACTTCATGTTTATTGTTAATTTAATGATAAATTACCTTATAGATAAGGCAATAGCTGTTGTAAGTAGTCTGATATTACAGTATAACTGACATTTCTGTTTCTCAGACAATATAGACTATGTAGTTATATAAGGGTTTTTAAATTACTTGTTTTTACTGCTGTGTAAAATAGAAGATCTCAAGGACATCTACTTATGGCTTTTCACCATGTGAAGATTCATGTTTCTGGCAGCAGATGACATGATAAATCTCAGTGTCAATACAAATGGCCACATTCCCTTGGATGTGTAATTTACTTGAAACTCAATACATATAGTATATGTAGCAGTACAATTGAAGGAACTGTATTGCCTGCCAGCAGATTTGTGAATTGAGCTGTATTTTAAATAGGTTACACTAAAACATACAATTGTCTTTTTTTGATTATGGAGATGAGCTTCAAATAACCAGAATTAGTAATGGAACTTCATAAAGAATTAAAATTGTTTAGTGCAGTCCACTAACAAGAACAATATGGAAATGGAACAAAATAAGAGGTCAGAAAGCTATAATGGTACTAAACATGTTATTTTGTTTCAATCTTTATAAATTTGATGTTAGTATGACAATTAGGAGCTTAAATAAAACAAATAATGTATATATGCATATATAAAAAAATATTTTAGTGGTAGAACTACAATTAATATAAGCTGCTGGTTGAAGGGGCATCACACCCAATGTTCCCAATAAAACACAAAACTCAATTTATAGTAAGTATATGAGAAAGATTTCCCATACAAATGACCTCCCCACTAATATAATATTATATAATTGGCTCTGCAGTAGGTTGAGAGAATGGCAATACAAACTTTACAAGTCAAATTTCAATTCAATATTATAAATTTAGCAAATGCAGTAAAAAACATTATTTACTAAACCATAATACAAATTGCCAACAAAAAAATATTTCCACTTTGTATTAATAGCAAAGGTTATCCCCCAACACTCAGAATGATATCAGCAATAAGACTTGAAAAGCTACATAATGGTAGATAATTCAGATATCTCAGTTGCATATGTTTTCAAAAATATGTTTAAGCCTATAGGCCATTTCACAGTATCTCTGATACTGGAGATTCCTACTTCTAAGTCAAAGTCCGGGGCACGGAGCCCCAAAAATCCATCAAAGGCCAGCCACTCCTGGGAAGTGGCCTGGAGGATTAAACATATTTTTGCAAACATATGCAACTGAGATCTCTGAATAATCTACCATCATGTAGTTTTTCAAGTGTTGCCCAGAGTATACAGCCCATGTGGGGCTGTGGCAGAGAAGACTGTCCAAGAGGCCAATGGAGGTCTGTAGAAGCAGAAAAAGAAGCCTACCTGGTTGTTTTTTGTTTTCTGTTGCTATGTGCTGACAATATTAAAGCTGTTTGGTGACCCTTATTTGAGCACCCAAATGATTCACAACTGACCAATCTACTAAGCAAAATAACCAATACAATGTATATATATATATAGTGTATTCCTATAGTGTGGCATTGCAGCCCCACAAGGTAAGTAAAGAGGCGGCACTCCTTTATTCCATGAAGAAAGGTGTATTCAAAGCATCATAAGCATAATTACTGTCAGTTGACATTTCAAGGTCCCAAGACCTTTTCATCAGGACTATTAAACAAAATATATATACATTGCTCCAGTACGTAATTTTGCTATAATGATATTTGTGGTATCTATTATATGGTGTTTATGCTTGTACTATGTATCTGTGTAATTAGTATATTAGTACTATCCATTTATAGCTATATCATCCTTTTTTATATGTAGCTTTTGCTTCTATGGTGATGGGATACACCACCACGTTATCTGAGTGTGCACTCCATGTTACTGCTCCTTATGGCAATAGTTTGTGGCACTGCCGTCCAGGTGAGCAGTCCTGCCCCCAGTGTTTGGCATTTAACTGCGTGTATTATTTAAGGTAAGACTCTAGTTTGTGTTATTATTATGGTCCTGATGAAAATGCCAGAATAAAGACATTGAAATGTTGACTTACAATATGCCGCCTGTTGAACTTCATTTCAGCTGCTTGGAGTGCTGCACTATTTTGGTGAGACCAATATATATATATATATATATATATATATATATACATATGTATATAAAATGTCACCTCTAATATAACACCTCCCCTGTCCCGTCAACTTTCTACACTTTCTCTCTCTCCTCACCTAGAGGCTCTCCCTTCCTTCCCCATTTCACTCTCCCCCTCTTTTTAGTGCTTCCTCTATTCTTCCATGCCACTTCTTATCGCCCACTCTTTCTCAAGTTCTTCCTCACGCCCACTGTCCCTGTCTCTATCTCTCAGCCCCTCTCTCCCATTTCTCTCTCTCTTACACTCTCTCCCACATACACACACACATTGTCAATTATGAATTATTCTCCCTAGTGTTCCATTGTGGTGTCACCACATACTGCTTCAACTGCAGGGAGGTTGTCAGACTCCATCCTATCAGGTATGAATGTTTCCTAAGAGTTTAAGATTATTTGGAAATACAAGTAAAAGGCAGTTGGACATGGCTATTGGGATTTTTTATTACTATTTATATTTGTTTATTGACTTTATTTAAGATTTTTCAAATAATAAACAGTGGTAGAGCATATGATTACAAGTCATTTGATGACAGTACAGTTAAACATAGAACAGAGAAATGTGAGCATGATGTCTTCTTTTGTATATAATGTTATCTGTAACAAATCTATGATAACTACAGTAAATATATAAACTGTTGTAAATAAGTTGCTGTTTATGTGGATATTACTGCCTGCATTCCATCTTGCTACAAATAAGGGTTTATTGCAAGTGGCCTGTGTCACATTGGGTTTGTGGGGATTCATAACTATATTTTAATTTGTGTGTCATTAAAATATTAATGATGTGGCATCTGTGTTAGTAAGTGTTTCACAAGACTAAAATATTTAGGAAGCAGTAAAAGAACTCAATAAAAGTATTCAGCAGCATTGTATATAGAGAAATTAAATTACTTTCTATCTTTAAAGTTAATCTTTTTGTTTGGTCCAAATGCAGAATTACTATTAATGAGTTCCACTGAAACTTTTGTAAACTCAGTAATGTAAAGCAATAAAAATACACTGACTGCTCCACGTTTTCTTATAACTACTGTAGAATTCAGGCTAAATAACATTGCTTTTGTCCTTCAAGTGAACTTTCTTGTTTTCTCTTTTGGGCAGAACTTATTATGAATGCATCCCACAACTAAATATGCTGAACCACCAGGTAAAATATTATTTTCTACTTGCAGTTGCCATTGGGGGCTCATTGACATGTTATAAAATCATACAACTATCTTTACTTTTATGTAACATTTCATTTAAGGTAGTTTAAATTTTAAGTTATTGTAAATCAATATAATCATTTGTGCTGTGCAGCAAAATATTTTTTCCTTGTTATTTTAGAAAATAGAGATTTAGTAACCTTTATAGTACATATCTTAATTTGGTTTTATTTATAAATATATAGTGTAGCATAACACATCTCTAGTGTAAGCTTGCTGAGAAGTAGCATACACCATAATCAAGTATTACATAATGTTTCCAACCCTTGCTAATATTCTGTACTGACAGTTTGATAGAATTTTACTGATGCCAAATATTTTACTGGCACGTTATTAAAGTTATTATAACATCTGAAAATAGAAGAATGTATAGAATAAAGATACCCAGAGACTAAAATGCAATATATTTTTTTTACTGATGTTAACTAATCTCTATGTAAATTTACTGATGTTATATTGATACAGTATGTGATTTTCTAATGTTTAGGGAATTCATAGTAATGGCAAAAAAGTGAGAAGAATTATATGGGTTACAATACATATTTTTTTTCCATTATGCCAGAACCATTTGTTCCCACTTCTGTTGTAAAAGGAGTGGCAATTGGTGAAACCAATCATTTTTCTTACAGGTATCACAAGCAATCCAAATAAAATATGTTCTGATTTACTCTAATTTTGATTCTGCATAATTCAGGGACCACCCACATTAACTCTGCATCTTTAAAATGTTAAAGTTTTATTTGAGGTGTTCAAGAAACTTGCAGATGATTAAATATTTTCCAATTTTGCTGCAAATAATTATTTACAGAGTGGAGAAACCGGATACAATTTAAATGGATGTTTTTAGACCTATACTATTCTATATTGGAAGCAATGGTTGATACATTTGCATATCTACTAAAGGGTGGTTGACACAGATGGTAAATATTAGAGATGAGTGGGTTGGGTTTTCAGAAAACTGATACCTCCTGAATTTTGCATATCCAAGTTCTTCAAAGCCCAGGCTCATTTTCTCTCGCCAGACTCAGAATCCAAAACAAGGCAAAACATCATCTTCCCGGCATCAGTACTCACGTGTTTTTATTTGATAAAAGTCCATGCCTTGTGATGGCAAGCGCCATTTTTCACAGTACATTGGAGAGGGTTATGGTGGTCTGTGAGCTGCTACACTAAGTCAATGCCAAAGAATGGGTGTGGAGTGAAACTAAGTACTGCTGTAAAGCTTGTGTGTTTAAGGCATGGGAGTGACATTGTGTTAAAAATTAACATTCAGTTGGTGCCATGTCACCATTAATATCAGCACTGGGAGTTGAAATGTGAAGTTCTCATTTTTTAAAGAAATAAAAAACTTTATTTTTCTAAAACTTGTGTGTGTGTTCATGGCTAGGTAGCGGCACTGTGTTAAAAAATAATGTTCATTAAGTGTCGTGCCATATTAATATCAGTGCTGTGAGCTGATATGGATCATGCTCAGTCGATAGAAGATCAGGAGCAGCAACCAAATACTTGTGCAGGCATGATAATACTAGTACTTCAAAATCTATTAAAGCTGGTGCTCAAAGATATAGAGCATTTTATGGCAGGGCACTAAAATTAAAACAATATTTCATAATGTTAAAGAAAAAACATTACCTCTAATAATAAAGGGACAGTGTATTACTGAAAAACATAAAATTGCCAATATGCCATACACCACATACAGTAGCAAGGAATGACTCAGTCCTTGGTCTTTATTTGTGAGTGGTGGTTTTAGAACTGCTGTCAGTCAGGCATCTTCTTCTGTAACCTCACATGATGATGCAACACTTTCCCACTCAGTGCTACAAATCGGGGACTTAGCATCCCATACAAACTCAGACATTCATTAATTTCAAGACATCTCAGGGTTGCCTCCCTGTGATTTACTGATGCACCTGTCTGCTCACCTAGTCAGCCAGGCCAATGGCTATTAACCACTCCCTATTTAAGCCAGCTTCTGAAAGTAACCCATTGCCTGAATAAACTTTTCCTTCCCAGGATAGTTCTAGGCTCAAGGTTCACTCCATGTGTCCTGGTATCATGTCCTCTGTGACTTTCATCGCTACTGCATAGACTTCTTGCTGTTTACCATCTCAGTCTCTAGTGCTGCACTCTCTAGCCATTACTGCATTCCATTGGCCTCTGTGTATTTGTCATCTGACAGTGCTGCAGCTTCCACACTGCATACAGACCAATTCCAGCTACTTAACTCAGCCAGTGTATATCATTACCTGGTTTCCATCTGCTGCTGTGCATCATTGCCTGTCAGCACTGCAGCTTCCATTCTGCATACATACTTGCTTCTCCTCAGTACTAAGCCAGCGTGTGCAGCTGCAGTTTTTATTCTATCTCCTGGTAGTAACTCTCTGTGGAGTCCGCTCTACATCAGTGCCACTGGGACACTGCCTGCAAGTTACCCATACTGTATTACTCTGTGTTTTGTGGTTACGCAGGTAATTTGGTTATGCTATTGTGCTGACTCTGTATTGGTTTCCTTGTGCTATGTGCTATAGTCTTTGGTTAGGTTTAGAGAACGGTGCTGGTTCCAGGACTAGGGTTCAGTGTGCAGTATGTGGTCTGTACACTGCGGTGTTCAGTAAACTGTATTACTCCTGAATCTCAGTTTCTCAGTTCCTCACTGGGTTCCAGTTTCAAGTCTTGTGTCAGAGCAGTATTAGGGTTTTAGCTTCCTCAAGATGTACTCTGACTACAATAGACTTCGATTCCTGGCCTGAGTTCTGAGTTCCAATCTGCAAATAATATATTGTTCTAAGTCCCGAAGGTCACCTTTGACTCTGGAGTGTACCTCTGGTCTTGCAGGTCAACACAGGTCAGTAGGTTGGGGGGTCACCCAGTGGCCTTGTCTGTTCATTCCATGTCCAGTTCAATATCCACACATATCACAAGTCTGTGGTTCCTGCATCATCAATAGTGTGTCTACACTCCTGTTTATACAAATGAGCCAAAGTATCATTACGCCTCTATGTTTCCTATGCACATCTGTCATACCTAAGGTTCCCAGGTCAGATCTACAGAATATCAAAATTGTGACACACAGACTCTAGAAGAGGTGTTAATGTAATTCAGGCAAATTAGTGCAGAAAAAACACACTAAGTATGAAGAACAAACTGTGTTCAGAAATGTCAGAAATCCCTTAGGAGAGTCTAAGAATGTTCGCAAAGGCTATGTGTGAGTTTGACATTTCTGATACTTTACTCAGAGAAACATCCTTCCGTTTCTGCACTCTATGCAAATGTGGAGATGAGAAGCCCAAGTAAATATAGTGACATAGATATTGAGAATGCTATTGTGGAAGTGCAACAGAATGAGGGGGATATTTGTGTAGTTGATGCTGTTTGTGAGGATGTTGATGAAGATGCTGTTTGTGTAAGTCAGGCACAAGTGACAGATGTCCTTGCCCATAAGAAAAAGATCATTGTCATGAATGGGCATAACACCAAAAAAAAACACCTCTTATGTGTGGAATTATTTTTACCCAAATCCTGTACCGTTTGTGAAGCCAAAGTAAGCAGAGGTAGGCATGTTAACCATCTATGAAGTTTTTTGAAAAAGCTAAAAAATAGGATGAAATAAAAACAAATAGTACAGCATCAGCTAGCTCCCAGCTCTCAGCTAGATACCATATCATGCAGTCTCCACCACCAACACATCCATCACATTCAACACATGTATCATCAATCTCCTCATTATTGATCAAATGTATTCCTCCTGCATCCAATTTGTGAATGCTAACTGACTCCTTCCCTATCCAGGATTCCCCAGATGAATCTTTGAGCACTAGGGCTGCTGCTGCTGGGGATGAATCTTCATCCCAGAATGGGATCAAGGTGACTAGTATTTTCAACAACTGTATATTGTGGTGGGGCTTTGTTGCCCTGGTTACCAACAGTGATGTGGGCTGGGAGCATGTGAGATATGGGACACGGCCTTGTAACATCACTTTCCAAATGATGGTGCCTGGATGACAGACAGCGGTGAGCATATGTGTTTTTATAAATAGTGTGTTCTTGTACTATGCAGTTGAGCCTTGAGATTGAAACGTTGGCAACACAACAACTTGAAGGTCAATTCTCTATTTAAATAGTCCTATGGATGCCGCCTGTTGGCTGCTGTGTATATATATATATATATATATATATTATGCAAGTATACCAGGTCTTTTAACGACTGACGTAAGAGGTGTGAATCAATGAAAATGTGCAAATATATTAGTAATTGCTACATAAAACATATAGTGGGATAAAATAACAATTTATTATATGGCAGCACTGATATATAAACAGGCAGCTTCCCAAAGCATTTCATCCACTGAGGACTTCATCAAGGGGTGCTGTTAGTCTGGGGTTACTGCTTTTTATACACCATATCAGACAGGACTCAATTTGCCTAAATCACAACTGCAGTTTATCCTCTATTAAGTGTATGAGTTGGCACCATTACCTCTCTTTGTATATATATACAGTCAGGTCCATAGATATTGGGACATTGACAGAATTTTCAGATTTTTGCCTCTATTCACCACAACAATGGTTTTGAAATAAAACAAACAAGATGTGCTTTAACTGCAGACTTTCAGATTGAATTTGAGGGTAATTACATCCAAATCAGGTGAATGGTGTAGGTATTACAACAGTTTCAATATGTGCCTCCCACTTTTTAAGGGACCAAAAGTAATGGGACTATCAACTCAAAAGCTATTTCATGGACAGGTGTGAGCTATTCCCTCATTATTTCATTATCAATTAAGCAGGTAAAAGGTCTGGAGTTGATTTTAAGTGTGACATTTGCATTTGAAATCAGTTGCTATCAACTCTCAATATGAGATCCAAAGAGCTGTCACTATCAGTGAAGCAAGCCATCATTAGGCTGAAAAATCAAAACAAACCCATCAGAGAGATAGCAAAAACATTAGGTGAGGGGAAAACAACTGTTTGGAATATTCTTAAAAAGAAAGCATGCACCGGAGAGCTCAGCAACACCAAAAGACCCGGAAGATGACAGAAAACTACTGTGGTGGATGACAAAATAATTATTTCCCTGGTGAAGAAAAACGCCTTAACAACAGCTGGCCAAATGAAGAACACTCTCCAGGAGGTAGATGTATATGTGTCAAAGTCAACAATCAAGAGAAGACTTCACAAGAGTGAATATAGACGGTTCACCACAAGATGCAAACCATTGGTGAGCCACAAAAACAGGAAGACCAGATTAGAGTTTGCTAAACAACATCTAAAAAAGCCATTACAGTTCTGGAACAACATCCTATGGACAGATGAGACAAAGATCAACTTGTACCAGAGTGATGGGAAGAGAAGAGAAGGAAAGGAACTGCTCATGATCCAAAACATACCACCTCATCAGTAAAGCATGGTGGTGGTAGTGTCATGGCGTTGGCATGTATGGCTACCAATGGAACTGGTTCCCTTGTATTTATTGATGATGTGACTGCTGACAAAAGCAGCAGAATGAATTCTGAAGTGTTTCGGGCAATATTATATGCTCATATTCAGTCAAATGCTTCAGAAGTCATTGGACGGCGCTTCACAGTGCAGATGGATAATGACCCGAAGCATACTGCATAAGCAACCAAGGAGTTTTTTAAGGCTAAAAAGTGGAATGTTATGCAATGGCCAAGTCAATCCCCTGACCTGAATCCGATTGAGCATGCATTTCACTTGATGAAGACAAAACTGAAGGGAAAATGCCCCAAGAATAGGCAGGAACTGAAGACATTTGCAGTAAAGTCCTGGCATAGCATCACCAGGGATGAAACCCAGCGTCTGGTGATGTCTATGCGTTCCAGACTTCAGGCTGTAATTGCCTGCAAAGGATTTTCAACAAAGTATTAAAAAGTGAAAGTTAGATTTAGGATTGTTTAGTTTGTCCCATTACTTTTGGCCCCTTAAAAAGTGGGAGGCACATATAGAAATCGTTGTAATTCCTACACCATTCACCTGATTTGGATGTAATTACCCTCAAATTAAATCTGAAAGTCTGCATTTAAATCACATCTTGTTTGTTTCATTTCAAAGCCATTGTGGTGGTGAATAGAGGCCATAATATGAAAATTCTGTCAATGTCCCAAAATTTATGGACCTGACTGTATATATATATATATATATATATATATATATATATATATTTAGAAAGGAATTCTTTCACAGAACAATTTACAGCACTTAATAACTGGAATAAGAACGAAATAAAAAAACAGTATATGCCAAAATGTGTCCTCCTCCATGTGTATGTCATTGTAGTCCCCTCCTCCATGTGTCTCTCATTGCAACCTCCTGCTCCATGTGTCTCCTTTTGCATCCCCCTTCTCCATGTATCTCTCATTGCAGCCCCCTCCTCCATGTATCTCAATTTGCATCTCCCATATGTGTATCTCATTGCAGCCCCCTCCACCATGTGTCACCCTTTGCAGCCCCCTCCTCCATGTCTTATATGCAGCACCCTCCTCCATGTGTTTCTCAATGCTGTTGCCCCATAGTTCCCCCTTCCTCTCTCAATGCTGCCCCCTCCTTATAGTATAGTTATCTGTCATTGCATGCCCCCCTATAGTTTCCTATGAGGCCCACTCCCTATAGATTTGCTATCTCTCCCCATGCTCCCTTCTATCTTAAGTAGAAATCGCTAGTGTCATTCCTTTCAGCTCCTCAGATAAGCCAGGACCCCATTCAGCAACAAGCAACCTTGCTGCCTGTTGCATGCCACACCAAAGACAGCTTGCTCTTGCTATCATAAGGGAAAGACTTCTGGACTGCACACCCTGAATATATATATATATAAATAATGTGAGGTGCTACCTGATGAGACTAATCGCAGGCACAAAAATAGACAAATCTCAGGTGCACAACTCCAAATTATTAATAATATATAAATGCAATACAATTTTGCAATCAATAGAGGTTTTTAGCATAATCTTGGCCAAGGTTATGGGCCTACCCACCATATCCAGTTAACCTCTTTAGGGTAGGTCCCTAACATACTATGATTCGAATCCAGAGCGCAGGACACCCCCAAACTAGCCCAGCTAAGCCACCCCAGGGCACCACCATAGTAAGAAAAGTGCAGTGTGAAAGAGATAGTTAGGAGCAGCTACTGCTGTATATAAAGAATGAAAATAAAAAGTGAGGTACATATATAATAAACAAACAGTGAAGGGTTAAAATGTGTTATAAAAGAAAAATGTGTAATAATGCAGTGCCCTGAAACAGATCAACAAAGGCAATCCAGGAGGACCCACGCCCCAAAAATGAACCAAAGTTGCACTACAGTATATAAAACTTGTAGCACTTACCTAGAATTGTGCCTAATACTAGTGTGCATATTCATTACAAGACTCCATGCTTTTAAACCAATAAGGTAGGGGTGCTAATCCAGACTGAAGGCATCTCCTTTCCCTCAGGTGTGCAATAAAGCACATTAAATGGAGTATATGGGAAAGATTTCTGGCCTGCACACCCTGAATATATAAATATATATATATATATATATATATATATATATATAATTTTAGGTGCTACCTGATGAGACTAATTGCAGGCACAAAAACAGACAAATCTCAGGTGCACAACTCCAAATTATTGATAATATATAAATGCAATAAAATTTTGCAATCAATAGAGGTTTTTAGCATAATCATGGCCAAGGTTACAGGCCTACCCACCATATCCAGGTAACCTCTTTAGGGTAGGTCCCTAACATACTACGATTCAAATCCAGAGTGCGGGACACCCCCAAACTAGTCCAGCTAAGCCACCCCAGGGCACCGCCATAGTAAGAAAAGTGCAGTGTGAAAGAGGTAGCATAACCCTTCCCACTCCCCACTTCTGGCACCCTACAGTGCTCCAAACTCCACTCTCCAAGCCTCCCCAGCTATGGAAACAAATAAAAAAAAAACCTGACATCTTCTGGGAAGCCTCGATAGGCCACCAGCCACAGCACCCTGGAGACAGAGGTGCTGTAACCTGTGGAGCCGCAGCACAAAAATTGGGAACTGCTGGACTAGGTTTAATTCCAGCCTTATTAACAGATACAAGCCATCCATACCTACACAACCTGCCATGACATAGGGAGAGGGAATGTACCCTAGTCCAGCACACTGGAGAATACATTCCATTTTATGCAAGCTACTGAAACCATTTGAAGTAGCGACCAATAAAGTAAGTTCAGACTCGGCCAGGCTGAGTCAGGTGATTTTCTTAATTATGTTATTGGAAAATCAGCTAAAACAAAGCTATTACTCTAAGTCTGTTGAAGTTCTGTATACGCTTTTCCAGGACCAAAGGTTTGTCAAGTTCTTGTCAAGTTCTGCAAGTTTTTGCAGAACACTACAATTTGGAAATCATGCTTGATCCTAGGTTTAAAGTATACATAATATCTTTCTTTTCAACTGACACAGATGCAGAGTTTCTTATGAGCAAGTTGTCAGCTCAAGTGGCTCATGACACAGTAAAGTCTCCTGCTCCAGTTTCTCTTGCAAGTGCTACTGCCATGAAAATGCTAATCTTTTCCCAGAGTCCCACCGGTGATCGGGTCCACTCAGCACATCAGAGTAAAACAAAATTATGACAGCAGGTTAGGTCTAAAAGAATTGCTAACAATTATTAATACCTTCACCAAGACTCAATGTGATACACTAATCATCAATAGAATGGTGAAAGATTATATAAATAACAACATTGAAGCTAGCATGTCAGACAGTGCCTTTGACTACTGGAAGGAAAACAAGGTAATTTGGAGTTTCCTGTTCAAAGTAGCTGTGATTTACTTCAGCTACCCCCTCCTCCATCCACTGTGTACTTGGAAAGAGTGTTTAGCACAGCCAGGAACCTTGTGAGCAATCGGAGTAGGAGTATACTTCCTCACAAGGTGGAAGAGCTGATGTTCATAAAATAGAACTACAGATTCCACTAGTAAGACCTTTCCTGCCAATTACATCAATGTACAGAGACTTTAATGCTGGATTCTAGTGGTGGTGAGCTAATTTTGTGTGATGATGATGTTAACACTGATGAGGTCAAGGAGGATGATAATGACATATTCGGAGTGTAGACAGGATTAACAACACTGTTAGCTGCCTTAGGTCCATCGGTAGCTTGTTTTGTGGGAACCCAAACAAACCAAGCACTTCAGCCACAAAAGTGGCAGTTCCTGTTGCTGAAGTGCTTGGTTTGTTAAACTGTGCATGTTCTTTTTAGTATACGACATAAGTGTGGGTGGGTTGGCCCAATATCAATTCCATCTTGTGTATTAGATTTTTTTTATGGGTTGTATTTTTTAGGAGGCATTGGGGACAGTTTTTTATAATAATAAACATTTTTATAGGTTATTGCTGTAATACATTAATAATTTGCAAAACATTTTTAACCAGAAAAGAAAACAATTTTAATATCCAAGGATTCCTGACAAGGGTTGAAACAAGAAGTCAAGAAATTAATAGTTGCACTGCAGAGATGGAAGTTCCAAAACAGACTATATTACACTATAAAATATTAGGAGGCTGACCCGCTGGCCATGCTACCCCCCTCCTCCCTCATAACTTTTCTTTTTACTTTTCAATTTCTGTAGAAAATTAAATTACAATACCTAACTAATCCATACTTCTTTCCTTTACCTGCCTGCCACTACATGTATTCTCCACATCCTTTTCCCTGTACTGCCCTTGGACCTCTGATCTAGTTCTTAATTAATGAAAAAAAATGTTTTTATGGGTTTGTACAGTTTATTAAACTGTCAACCTGTCTGCCACTGCTGTGGGGCAATGTTTCTTAGATGTGCTATGGTCTTTTAAACTGCTATGTGTTTTGTACCGCTATTCTTTTAAACTGCCGTGTGTTTGTACCGCTATTCTGTTGCTTAATTTAGCTGTCAAAATTGACTGGAAATTTGTGGAAATTAATGTTATTGAGGTTAATAATATTGTAGGAACAAAAACAGACACAAATTACATGATTTTAGCTGTGTTTATCAAATAAAAAAAAATCCAGATCCAAAACCAAAACATGTGAGGGTGGTTTTGCAAAATAAAAACACAAATCAGTATCCACATCCAATAAACATGCGGACCAATGAGCATCTCTAGTAAATATGACATATCTGTTGCAATACCTTATACTTACTATGCAGGATACAGCTAGTTTAAATGATTTATCACTTTTTAAAATATTGTGTGGTAGACCTCCTCCAGGGAACTATAAGTAATTCATAGGCAACAAAAGGCTACTGTATTCCTTGTATTTGTGCACGTTTTACCAGTGCAGGACAGGATTTTACAGGGCATGTCATTTTAAGGGAGAAATTAATGTAAGTATCTTAGGTTTAATAATGTTCTGCTAAAACAACACCCTATGAGATCATAGAATGATTTGGAAAACGTAAATGAAAACCTGTCCAAATCTACAATGTCAAATTACGTCAGAAGACCAGGATTCACTTTCATTCTTGAAATTGATGTAGGTAATGCTCTTGTAATACCTGGGGTGAAATTTCTGAAATGCTGTCAATTTCTCAAATTTACAAAGTAGGATAGCACCTACAAAAGATCAGAGGACGTCTCTTAGTTACCTCTTGACACCATAGTAATAAAACATGACATTGTGTCAGACACTGAAAACCAGGAATAAATGTTCACCTAAATGTCTACAGAATACCTAAGGGTAAACAAAAGGCCAACAAGTTTATATCAATCTGCAATTGCTTGTTATAGTTATCTATCCGATGACTGTTCCTAAATAAAGCATTCTGATGAAACTTATATATTACATATAACCCTGCACTCACAGGGCATATATTCTTTAAAATACAGTACATTATAACTCCAACATCCTTCTTCAGAACAAGTGCATACATTTATTTAACCAGACAGAAAATAAACAAACATTTTTTTTTTTTTATTCTTAGCTATTTTATTATACATACATATTTATGTACTCATATGCACAGAAAAGATAAAGCATAATATGCTGAGTTGGCTATAATTCTAGCACATTTTTTCCATGCATTGTCTGCATGGAAAAAATGCATATAGTTGCCTGTATGTAGAGTTGTGCACACCTTGCTGTGTTCCTCTATCCATACACTTGTTTGCTACTCATCATCATCAATGTACTAGTACATGCCCTACTCTGAGAACAGGTACATTTGTTCTTACAAGAAAACTAATATGCATGCTTGAAGTCAATAGATAAATACACATTCATGATACCTTAATGAATCTTACATTCAACTCTACTGTACATAGACAGGGTGTGAACACCACGCTTTGATTAGTCCAGATTCCCTTATATATCTACTACTGCTGGGGAGTGGAAGGGTACACTCCACCTTACCCTCAAAAAAATATACATGCACTGGTAAAAAAGGTGGGATACTCAAAGTGTAATGATATATATATATATAACTGAGAAAATGGGGATATATATATCAAATAATTTATTAGTTTATTATTATTATTATTATTATCCTTTATTTATATGGTGCCACAAGGGTTCCGCAGCACCTTACACAGTACATAAATAAATGAGCACACAAGAAAACAGATATTAACAGTACAAGCAAAGGAGGACAAATACATGATTTATACATTGCTGCATAACACTTAAATAAGCAGCATGATGTCTGTAACCAAGGGTTGGGTGCTGCTGTAAATTAGAGTATAATTAAGTGAAGGAGAAGCACATGAAGGAAGAGGGCCCTGCTTGTGAGAGCTTACATTCTAAAGGGGAGGGGGCAGACAAACATGGGTGACACATATGGGCTGGATACAAGGGTCACAGTAATATAACACCTATGGAGAGGTTAGTCTAAACTTAAGAGGAAAAAACAATGAGTTCAGCAAAATTGCACCAAGGCTCATGATTTGGGGGCCACAACCAAGGACCATTTGAGAGGTCATCTTGCTGCCTCATTCGGTATGGTATAGTTGGAGTGGATAAGCAGATTGCATGGGGAGATCAGGAGGGATGCGGGCAGCATTGGAGATACAGGTGCAGGCACAATCCATAGGCATGGTGGAAATGTGGTGGTAGATAAAAGCAGTCCTTAATAGCAGAAATTGCTGATTTGTTAAATTCTGCTTCTGTTCTCCTCCTGTTTAACTCCTGAATAACCCCGGCTTCAATTTAAATGTTCTATTTACACTTTAAACTAAGCACTTCAAATCTAAGTACTGTTGCTGGGCCAGACGCAGCTATGGCAGGCTAATAGTGACAAATAAGTATGACTCAAACCAGGTGTCCACACGGTGTCCACCCCTAACACCTCCTCACACAACAAAGGGTCAGCAGTAAAATAAACAACTGGTGAGAGGACAATATACCAACACAGAAACAGAATAATTTCCTGCCTTGATACAGATTTTAAAATAATATGAAATACTGTCTAGTTAATTACCAATCAGTTTTAAAGGCTGTGCAAATGAAAACCAAACAGCAGTATGTTGGGTGCAGTAGTTAATTACCTATCAGTTTTAAAGGCTGTGCAAATAAAAACCAAGCAGCAGTATGTTGGGCGCAGTAGTTAATAAACTGTGGATGAGAAGAATTTAAAAATCACATCACAGTTCCTACCAGGTACTAGTATAGTTAGTAATAACTCCTCAATAACTCTGGCTTCAACTTAAATGTTCTATTTACACTTTAAACTAAGCACTTCAAATCTAAGCACTGTTGCTGGAGCACCCTCGGCTATGGCAGCCTAACAGTTTATACAGTGCATCCAGAAAGTATTCACAGCGCTTCACTGTTTCCACATTTTGTTATGTTACAGCATTATTCCAAAGTGGAATAAATTAATTATTGTCCTCAAAATTCTGCACACAATACTCCATAATGACAACATATAAAAAGTTTTTTGAGATTTTGGCAAATTTAATTAAAAAAATCAACTAAGAAATCGCATGTACATAAGTATTCACTGTCTTTGCAAAGAAGCTCAAAATTGAGCACATGTGCATCCTGTTTCCACTGATAATCCTTGAAATGTTCCTACAGCTTTATTGGAGTCTACCTGTGGTAAATTCAGTTGTTTGAACTTGATTTTGAAAGTCATACACCTGTCTATATAAGGTACCACACTTGACAGTGCATGTCAGAGCACAAACCAAGCATGAAGTCCAAGGAATTGTCTGGAGACCTCCAAGACAGGATTATCTCCAGGCACAAATCTGGGGAAGGGTACAGAAAAATATCTGCTGCTTTGAATGTCCCAATGAGCACAGTGGCCTCCATCATCCATAAATGGAAGAAGTTCAGAACCACCAGGACTCTTCCAAGCATTGGCCAGGCATCTAAACTGAACGATCATGGGAGAAGGGCCCTAGTAAGGGAGGTGACCAAGATCCAGATAGTCACTATGTCAGAGCTACAGCATTTCTCTGTGGAAAGAGGATAACCTTCCAGAAGAAAAACCATCTCTGCAGCAATCCACCAATAAGGCCTGTATGGTAGAGTGGCCAGACGGTAGCCATTCCTTAGTACTCTGGGACCGTGATAAACAAAATTCTCCAGTCTTAAGAGACAAATATTGAACTGTTTGGCAACAATGCCAGGTGTTATGATTGTGGGGAACCATGCACCACTCATCACCAGGCCAATACCATCCCTACAGTGAAGCATGGTGGTGGCAGCATTATGCTGTGGGGATGTTTTTCAGTGGCAGGAACTGGGAGACTAGTCAGGATAGAGGGAAAGATGAATGCAGCAATGTACAGAGGCATCCTGGATGAAAACCTGCTCCAGAGTGCTCTTGACCTAAGACTGGGGCAACGGTTCATCTTTCAGCAGGACAACGACCTTATGCACTCAGCCAAGATATCAAAGGAGTGGCTTCAGGACAACTCTGTGAATGTCCTTGAGTGTCCCAGCCAGAGCCCAGACTTGAATCTGATTGAACATCTCTGGAGAGATCTGAAAATGGCTGTGCACCGACGCTTCCCTCCCATCCAACCTGATGAAGCTTGAGAGGTGCTGCAAAGAGGAATTGGTGAAACTGCCCAAAGATAGGTGCGCCAAGCTTGTGGCATCATATTCATAAAGACTTGAGGCTGTAATTGCTGCCAAAGGTGCATCAAAAAAGTATTGAGCAAAGGCTGTGAATACTTATGTACATGTTATTTCTTAGGTTCTTGTTTTTTTTTATTAAATTTGCAAAAATCTCAAAAAAACATTTTACACATTGTCATAATGGGGTATTGTATGTACAATTTTGAGGACAAACATGAATTTATTCCATTTTGGAATAAGGCTGTAACATAACAAAATGTGGAAAAAGTGAAGCGCTGTGAATACTTTCTGGATGCACTATAAATAGTGCACAGTATTACAATTGTTGCAACTTATGTTAAAATAGACATCAGTAAAAGGCTTCCATTGGTTGAAAACTAATACTGGTATACAATAAAAATTGACTTAATAAACAACAACATGTAATTAAACATTTAGTGGTATTGTGTAGAAAAAAGTTTTGAGAGCGTATTACTTGCTGCACTAATAGTATGAAAAGAACAGATTCCTCCCAAGTGGGATATCAATAGTGCTCACTATGTAATATAATATCACTGTATGTTGTTAGACATAGTCCACAAAATGTCTATGTAGATGGATAGGGGGGAGACCCGTAGGTGTATAACTCTATCCTTAATTTCTCCAGTGTCTGATTTATATATCCCAGAGTTGAAGGCACAAGGGCTTGCCTATGTGGGAGGATGGGGGAGACACCTATTAGGTGTATAGCTCTACCCCAGAAAAACTACCAAAAAAATTTCAATATCCCAAAATCAAAAGGCTAACCTATCCTGTGGTACTGTACTTGCCTTGAGGAGGGTACAAATGATGTGGGGTCTGCCAGCAGACATAATACTTCTTAGTCCGATATTTCACCCAATGTTAGGGCTTCCTCAGAATTGAGTAAAAGTGTTTTGGGACATTGAAATTCGGCTTTGGAAGTTTTTCTGGGGTAGGGCTATACACCTAATAGGTGTATAAATTGTACATTGGAGAAATTAAGGATAGAGTTATACACCTATGGGTGTCCCCCCTATCCATCTACATAGACTGCTTGTGGACTCTGTTGAACAACATAAAGTGATATTATATTACATAGTGAGCACTGTTAATATACCACTTGGGAGGAATCTGTCCTTTTCATACTCTTAGTGCAGCAAGTAATACGCTCTCAAAGTGTTTTTCTGCACAATACTACTAAATGTTCGGTTACATGTTGTTTATAATGTAATTTTTTGTTGTATACCAGAAATAGGTTTTAACCAATGGAAGCCTTTTACTGATGTCCATTTTAATATAAGTTGTAACATTTGTAATACTGTGCACTATTTATAAATTAATAAATTATTAAATATATGTATATATCCCCATTTTCTCAGTTTTATATATATCGTTGTGCTGGGAGTATCCCACCTTTTTTACCAGTGTACATGACTGCTGATGAGTCAACAGACATTCACTGTACTTTGCCTACATGAGAGCATACCATTGCAGCACAGTTCTGCCTCTTCAGTAGGAAGTGTAGATGCATTTTAAAAGTGTATGACCCTGCATTGCAGTTTCTTGTGCATATGTGAGATGAATGGAGGTGTAGTCAGGCAATTACCTCACTCCACATGATCTCCCCTACAGGCCACTGAGATGCTGCAGATGGTTCTGGAACTCAGACTGGATGACATCTCTGTGGAAAGACAGGGCAGCTATTAGATGTTCAGACAAAGATGACACAGAAGACAAAAAGAAGAGAGACCCTCAGTAGCCGGGTAAAGTAATCACTGGCAAAATGGCCTCAGACCATGGTTTTCACACATAGTGTACTGTGGCCCTGATTCAGAGCCGGATGCTCTGACAGAGCGCTGGCTCTGAATCAGGGCCATCCTTCTTCATTTGTAGAGTGGCATCCTGGCCGCGATGGTCAAGACCATCGTGACCATCGGGCTTGCGACGAGACCCTTGTGGTAGGGTCTCGTTGCCGCAAGCCCTGGAGTGCTTTTGGCTCTATCAGAGCCAAAAGCACTCCAACTGACATCACTTTTGATGTCAGTGGGGCTGGCCCAAGATGGTAGGCATTCCCATGGGAACGCCTCCATCTGGCCAGCCACGCCCCCGGCACGCCTACCAAAGGGGGCGTGCTGTCACTCACCATCAACAGCACGCCCCCTTTGTAGCGAGACCCATAGCTTGCCCATCGCTTTCCGGGTCTCGCGCATGCGCACGACGGAGCCGGGTCCATCGTGCACATGCTCACTGGGCCAACATCGACCCGCATCTGAATTAGGCCCTGTATGTGCTCATCAACTAAGGAAAACTGTGTCAGTAATGCTAATCTGGAAACATGCCTGAAACAACCACAAGCAACCACACAAATATAAACATCCTACCAAGACTGGCTACTCTACCATAGCTACCCAGGTACTGGAGTACATGCCACCCACCTACCCTAACTACTAACAACAGTACACTGGCCCTGCAATACTAACTGGCCCTAGTGTACATAATACTGACATGCTAGGTGTATGTGATATCCTAGCTACTTAACATTACACAGATGTTCTAGCTACTAGTACTTATGCAAAACAGTAAATTTGGGAATATGATCAATTAATAAGTCATGCAGGCAAAATAAAACCAGCAGGATTACACAAAACACACTGATTATAAGGAAAGGGCAATAGGCATGGCATGTACTATAAAGACCTCTGTAGTCCTATACTCTCCTATGCCCTTGTGACTTGTACTGCTATATCTTAATTCCTAGTGCACAATTAATGGGGTCACCTCCTATCAGGGGCCACCCTCACACACATTTGCAGACAACCCTATCAGGGACAGATGCCTACAAGACCTACCACTCACCAGATAGAACCGAAATCAAAGGTGTAGTTCCCACAGCGCAGCAATCTGCCAGTAAGGCCTAGTTTACATTTATAGGGCCTTATGCTTTCTAGTTATATAGGAATCTGGTACTCTTAAGTATTGGTGGAAAGGGAGGATTTTTGGTTTGAAAATAAGATTCCCATTTAACATTGTGGCACAGTCTTAATGCTTACAGTTAAACTAAAGTCATGGGCTTATGGCCCAAAGTTTTCTGGGGTATGGCCTAGTGCTTATTTAAAAAAAATAGCATATGACAATATTGCTTGTTGAACAAAAGGGTAATACATGTGTGGTCTAGTGGATAATAAGAGACAATGCCTCACTGAGGCCTTACTGCACCTTTTGTCATTGACAAGCACAGAGTGGTGACCAGGGGTCAGCACTGCTCCTCAGTTTTCCATGCACAAGAATCTCTCTTGCAACTTGGCATTGGCTTGACTACACCAGGATTTACCTTAACTGCAAGATAGCAGGTACATCATCTAGTGTGTACCCATGATATGAGCTCTCCCACTGGTCACTATCAACATCAGCCATTAGCCCTGCTGCAGGACCAAAGGGGATGTCACTAATGATGCCATGCTGCAGAATGTAGAATGGCATGTCCCTCGCCCCCATCAGACCCGACATCTAGAAGAGTGTATGCACTTGCAGCATGCAGGATAACGTCCCTGGCAATGTTGTGCTGGGTAAACATTGATTAACATCAAGAATTCACTACACATGGAGGTTGATTTTTCTGATTACTGTATCTTGTCTTTGGAATAGAATATTTCATCTTTATTATAGGCCACTTCAATAACTTTCCATCTTTCTCCATAACATTAACCTTATACTCACAGTTCATGACACTGGTTAAAATTCCTGGATAAAGCTCACTGTCATATATTACCACCACCCAATCATCCACCTAAAGCTCATTACCCTGCTTTTCTACTCTAGCCGATGCTTTTTTGCTTCTTTTTTGTACTATGCTCAATTACTTCTCCATTTAGGAGTTTCATGTGAAAAAAATCTTTGTTGATGGCGTGAAAAGCTATGCAATTTCTAACCAATGAAAAAAGTAAAAATTTCTTGCTTCTTTTAAGAATATCTTCTTCATTCATGAGATTAGCACCAACTATATCAACTGGTTCCTTCCCATGTGATGTTGCAAAGTACGTCCATGATATTCTCTTGTGTTTTGTGGTTAGAATTTTCAAAGCCTCTGCAACATGCCTGTTATTGAATTGAGAAGCAGGGCCGTCAGATATAACTTTTATAACATCTTTTTGCAGTTCTTCAAGAAGTCTGTCTATATATGGGATGACATTATTTTTGGAGTGATCAAGAACATCAGATAGCAAAACAAAAGAATGCATATTTCCTGAATGACAAATTAAGGCAGTATAGATACTGACTCTGGTTCCAGTGAGCACTCTGGATTTCATCCTCAGGAGCACAGGGATAATTTTCAGAAAAAATCCACCTGCATCATTACTGTACGTGGAGCTAATGCCAATTATGATTTGTCTTCTTGGTAGCTTCTTGACTGTTCCCTGTTGATATAAAAAACACATTACCTCTAATAATAAAGGGAAAGTTTACTGCAAATAAACGTAAAATTGCATACACCACATGCAGGGGCAAGCAAAGGCTCAGGTCTAGGCCTTTATTTGTGAGTAATGGTGCTGCTACTGCTGTTTCCTGCAGTTCTTGCTCATGATAAAAGGACATTATCATGTCTGTGCAACTGACCAAAAAGCCACTGTTTTTGTGGAATTATTTTACCCATTTCCTGACAACATTTTTCAAGCCATTTGTGAAGCCATATTAAGTAAAAGGTAGGAATGTTAAACATCTAGGAACCTCCTACCTGTTACATCATTTGCAGCAATTTCAAACAAAGTACTTGGGAAAATCTGAAAACTCTGGTAAAGTAATACCAAGCAGTCCAGCATCAGCGAGCTCCCAGCTCTCAGCTAGATCAAAACTCATGTAATCTCCACTGCCAACACCTGGTGCATTGAAAAAAGTAAGTGGAGACAAAAGAGTCAGCAGGATGTGAAAGTTAAGAAAGAGTATTTATGTAAAGTTATATGTGGATTGTATAGGGGGATGTATTTGGGTAGGATTGCTTATGGAGGTTATGTGGGAATTTGATAAGCTTGTCTAAAGATGTGATTTTTCAGGGAACTCTTGAAGGTTTGGAGACTAGAAAAAAATCGTAATGTAACAGAGTGGGAGCAGTCTGAATACATCATGTAACTATGAATGGAAGATGGTAATGAATGTGAAAGAGAGAAGAAGATCTTGAGCTGATTGAAGAGGTCCAGCTGGGATATATTTTGAGATAAATAAAGAAATATATGTTGGTGTAGTTTGGTTACTAGCCTTATCTGTAAGTAAAATTATTTTATATTGAATTTGATAGAATACAGGTAACCAATGGAGGGACTGAAAGAGGGGTGCAGCAGTTGATGAATGTTTAGTTCAACATTCATGTGTGGCCAGGGGGATATTTAATAAAGCATGGAGAGAGATAAAATTGTGAGAGATAAATCACCAACCAATCAGCTCCTATATGTCAGTTTAAAGGCTGTGTTTATGACAGTTAGGAGCTAATTGGTTGGTGTTTTATTTCTCACACTTTTATCTCTCTCCAAGCTTTATTAAATCTCCCCCTAGATCATACTATCCACAAGAAACCTCTGCAATCTGGTTGGACCAATATGCAATATGTAGCACTTATACTTGTGTATCATTCCTATTTTCCTATAGATTGTAAACTTGTAAGCAGAGCCCTTTTACCTATTTGTCTGTCTGTTATTACCCAGTCTTGTTTTACTACTCTTTTGTTCCCAATTATAAAGTGCACCAGCATATGCTGGTGCTATATAAGTAACTTAATAATAACAATAGTATTTACCTACTTGTCAGAGTTTCAATAGAACCACTGTAGCTATGTATAATGTCACATTGCTTTCAGTAATTTACTCTGCAAATAAACCAACAGGGTGATCTCACTCTTCCAGGTGCGACAACACAACCTCAGCAGAGCTTCAAAAATAATTATTGCAGTGATGTGTAGCCTGTATGATCAGCAAATGCTGAGATCCCTTGAGTGTCACAAAGCACTTTCAATTTTCTCTTACATGGAAAATATCCTTTTTATTATTCTTCATATATGGAAAGAGCTGAAATTCAGTAACCGGAGTGTGTAGTCTGGCACATCTATATAGATCCCACTGGGGACTTCATTAGTAGATGTCTTTTTCAGTTCAAAGATGGCACTTGAGAGTTATAAAACTCTCTAGTTTACTAATTAGTTAGCCTCGATGGAACATGTTTCACATTGCATAAACTTTATTTTAATCAATTTAAGCATTTGCACCAAATTTCAAGTGCCCTTGTCCCCAGTCTTTTTCAAGGGCAAATGCTGTAAACTTTGTGCTTAATTGCACTGTTTACTATTCAAAGAATAATCTTTATACATATATACAGTAAAACATGCATATTTAGACTTGTGCACATTAAATGCAAATGTGAATTTTGATACAGAAAAAAGGGTTATATGGTTATTTGAAATGGTATGTTAAATACATAGAAAAATAAACAAATTAACACTTGGATATTTCTACATTTGATATGATTCAAATTATTATTCTTGAATTGTTTTATATATTATACTAAAGAAATCTTTGAATATAATGTTTGCTTTTGTTTTGAAACCAGTTAATAGAATCCTTTCATAGGGAAGCACAAATGATGATTTTAAGTGTTCCAATTGTGCCCCCTAGACCATAAATTCTGAGTGGCTAAAATAGGAAGAAAATCTGTTCTACAACTATTTCAAGCATACGTGGACCACTGTATGTCAGTTTTTTTGGGTCAATTTAGAGTGTAGATTCAATAAGGTATAAATGTCTGGAAATATGGTCTTTAAATGACAAATACTGATTAGTGCATTCCAGTGTCAGGAACAGTTTTAGTGAGAAAAGGTGTTATTGTACCTATAGTATATAGGGTGCATCTGGGAACTAAAGTAATTTGTGGTCCAGAGAATGAGCTGGTGTCCAAAGACAGATTCATCTGAGAGCCAAAAGTCATGAGCCAGAAGGGTAGTTGTTTGCAAGCCAAAAGTCAAACAGCTGGATACATGATACAGAATGCTGATTCACAGAGACAACCTCAATAAACTGGCAATCTGATGGTCATTGGTAGCTGCTTATATAAGCGAAGACTTGTGAGAACAAGCCTCAGGTGCCTACAACTCATTACTAAAAGCAGGTCATTAGGCCATTCCTTGATGCAAGTTTAAACAGAATTGATAACAGATCGGGAATAGGAGATTGGTAACTGAGATTGTGAATCACGGCATAAAGGCAGAGCTGGTATAAAGAAGAGTTCACAGATTTAGCCCTAGCATTGCTAGATTTTACATGGTGTTCTGACAATCTGAATGCCTGATGCAGTGGTGCAGCTGTACCATTTTAGAAAAGAGGTGCAATTTTAAATTGTGACCACTACTTGATAACAATAAAGTTTTCAGGGCATATGATACTCCTGGATAGAACCCAAAGACCTGACACTAAACATAATATGTTTAACACTGTACCATTTACAACTTATTTTCAAATCTTAAATTCTAATTTTTGTTAGGAGAAAAGATTTCAGTGCCAAGATGAGTTTACAATCTTTGGTGATTTGTGAAAAACTGAATATTGACATAAGGACCCAGTATAACAATTTTAGCAACTGGATGAGGAAGTATGTTTTATTATTACATGGCAGCAGTATTATCAGCTGCCAACCAGGAACCTATCTGGTTAAGTTTGTGTGTTCTCACTGTGTATGTATTAGGGGTGAGCGGGTTCGGATTTCTGAAATCCGAACCCCCCCGAGCCCCCCCGATCCGAGTCCGATCCGAGTCAGGCTCGACTTTTCCCGCCTTACTCGGATCTGAAATCGAGGCAAAACGTCATCATGCCCCCTTCCGAGTCTCGCGGGTTTTGGATCCTATATAAGGTACCCGCCTCGGCGCCATTTTCTCACTCGGCTGTGGACAGTGAAGAGGGAGGGTGGGAGTTAGGGCTGTGTAGTGTAGTGTAGTGTAGTGTAGTGCTGCTGTTGTCCACTACTTCAAAGTCCATAGGGGCTGGCTGTGTTGTGCTGTGCTGCTGTTGTTAATAGGGGCTGTGTCCACTAGTTCAAAGTCCATAGGGGCTGGCTGGACTGTGTTGTGCAGTCAGTTCTCCATAGGGGCTGTGTCCACTCCAAAGTCCTGTGCAGTGTCCCAGTCCTAAAGGAGTGCTGTAGTGTTGTCCAGGGGGTGCTCTGTCCATCAGGGGTGCTCCCCCCAAGAGCTAAAAAAATAATATATTTTCTGTGTTTGTGAATTGTGTGCGCAGTAGCCGCACGTGCATCAACAAAGTAGTGCCAAGCGTGGTCCTGTGTCATAAGTAAAGGGCCGGCTGGCTTGACCGTTAAAGGGTGCTGTAACCCCCGAAAGTACACTCCAGTCCAAACCAAAAAAAAATAATTTTCTGTGTTTGTGAATTGTGTGCGCAGTAGCCGCATGTGCATCAACAAAGTAGTGCCAAGCGTACGCCTGTGTCATAAGTAAAGGGCCGGCTGGCTTGACCGTTAAGGGTGCTGTAACCCCCGAAAGTACACTCCAGTCCAAACCAAAAAAAAAATTATTTTCTGTGTTTGTGAATTGTGTGCGCAGTAGCCGCACGTGCATCAACAAAGTAGTGCCAAGCGTGCACCTGTGTCATAAGTAAAGGGCCGGCTGGCTTGACTGTTAAGGGTGCTGTAACCCCCGAAAGTACACTCCAGTCCAAACCAAAAAAAAAATTATTTTCTGTGTTTGTGAATTGTGTGCGCAGTAGCCGCACGTGCATCAACAAAGTAGTGCCAAGCGTGCGCCTGTGTCATAAGTAAAGGGCCGGCTGGCTTGACCGTTAAAGGGTGCTGTAACCCCCAAAGTACACTCCAGTCCAAACCAAAAAAAAAAATTATTTTCTGTGTTTGTGAATTGTGTGCGCAGTAGCCGCACGTGAATCAACAAAGTAGTGCCAAGCGTGCGCCTGTGTCATAAGTAAAGGGCCAGCTGGCTTGACCGTTAAAGGGTGCTGTAACCCCCGAAAGTACACTCCAGTCCAAACCAAAAAAAAATTATTTTCTGTGTTTGTGAATTGTGTGCGCAGTAGCCGCACGTGCATCAACAAAGTAGTGCCAAGCGTGCGCCTGTGTCATAAGTAAAGGGCCGGCTGGCTTGACCGTTAAAGGGTGCTGTAACCCCCAAAGTACACTCCAGTCCAAACCAAAAAAAAAAATATTTTCTGTGTTTGTGAATTGTGTGCGCAGTAGCCGCACGTGCATCAACAAAGTAGTGCCAAGCGTGCGCCTGTGTCATAAGTAAAGGGCCGGCTGGCTTGACCGTTAAGGGTTCTGTAACCCCCGAAAGTACACTCTAGTCCAAAACAAAAAAAAATTATTTTCTGTGTTTGTGAATTGTGTGCGCAGTAGCCGCACGTGCATCAACAAAGTAGTGCCAAGAGTGCGCCTGTGTCATAAGTAAAGGGCCGGCTGGCTTGACCGTTAAAGGGTGCTGTAACCCACAAAGTACACTCCAGTCCAAACCAAAAAAAAAAATATTTTCTGTGTTTAGCCGCACGTATATATCAAATCGATATAACATAAATGGAGGACCAAACTTTCTCCGATAAAAATAAAATAGAGAAAGATCAAGAACCACTTCATCCTAGTGCTGAAGCTGCTGCCACTAGTCATGACATAGACGATAACATGCCATCAACGTCGTCTGCCAAGGCCGATGCCCAATGTCATAGTAGAGGGCACATACAATCCCAAATGGCAAAGTTCAGGAAAATTACCTTGAAAAAGACATTTAAATCAGCTGAAGAGAAATGTAAACTTGCCAATATGCCATTTACGACACGGAGTGGCAAGGAACGGCTAAGGTCGATCCCTAGTATGTTCATGACTAGTGGTTCAGCTTCACATGACGATGGAAGCCCTCCTCCCACTAAAAAAATCAAAAGAGTTAAGCTGGCAAAAGCACAGCGAAGAACTGTGGTTTCTAAGAAGATATCACAAATCCCCAAGGAAAGTCCAAGTGTGGTGGTGGTTGCGATGCCTGACCTTCCCAGCACTGGACGGGAAGAGGTGGCTCTTTCCACCATTTGCACACCCCCTGCAAGTGCTGAAAGGAGCACCCACAGTCCACTTGCTGATATGCAAATTGAAGATGTCACTGTTGAAGTACAACAGGATGAGGATACTGGTGTAGCTGGCGCTGAGGAGGAAGTTGGCGAGGAGGATTCTGATGGTGATGTGGTTTGTTTAAATCAGGCTCCGGGGGAGACAGTTGTTGTCCGTGGGATGAAAAAGCCCATCACGGTCATGCCTGGGCAGAAGACCAAACATTCCACCTCTTTGGTCTGGCAATATTTCTATCCAAATCCGGACAACAACTGTCTTGCCATATGTACCATATGTAAAGGTGAAATAAGTAGGGGTAGGGACGTCAACCACCTAGGAACATCCTCCCTTATACGGCACCTGCAGCGCGTTCATAAAAAGTTACTGTCAAGATCAGAAACTTTGGCTAAGACCGTAAGCAGTCCAGGGACACCTAAATCCCGTTGTCCTGTTGTATCCAAGCGCCTGCAAACCACACCATCAACTCCCTCCTCGTCAATTTCCTCCTTAGTCAGGATCGGAAGTAGTCCTGCAGGCCATGTCACTGGCATGACTGACTCTCCTATCCGGGATTCCTCTGGCAAAAGCACAGCGAAGAACTGTGCTTTCTAAGAAGATATCACAAATCCCCAAGGAAAGTCCAAGTGTGGTGGTGGTTGCGATGCCTGACCTTCCCAGCACTGGACGGGAAGAGGTGGCTCTTTCCACCATTTGCACACCCCCTGCAAGTGCTGAAAGGAGCACCCACAGTCCACTTGCTGATATGCAAATTGAAGATGTCACTGTTGAAGTACAACAGGATGAGGATACTGGTGTAGCTGGCGCTGAGGAGGAAGTTGGCGAGGAGGATTCTGATGGTGATGTGGTTTGTTTAAATCAGGCTCCGGGGGAGACAGTTGTTGTCCGTGGGATGAAAAAGCCCATCACGGTCATGCCTGGGCAGAAGACCAAACATTCCACCTTTTTGGTCTGGCAATATTTCTATCCAAATCCGGACAACAACTGTCTTGCCATATGTACCATATGTAAAGGTGAAATAAGTAGGGGTAGGGACGTCAACCACCTAGGAACATCCTCCCTTATACGGCACCTGCAGCGCATTCATAAAAAGTTACTGTCAAGTTCAGAAACTTTGGCTAAGACCGTAAGCAGTCCAGGGACACCTAAATCCCGTTGTCCTGTTGTATCCAAGCGCCTGCAAACCACACCGTCAACTCCCTCCTCGTCAATTTCCTCCTTAGTCAGGATCGGAAGTAGTCCTGCAGGCCATGTCACTGGCATGACTGACTCTCCTATCCGGGATTCCTCTGGAGGATCCTGCATTGCTACGCCTACTGCTGCCGCTGCTGCTGTTGCTGCTGCTGGGAGTCGTTCATCATCCCAGAGAGGAAGTAGGAACACCACTACTTTTACTAAACAATTGACCCTCCAACAGTCCTTAGCGAGGAGGATGAAGTACGACAGCAGTCATCCTGAAGCAAAACGTATAACTGAGGCCTTGACTGCTATGTTGGTGTTAGACGTGCGTCCGGTATCCGCCATTGGTGCAGAGGGATTTAGACAATTGATAGAGGTAGTGTGTCCCCAGTTCCAAATCCCGTCTAGATTCCACTTCACTAGGCAGGCGATACCGAGACTGTACAGAAACGTCAGAAAAAGTGTCCTCAGTGTCCTGAAAAATGCCGTTGTACACAATGTCCACTTAACCACGGACATGTGGACAAGTGGAACAGGGCAGACTAAGGACTATATGACTGTGACAGCCCACTGGGTAGATGTATCACCTTACGCAGCAACAGCAGCAGCGTCACCAGTAGCAGCATCTCAGAAACGCCAGCTCGTTACAAGGCAGGCTACGCTGTGTATCACCGGTTTCAGTAAGAGGCACACCGCCGACAACCTCTTAGAGAAACTGAGGGAAATCATCGCCCAGTGGCTTACCCCACTTAGACTCTCCTGGGGATTTGTGATATCTGACAACGCCACCAATATTGTGCGGGCATTACATCTGGGCAAATTCCAGCACGTCCCATGTTTTGCTCACACAATAAACTTGGTGGTGCAGAATTTTCTGAAAAGCGACAGGGGCGTGCAGGAGACGCTTTGGGTGGCCCGAAAAATTTCTGGCCACTTTCGCCATTCAGCGACTGCGTGCCGAAGACTGGAGCGCCAGCAAACACTCTTGAACTTGCCCCGCCATCACCTGAAGCAAGAGGTTGTGACGCGGTGGAACTCAACCCTCTATATGCTTCAGAGGATGGAGGAGCAGCAAAAGGCCATACAAGCCTATACATCCACCTATGACATAGGCAAAGGAGGGGGTATGCACCTGACTCAAGCGCAGTGGAGAATGATTTCCGTGTTGTGCAAGGTTCTCCAGCCCTTCGAACTTGCCACACGTGAAGTCAGTTCAGACACAGCCAGCTTGAGTCAGGTCATTCCCCTCATCAGGCTTTTGCAGAAGCAGCTGGAGAAAGTGAAGGAGGAGCTAAGACGGAGCGATTCCGCTCGGCATGTGGGACTTGTGGATGAAGCCCTTCATTCGCTTTGCCAGGATTCCAGGGTGGTCAATCTGTTGAAATCAGACCACTACATTTTGGCCACCGTGCTTGATCCTAGGTTTAAAGCCTATGTGGTGTCTCTCTTTCCGGCCGACACAAGCCTGCAGAGGTGCAAAGACCTGCTGGTGAACACACTGTCAGCTGAAGCGGAACGTGACACGTCAACGGCTCCTTCTTCATTTTCTCCCGCAACTGGGGCTGCCAGGAAAAAACTTAGGTATCCTAAGCAACCCGCTGGCGGTGATGCAGGGCAGGCAGGACCAAGTTTGGACATCTGGTCCGGACTGAAGGACCTGGCAACAATTTCTGACATGTCTACTGTCACTGCATATGATACTGTCACCATTGACAGAATGGTGGAGGATTACATCGGTGACAGCATCCAAGTAGGCATGTCAGACAGTCCATACCTGTACTGGCAGGAAAAAGAGGCAATTTGGAGGCCCCTGTACAAGCTGGCTCTATTTTACCTGAGTTGCCCCCCCTCCAGTGTGTACTCCGAAAGAGTGTTTAGTGCAGCCGGGAACCTTGTCAGCGAAAGGCGTAGGAGGTTGCTTCCACAGAATGTGGAGAAGATGATGTTCATCAAAATGAATTATCAGCTCTTCCAGGGAGACCAGCCTCCAGAAGGTACAGAGGGACCTGTGGTGGTGGATTCAAGTGGGGACGAGTTAATACTTTGTGAGGATGAGGATGTACACACTGAAGAGGGTGAGGAATCGGTGGATGAGGAGGATGAGGATGACATCTTGCCTCCGTAGAGCCAGTTTGTGCAGGGACACATTAATTGCCAGCTTGTTTTGTGGGGGCCCAAACGAACCAATCATTTCAGCCACGGTTGTGTGGCAGACCCTGGCGCTGAAATGATTGATTTGTTAAAGTGTGCATGTCCTGTTTATACAACATAAGGGTGGGTGGGAGGGCCCAAGGACAATTCCATCTTGCACTTCTTTTTTTTCTTTGCATTATGTACAGTTTGGGGCCTAGTTTTTCTAACTGCCATCCTGTCTGCCACTGCAGTGTCACTCCTAGATGGGTCACGTGTTTGTGCCGCCCACTCGTGTCGCTTAGCATAGTCATCCAGCTACCTCGGTGCAACCTTTTGGACATGAAAACACTATTGTGAGGTGTGAGGTGTTCAGAATAGACTGGAAATGAGTGGAAATTAAGGTTATTGAGGTTAATAATAGCATAGGAGTAGAGAAACCAACAAATTCTGTGATTTTAGCTGTTTTTATGCTTTTTAAAAAAAAAATACAGATCCAAAACACAAAACCCAGAACCCAAAACACGGAAGGGTGGTTTTGGCAAAACCAATCCAGATCCAAAACACGAAGAAAGATCCAGATCCAAAACCAAAACACAAAACACGAAAAGTGGCCGGTGCACACCGCTAGTATGTATGGAGTTCCTCCAGATATGCTAGTTTCCTACCACGATACAAAAACATACTGGTACTGGAATTTACTAGACTTCTGATGAAAAAATAACCCACTTGTTTATGTGGGGATGGGGGTGGCAGGGACTGATGTGAATGCTAAATATTAGCTATAAAACACTGCAAATTATGGGTGCTTTATAAATAATTGTTAACAAATAATTAAATGTATCACTGGAGTGTTTCAAAGTACCCTCCAATATTCTGATTAGTAAATCTGGTGGTTTGGAAGTCCTAAAAATTGATAATGGGTAGCAGATTAACCTGATTTCTGAAAATGTTAAATTTTAAGGCTGTTATTTTAAATATCTAGATTTTCTCTCACACCTATTATTATAGAAATATTGGACCTGATTCAGGGCCGTACGCAAGTGGCTGATCGCTCGTTCGATGAACGAGCGAGAAAATGTAAATTCAAGCGCTCGCTCGTAAGTTCGCTCGTAGCTAATCTTCCGCCCCAAAGTCTCCCAACCCCTCCTATAGCTAACGAACTAAAAAAATTGCGACCGTCCATCTCCAAATTTGGCTGCAGGGAACGCTCACACAAGTCCAAACCGGAAGTGGGCCTGTCAGATTTCTATTAACTGCTCGTTCATTCTGCATACATACTTTAATCGTATCATGCCAATCAATATATTAATTAGCTTAATTGCTCTTCACATGTTTGCAATCCGTTTTTTTTTTCATTTTCAATAAACTTTATTCTTGTCCGTGTGCGTCATTTTTCCCGCAGAATACGTACGGTTTCACCAATGGTTTACTTTATCAAAAATACATGTTGTAACCAATTATCCTATTGTTTTCCTGTGTTTATGATAGGCCTATTTTCCTATTTTAATTTCTTTATTTAAATTAGCTTACGCATGTCACTGCATGAAGCCTATCACAACTCACATTATATTTTGGAGCCTGTAGGACACATGACTCATACATAAACCAATACAATGGTTCCTGTTAATTTACAAAGTACATTAGCCAATCAAAAGTTTTCTCTGGCCTTTATTAAAACTGTTTGTTGTGAAAAAAATCATTGCCATCATGAGAGCCTCCGCATTTACCACACGGGAGCTGTCAGTCCTCACTGAGGTCATGGACCGGAGGATCACCAGCCAGCCTCCCCCCATCACCAACCGGGCCAAGCGATCGGACTATGCGGAGGTTCGCCACTACCTGCGCTCCTTCGGCTCACACCGTAATATCGGGCAATTAGAGCGTAGGTGGTCGGATCTGCGGTGCCGCACCCCCTGCTTGCTGGCATGTTTTCGGCTGCGGATCGCTGCAAGTAAGTGTTATTTTTTTTGGGGGGGGGATTTGTTTTTGGCTCTATCTGCGTGTGCATGTTTGTTTTCAGTATAGCCCTGTTTGTTGTTTTTTGACATGTCTGTGTGTGCATGTTCTCAGTATAGCCCTGTTTGTTGTTTTTTGACATGCCTGCGTGTGCATGTTTTCCTTTTTTTGAATGTTTGTAAATTTTTTTAGTTGTAAATTTGTGTTCCACCCCCCCTCCAAAAAAAACAAAAAACATTTTTCAATAATCATTTAGGGGCTGAACGCAGAAGCCAGCCTCGCCACAGACTTCGTCGCCGGGCTCGGCCCCTGATGCCGACAACAAGTCCCAGCCCATCTCCCCAACCTACCCCAATTCACCCCTGCCTGGCCAATAGCTGAGTCCCCTCCCTCTCCCAATTTGCACCACTCCCAAAAATCCCCCTCCCCTCCACCCCCCCTCTCTTTTCTTCACCCTCCCCTCCACCACCCCCTCTCTTTTCTTCACCCTCCCCTCCACCACCCCCTCGATTTTCTGCCCCATCAACCGTTTCCGCCATCTCCCCTCCCTCAAACCACCAGCACTGGCCCAACTCCGAGGAGGATGGAGGGCCTCCAAGACCATCAAGCCCAATGACCGGTATGTTTCCCTTTCTTTTGTTTAAAAAATACATTTTTAATTGGATATACAATGTCTTGGATATTTTCCACTGATACATATCACACATGTCAAAACACTCATTCTTGGTGATTTTTGGTTTACCCTAATTTTTGGGTCGCCTTTTTGTGTGTTCATTTATAATTTAGTATTGATACCATCTTAGCATTTGTCTATACTTGGTTTTTTTCTGCAAAACTGGATCTTGTTTGCAACTAGATTTATTTGTTTAGTTTGTTTATTAAACTTATAATGTAAGGTGTCATTTCATTAAGGATCCCTTTTTTTATACCAACAGAGGACCAGAGGCGGATGCATGGTATGCAGGGGGGCTTGGCCGCCTTGCGTGGCCACGTCATTGCCATGCTAGTGGTCCTGGACCACATGGCTGCGCTCCTTCGGAGCTGATTTTTTATTTTTGTGTTATTCTGTTTTGTATTATTTCAAAAATAAAGTAGCGTTGTATGTTAACGAGTCTCATTTCTTGACTGAAAATATTACATTGTTTAACCTTCCATAAGTCCACTATTTGGTCATGTTCTTTAAAGTAAGGTAAATTAGATTGTACAAAGCGCTAGAAAGTATGTAAGCTGCCACATTAAGCACCTCACCATACCAATAGGTTTGTAGAAAAACCAACAGTTTGTTGTTTTTCTTGTGGTGGGTAATGTAAATAGAAACTGAAACCTGCTTAGGCCTATTTTTAACAAACTACTGATTCACCCTAATACCTTTGTTGTTTTTTCTAAGCCACAAAGCATGTTCAAAGACATTTCACACATTACAGGATTCAGCATTATGAAAGGTGGCATTTTTTGAGCCAGGTTACAAGTGCTTGTAATGTGTAAATAAACAGTCTTTTTAATGGAAAACTAAACTTTAATACACAGCAAACACAAACAGAAAGTGAATTGTGACAAGCAATTCACACAGTGAAAACACACTACAAAAAACAACCTACACCAAACTCAAAAAAAAAAAAAAACACTCAAAAACTGTTGAATTAAGTAGCAGGCCAACATGAATCCACAAATGAGGTGATTAAATAATTTTTCCCCAAGTTAGTTCCAATGTGGCACATGTAGACAATTTAGTGGATCAGGTAGTAGGCATCGTTTTTACATGGTTTTTAAAGGAAGACAAGAAAAAAAAAGAAAAACAAGATTAAAAAGGCACATTACAATCGTACATGTAGACATTGGGACAATTAAGTAAATGTTTGTCAATAATTACCTGAAAAATCTGGCCACCACATCATTGCGTATGGCCCCCCCACATACTGACCTCCGACCAACCTCGGGGGGGCCATCCTCAGGTAAGGCATCCTCTGGCTGCATTGGGACACCACTCCTTATGGCGATGTTGTGAAATATCCCACACAGGACTACAATTTTCAAAACCATAGCCGGCAAACACATGAGTTCGCCACCAGAGCGGTGGAGGCATCTGAATCGGCCTTTTAAAAGGCCAATACAGCGCTCCACCACCTGCCTGGTGACTGTAAGTGTGGAATCATACTCACTTTGTGGCCCTGGTGTGGGAGCCAAATAAGGAGTGAGCAGCCAGGGTGTGCATGGGTAGCCACTGTCTCCTGTGAAAAAACAAATACAACAATCAGGATCACTGTGTATCAAGCTTTGCATTGGTTTCAACTAAAGGTCTCCACTTACCCAGAAGCCATGCATCACCAGCTTGTAGGTTGTCTAATTTATGCCAAATCCCTGATTGCCGGATGACGAATGAATCATGTGCACTCCCGGGTAATTTTGCATTCAGGGACAGGATCTGGAGGGAGGCATCACATACCACCATTACATTCAGTGAGTGATAGTGCTTGCGGTTCCTAAAAATTGCCTCCAGCCATGCTGGAGGCTGAAGTGGTATGTGAGTACCATCCACAACCCCTATGATGTGTGGGAAGCCAGCTATTTGGTAAAAATTGGCCTTCGCCACACTAAGGGAACCCATATCCAATGGCATTTTAATAAAATGATGGAGGTGCTTGAAAAGGGCCTCCATCACTGCCCTCAGGATCCTTGAAAAGGAGGATTGGGAGATTCCGGCCACTATTCCCACCGTGGTTTGAGAGGATACTGAGGCACAGAAATGTAACACCGACATTAATTGCATAAGTGGTGGTATTGCTGTAGGACTGACAATTTGCAGATCCACACGAGGTTGAGGTTGGTCAGGTTCCGGAAGCATGGCCAAAATAATACGACCAACATCAACTTGAAATGGTAAGCCAGGTAGTTAATGTTTGATGAAAATGTGAAAACAAAAATATACTTATCTTTGCCGCAAAATCCAAAGATGCTTACATGCCGGGGTATTGTCATGAGTGCAACAACCTACATTTCAAAATTAGAAATTTGTGTTAGAATTTTTGGGGGACATATTGGAATCTAAAAAATTTAGCAAATTTTGAAAATGCACCCTACATTGAGTGGACAAACAAGAATGCCCAAATTTATACTCAAAAACACATTAGTGCACTAAATAGTTCGCAATTTTACATGGGGAATAAGGAAACATTAGTGCGCTAAATAGTTTGCATTTTTACATGGGGAACAAGGAAACATTAGTGCGCTGAATAGTTCACAGTTTTACATGGGGAATAAGGAAACATTAGTGCGTTAAATAGTTCGCAATTTTACATGGGGAATAAGGAAACATTAGTGCGCTAAATAGTTTGCTTTTTTTTGGGATAAACAAAGGAAATATATTTCGCTAAACAGTATGCTATATTTAGTGTTAATACATGATTGATAAAATTAAAAATAAAACATTACTGGCCAAAACATATGCGAAGATCAACACATCAAAATTGGAAAATCATGAAACAATAAAAACTTACCGAAAATCGACAAATAAGTCACAGTCCAAAAACTGCAATGGGGCCCAGCCAAAATAACTGTTAAAAAATTTAAAATACAAAAAAATAAATAAGAACATTTGGTTTGTAGATCCCTTATTTTTTCAAGGAGTTTTAAAAAATACTTACTCAAAAAATAACCAACAAAGAAAATAACCTAAAAAAAAAAGCGAACGTAAAATCCAAAATAACAAACAAGAACCAACTCCAACCAACTCCAACAATCCGCCTCAAACCACTAATCCCGCCAACAATCCACTCCTACAAATGAACCCTCCAACAATCATCACCCGCCACCTCGACTCGAGTCGCAAAATGCCATAAATAGTCTTTATTTTCCCGCTCAAATTAAGGACGGATCATAGGAGTGCACAATCAATGATGCGGACGAATAATAAGGACGCATGTATAAATACGTCACGGAAATTCACAAACGGTCTGCTGTAGTTCAAGTTGTTGTGCTCAAAATGGCTACAGAACAGCAAAACAATGGCCAAGAGGCGCCCGGTAAGTATTTGTCTCTTTTGGATTAAAGGATTATTTAGAACCCAAATTTAGAGAAAGTTTGACATCAAAATTTAAACAATGTTTTTGAAAAAAGGTGTTGAGAATGCCATGGAAGAGGCTGCTGGGCCGAGTAGGCCAACAAAAGAAACCAAAAAAAAGCAGCCACAATTCACAAGAAAGGAGATGGAGGTTTTGGTCCAAATGTGTGTTGACACCCTGCCACAGGCAGAAAGGAATATGGGTGTAAGCCAGAAGTGGAAAATGTGGGATGAGATAGCCAGTGCTGTCAATAGGGTGGGTGAGTTTGAACGTCTACCCCGGGATGTCAAACGCCAGTACGTAAAAACTACATTTTAATAAAAAGTGGTTACAGGGCCAAATAATGCAGGAATAATGCAAACTTTTTCACCCACAGATGGACCGATTTTAAATATCGGCTGAAACAAAAACTGGCTGACAGGGCTAGACATGCAAGGGGGACAGGTGGGGGTCCCACCCCTATGTCATTGGAGCTTAATGACTTGGAAGAGCTGGCACAGGGGTGTGTGCACTATGAGGAGGTGTTTGGCGTGTCCAACATGGATACGGACATGCCAGACTTTGTGGCTCCTCATGTTGACCCAAGTAAATGTTGTTATGTTACTAACTCTGAAATGTGTTTGTGACAATATGTAGATTCTAAGGTTACTCTTTTCTCATTTTTCTCACAGAGACACAGGCGGATGAGTCTGCTCCAGAGGGGAGACTTGGCCGCAGAATTTCTGCTGGCTCTGCAGGGAAGGAAGCAGTAGATCCAGCTTGGGACCCTGCAGAAGCCAGTCCAGGGCAATCCACATTGCAGGCAGTGGCCCTCCTCATGGATCTCAATTTTAAATCGGATCACCACACGGAAATTCTGCTGAGGATGGACGCCAGTCTGCTACGGGTGGCTGAGGCCATGGAGCAAAATGCTGCGGCCAACGTGACCATTGCTCAGGCCATGGCCAAAAATACCGGGGCCAACATCAGAATTGCCAATGACCTGGAGCAGCTCATTCGACAGCACATGGTGGAGCCAGCCTCCCTTCCTGATGGAACATCGGGGTCCTCCACCTCTGGCACAACAACAGCCATCCCTCCAAATGTGCCTAGCCCTCTGCCTAGTCCAGAGGCCCCAACATCTGCCTCTGGACAGGCCAGCCAAAGGACATCCCGGACCCGGTCATGCTCCCACCCTACCCCAGCCAAACGGGGAAAAAAGCGATGACAGCACTGGCTGATTTTCCCACAATCCTTCTGTGCTTGCCCCATATTCCTTAAGGGCCAAAACTTCCTTCTCCTTTCTTGTGAATTGTTTTTAATGTGTGTTATTTTCTTTTGGGCAAATGCCACTATTGTTGTGTTTGTAATTTTTCGTTCCAAATTTTTTACGTTAGCCAGAACTGAAAACTCTCAAATGCACATGAAAAAAAAAAATGTGTGTAAAAAATAAAAACATTTCAAAATGTGCTCCATTGTATTGTGACATTATTCTAAGAATGGTTTTTAGGTAAGCCCGGTCCCAAAAAAAAACAAAAACAAAAAAAAAAATTTTATTCAGATTCCAAAGGGTTAAAAACCATTTAGGAGTTTTAAGGAACACTTTGCCAAAACAAAATGGATGCGAATTTTCCAGGCACATTAAAAATGTTGCTAAAACACAAACATGATGACAATATTATTGCAATAACACAAAACCAAAAAAAAAAAAAGAAAAAAAGAAAAAAAAGAAAAATTGGTACGCTAATTGATTGTCTAATCCAGAAATTAGCAGCTGAGTACTTCACCTGCGTACGGTTTTGTGCTACTAAAAAAAACTAGTTGCTAAACACATTACATGCTTGTTTTCAATTCTAAGTTGATTGCTTTTCTGGCCAGAAATGATAAATCGAAGAAACATTGAAGAGGCACGGGAAGGAGGACGAGACCATCGACATTGTGGTAGAGTATATCAGACCACAAGCTGTGCGAGCAGTTTGAACAGAAAGTGGATCAGACAGTGACGTATGACTTGTTCCGATCACATTTGCTGTTCGCATGAGATAATTTATGTACGCCCAAAAAATGCCTCGACACGCCTGCGTTTTCCCATCTCCACCCCCGTCAACGCCCAAAAACGGCCTGTTCTGTCAATACATTTGACATGTCACTTCCTGTTCGCTATTCAACAAATGACTAAAAAAAGGATCGCAATCAGCCGTACGCACATGCGCAGTGTAACACCGGCGCATGCGTGGTTTCACAACAACGGAACGCTACGAGCGTACTGCCACTTACGAGCGGCTCTGAATGAGGGCCATTGTCCCTTATTGTTAGGTTTCATCAAATCATTTTATTATCCGCATGTCCGTTGCTCGGGAGGTTTAATAGAGTACACTTGGGTATGTTTAAAGTGTAGTCTTAACATAAATTAATAAAAGTAATATTTTACAGTCTAATCTCAAGCATTGCATCACAAGATATACATTTTTGTTCTCTTTTTGAATTCAACTATATTTAAGCCAGTTTAAAAATATTTGAACTTATTCCAACTTAAATGGCTTCATCATAAGTATTTTTGCCAACAGCCCATTTGAACTCTATTACAAAAATATAAAAACATTTAAATGCCGTGAACACTTCTAGGGGTAAATTTACTAAAGTGAGAGTTTTTATAAGTGAGTTTTAAAAGTGATGTTGCCCATAGCAACCAACCAATCAGATTCTAGCTATTATCTTCTAGAATGTGCTATTTAATTGTTAAGTAGATACTGATTAGTTGCTATGAGCAACATCACTTTTAAAACTCACTTCTAAAAACTCTCACTTTAGTAAGGCAACATTTTATTATTTACATAATTGTTTTATTTCTGCCAGCTGCTAACATGAAATTCAAAGACTGTTTCAACAGATTTTAATACAATATTTGGTATACAGTTGTTAAAAAATATATGGTGGTCAAGCCAAAAATGTATTCTGAGATGTACTAGATAAGACAAATAATATTTTAAGTATTCGATTAAAGCTGGTTCAATAATACTACTGAACTCTATTCCAAACAATAAATGTCTTTAAAAGGATATTCTTCTACATTTATTTAAAAAGTAAACAATTAAGAGGGGAATTTCCACACATGGTGGTTAACTAGATATAATTTTCCATGCTCTTATAGACCTTGACTATCTCCACAGTAAACTACATAGCTTCTTTAGGCTTGTTATACTTGCTAATTTTCAGGAAGGGCAGGGTCAGTGCTACTACTAGATGAACCTAAGCAGTTGCCTAGGGTGCCCGCACACTGAGCTCTGGCAACTGAAATGGAAACTGACAGCAAATTTGTAGTAGTCTCAAGCCCAAAATACTCTAGAGTAGAAGATGCAGGCCCAGTCCTGCTCAAAGTTATGTAATAAGAGAAAGTAGCATTATGCTCCTGATAAGGAGGGGTGATCTAATTAATACCTAAGGTAGAGGGGCTAGGGTACCCAGAACTCAAGCCCTGAACCTGAGTAAGAAAGCCTGTTACCTCTCTGGTTTAAATTAAATATTTACTGCAGAATACTTAATGCAAGGGATGTCGGCATCTCGGCACAAAGAATGCCAGCCCGCAGAATCCAGGTGCCGGAAACCCAACAGGAGTCAGAATCCTGGCTTAATAATCCCAGCGGCTGCGATCCTGATGGTAAGTATTATGGTTAGGGTTAAATTTAGTGTTAGGGGTTAGGGTTAGGCACTAGGGAGGGTTAGGGTTAGGCTGTGAAAAAGGTGTGTTAGGGTTAGGGGTAGGTTTAGGGGGAAGGGTTAAAATACTTACCTGTATGCATCAGGATTTCCAGTGTTGGGATTCTGGTGCCAGGTTCCTGACGGATGGCACTGTGTGCACATGGATCTCTTACCCAACCCATGTGAATGAAGTTTATCTTAAACATGTACTATACTGAGCTTTTCAAACTCAGCTTTTATATTTTACTGCCTGACAACTTTCTTTTTTTGATTGTGCTGTATTTGTCTTTTTTTCTCTTTTCTGCTCTCTCAAAGGGCCTGATTCAAAGGTGGATGCAGCTGCATTTACAACTCTAATTCAGATGCAGCAGACATGCAATAATATGCTAATAACTTAAATGCAGTCTTGTGTACAGTGACCCTACCACCAGCAGCGCAGATCTAATACTTATGTGGAAAAGATGCTGCATCCGTAACATCAATCGCACATTGCTTGCATCATCGCACTTCTGAGCAACCCTATGGTGTGTCAGAATGTCCATCTCAGCTAAGACGCCGGGGCCAGTCCAAATGAGAATGAATTCACAGGGGCTGACTAGAAAATGATGGCAACATGCCTGCATTTTGTAGCAACCCCCTGTTACCTCTCTCAAATGATCCCTACCTATCACTCACTTTGTGAAAAAAACCTCAATATATCTGCCGTTGCTAATCAATGGTGCACCTGTACAGTGTGGCTGTGACACAGGCACAGGGGCAAAACATGCTCTGTTGTGTCCAACAAGACATTGCATCCACATCTCAGTCAGTCACCCCTGAAGTCACTCTTTTGTTTCCGTTATTCTCTGTTATCTAACTCATGCTGTGGTGCAGTTAGGAGGCTGGGGGCAAGAGGGGCACCTGTCCCAGGTGATAGAATCAGCAGAGCACAGCAGCGGAATTGAAGTTGAAGCTCCAATCCCAGGGAGTAGTGATGAGCACAGAGCAGAGAAGAATGGTGGTCAGCATATAGTAATCCCTTGCAAGGTCCATGCACTGCAGTAATAGGCTTCACTGCTCTTCCTCCTCACTAACAGCAGCCATGACAAGACATGCCTAAAGATGCGTACACACTAGGCGATCAGGAAAGACAATACGATTACGACATCCTGATCCCCTGTAGTGTCTGTATTGAACGATCAGTCATTCAGTGCAGGCACTGTCCATCATTCCTGAACATGCCAATCTGTCATTATCGTCAGATTGTGCTGCATGTTCAGGCGATGGACAATGTCGGAAATGACCAGCGGGAGTTCTCATCGCTGGTCGTTTCCTACATAGAGGTGCACGATTTGTGCATGATTACTGAGCGACTGCACGATTACGATGTCGTAATCGTGCAGTCACTCAGTAATATCGCCCATTGTGTACCCACCATAAGAGTCTGTTTCCTACTGAATGATGTGTTTGAAGTCTTCACCAGGTACATTAAGGCAGTAGTTCTCAAACTCGGTCCTCAGGACCCCAAAAGTTCACGTTTTGCAGATCACTAAGCAGGAGCACAGGTGTATTCATTACTTACTGACATGTTTTAAAAGATTTACAGGTGGAGCTAATTATATCACCTGTGATTCTGTGAGGAGACCTGAAAAACATGCATTGTTTGGGGTTTTGATGACTGAGTTTGAGAACCTATGCATTAGGGTATATGAGTGGTTCGTTTATGGTAGATAATATTAAGAATAGGGGGTAAGAGTTTGCTGCTTTTAATTCTGTTAATTACTGTAAGATGAGGTTTTTATGAGACTGAGGGTGTTATGTTAATGTACATAAGGTAATTATTTGTTAAATGAAAAACCAAATGTCTGGCATGATTCCAATTTTTTCTTATGTTGCTTACTGTATTTTTTCTCCAGAAGCAAAAAGTCCTCTAAATTGAAAACAATACATTTTGTATGCCTATTTATAGATATAGTCAACCAGAAACAGTATTTATAAAACAAATATTGTCATTTACATTTTAGTTTGCTTAATACCTAGAAAGGTAAGCTTTTTCTTGAACATAAATTGACTGATTTTAACACTTGGGGGTAAATTTACTAAAGTGAGAGTTTTTAGAAGTGAGTTTTAAAAGTGATGTTGCCCATAGCAACCAATCAGATTCTAGCTGTTATCTTCTAGAAGGTGCTAGTTAAATGTTAAGTAGAATCTGATTGGTTGTTATTATGGGCTTCTACAAACTCTCACTTTAGTAAATTTACCCCTTGGTGTGAAAGTTGGAGAAGCACCCTGGACACAAAGGCACAAGACACTGCATACAGAGTTACTTGCTGTAGTTTTATGTGTACAAGCTGCATTGTGGCATTTTTTTAAAATATCTAAGCTTTGGCCATTAATTATCCATACTGCACCTGATTTCATGGAGTGCCTTTGACACTGTCCTGCTCTTTAACAGAGGTTGTGGGCAAAATTTACTAAGCGGCGGTTTGACGGCGGTTTCTCTTCTATTCTAAACCCCCGGGGGTTTGGTGGCGGTTTTGCAGCAGTTTCTAAATGACAGCCCTGTTCTATTCTATTCTAAAATGTGTTTTGATTGCAGTTTTGCAACGGTTTTGGCCTTAGTAAATCAGCAGAAAGCAAAACTGCCGACAAACCACAGTCAAAACACATTATAGAATAGAATAGGGCTGTCATTTAGAAACTGCTGCAAAACCGCCACCAAACCCCCGGTGTTAAAGAATAGAATAGAATAGAAACCACCACCAAACTGCCGGGGTTTAGAATAGAATAGAAACTGCAGTCAAACTGCCACAAAGTAAGTTTTGCCCTGTGTCTCAATTGGTCTTCCTCTTCAATGTTGTTCCATAGAGCCAAAGTTGATTAATGCTGAAGCAATGGATGCTTTGAAATCCAACTGATTCTTGTAATTGAATCCAGACATTTGATATAGTAGACATTCATTTACACAAGTCACATCAAGAAAGTGAAAAAACACCTGAATGTACCATCTCCTGTCTTTTAGTATGTGTGGGTACATTGCCACACAACAATCCATGAGATCCACTCCCCCATGTGCATCCTATTTTTTCTACAGTATTTTATGTCATCACACAATTGAAGAACCACACCAGAACACATGCCCAGTGCATTAACTTCAACCCTGTCTCCACTTGTTCACAGATACATCTTAAACCTATGCATGTGCCCAGATGTTCCTGATCTCACCCACACCTTCAAACCCCATTGATTGGGTTTCTTGGGAATGTAATGCTTGATGGACTGACAGTTCTTGAAGGGAATGATTAGCTCATCAACCAACTGAAACTCTTTAGGATCAACTGCTCCACTAAGGCATGCCTTCAGTTTGTCTATCATAGGCCAAATTTTGACAACTTTGTCTTTGTTTCTGGGCTGTTCAGAATAACTCTCTATGAAGTGAAGGTACTGGAGAATCATCTTCATTTGAAGACCAGTACATGCCGGATCTAGGATATAAGATGTACTGTAGGGCATTACCAAATTTAAGAAAATATTAAAATGAATGGCTTGATATTTTTTCTCTTTCTGTCAACAACACAAATTTGTGTTGTTTACAATTTCATCAATCATGGTATCATAAAATATATCATAAACATGTGTATGAGTTCTGTAACCTCAACATTCAATTTGTGCTGTCCTAAAAATGTGGGAAAGACTCCCTTATAATCATTGTCTTTGGTTTTCCACGATATATTGTGTTTCTCTTTCCCTTTTGCTACCTCAACTCATCATCGTCATCTGTTTCACTGCCACCTTCTCTGAAGCTACTGTAATAAAGCTCCCTGATCCTTATCCCTTCAAGTCTGGCTGCCAATCACCATCATCACTCTGAGACTGTAACACTGGAATTTGATGAGATATCTTCTACTACTCTGTACCTAACCCTGTTGCTAGATACTCTCAATATTTGTAGAACTTAAAAACAATACAAATAAAGCACTCGCTACTGCTAACACTGCTGCAAATGATAATAATTTGAAATAATTTTCAATTTTAAGAAGTTAAGATAACATATAAGGATATCAGCTGTCAAATCTGGTATAGATTGCTATTATATGAGGAATATATTTAGGTTAGGCCTATATGCTAGGATATGCCTGTCACACTGTTTGGATCTTTGCATTGCATAGCACCCACTTAAGTGGACATACTGTATGATTTTTTATCAACTGTGTAAAAAATAAATGGAGTTTTTGATCAAAACATCTACCATATTATGCCCTAAATATAATTTTCCTTGCATTTATTTTATATATATATAATGTATATGTAATTGGAGATGCTACCCTGTGGAGGCAATTGATATATACACAAGAGGGAATACAAGTGCAAGACTCTAAATGAACTGATTACATATAAATAAATAAATTTTTGCAATAAATAGAGGTTTTTGGCATAATCTTGGCCAAGGTTATGGGCCTACCCACCACATCTAGGTAACCTCTGTAAGGTAGGTCCCTAACATACTAGGGTTCAAATCCAGAATGCAGGACACCCCCAAACTAGCCCAGCTAAGCCACTCCAAGGCACCGCTATAATATGAAAAGGGAAGTGTAAAGGAAATAGTTAAGAGCAGCCACAGCTGCATATAAAGAATAAAAATTAAAAAGTGAAATGCATATATAAAAACAGATAGTGAAGTGTTAAAATGTGTTGAAATAAAAAAGTGTTATACTGTGCTGCCTTGAAGCATATCAACTAAAACAATCCAGGGGGACCCACACCCCAAAAATGAACCAAAAATTAACCAAAGCTGCACTTCACAGTCTAAATATTTGCAGGACATACCTATATTGTGTCTCTGACTGGTGTGCATATTACATTGCCAGACTCCAATGTAGAAAGGGTGCTAGTCTGCATTGAAAGTGTCTCAAGCTTTTAGGAGTGCAAAGCAATGCACTGATTGGATATATATAGAAAATGGATCTCACTCTGCACACCCTGAACATATATATATATATATATATATATATATATATATATATATATATTGTATAATGAAGTGGCACTCTGAGACTGAAAGCAGGTAACGAATGTTGTTTATTCCATGAGCTGGAAAAGCGACCAACGTTTCGGGGCCACACCGCCCCTTTGTCAAGATGAGTAGTAACAAGTGAACTAAAAGACATACCTTATATAACCAAGAAAACCCGGTCAGATTGGAAGAAGCATGCCAGGAAAGAGTGCAGGTGCGCGGCTGCCGTGTCTCAGAATGATGACGTCGTCACGTCGATGACGCCCGGTAACCCGGGTAACCAAAGACACGGACCAGCCTAAATGGTAGGTAAACAAAAGAAAAGATCAGTGACAGCTGCGGGATCCGTTACATGTCCCGTAACACCATAAAACAAAACAAAAACAGTGATTACACCAAGAATTAAAAGAGCATATACCCGGCAGAGAGGAAAAGAATGATACAAAGAATCAATAATTAAATGCCCCATAAGAAAATAATCGTAATGAGAAAAGGACAAAATCTATAATCAAAAATACACTTGAACTATAACAATGTCAACAAACTAAACACACTAAACACAATACAAGTGGATACTAGATACATAAATGGGAGAAGTGCATAATGGGAACTCTAAGGCCACTGACAAATCGAAATGTAGCGCAGATTACGGACTTGTTGGCCATGGATTAGCAGCAATGTGTAAAAATCCATGAGTGAAGCAAAACAGACCAATTCAATTAATGGTCCAGCATGCGGGGTCAGAACATTCAGAAAACACTCCATGTGATTCTCTCATTCAACCCATTGGGTCTGATGGTGTTCAAGTTGTACATCCATCGGGCTTCCTTTTGGAGGAGTTTGTTGGCTCGATCGCCGCCTCTCAGAGACGGTGGCACATGGTCAATTATCATGTGTCTAAGTTGGAATAAATCGTGCTTCTTCTCCGCAAAATGACGGGCTACTGGCTGATCAGAACTTTTCCCGTTCAAGGCCGATTTAATGGCCGAGCGGTGTAATGCCATCCTCTCACGAAGGGACCTGATGGTTTTCCCTACATAATATTGACCGCAGGGACAGATGATAATGTATACAATAAACGAAGAAGTGCAAGTTAGCACATGCTTGATAGAATACTGCTGTTCAGAATGAGGGTGCTTGAAGGTAGAGCCAGTAATCATACTACGACATGTAGTACATCGCAGGCATTTGTAACAGCCGTTCTCTTTAGATAGAAAATTAATGGTTCCTGGTACCTTCGCAAAATTAGTAATGTCCGTGTGGACAATCATATCTTAACTGATTCCTTTTGTTCAAGCAGGGTACTTAGTTTGTAACCCATTGTACCCTGCTTGAACAAAAGGAATCAGTTATGACGATGCCCAGGTCCGAACTGTTATCTCCCCAGGTGAGATCCAAAGAGGACATTATCCCGTGGGTCAGTAAATATAACACCTCTAGTCCTGTCCTACCAAGGGCGACGAGGGCCTTGTGGCCTATAGTTTCCACTGATAGTGATTTAAAATGTTTTAAAAATAAACGACCCATGGCATGTTTTTCTCGTGGAAGGAACATCAAAGATATGATTGTCCACACGGACATTACTCATTTTGCGAAGGTACCAGGAACCATTAATTTTCTATCTAAAGAGAACGGCTGTTACAAATGCCTGCGATGTACTACATGTCGTAGTATGATTACTGGCTCTACCTTCAAGCACCCTCATTCTGAACAGCAGTATTCTATCAAGCATGTGCTAACTTGCACTTCTTCGTTTATTGTATACATTATCATCTGTCCCTGCGGTCAATATTATGTAGGGAAAACCATCAGGTCCCTTCATGAGAGGATGGCATTACACCGCTCGGCCATTAAATCGGCCTTGAACGGGAAAAGTTCTGATCAGCCAGTAGCCCGTCATTTTGCGGAGAAGAAGCACGATTTATTCCAACTTAGACACATGATAATTGACCATGTGCCACCGTCACTGAGAGGCGGCGATCGAGCCAACAAACTCCTCCAAAAGGAAGCCCGATGGATGTACAACTTGAACACCATCAGACCCAATGGGTTGAATGAGAGAATCACATGGAGTGTTTTCTGAATGTTCTGACCCCGCATGCTGGACCATTAATTGAATCGGTCTGTTTTGCTTCACTCATGGATTTTTACACATTGCTGCTAATCCATGGCCAACAAGTCCGTAATCTGCGCTACATTTCGATTTGTCAGTGGCCTTTGAGTTCCCATTATGCACTTCTCCCATTTATGTATCTAGTATCCACTTGTATTGTGTTTAGTGTGTTTAGTTTGTTGACATTGTTATAGTTCAAGTGTATTTTTGATTATAGATTTTGTCCTTTTCTCATTACGATTATTTTCTTATGGGGCATTTAATTATTGATTCTTTGTATCATTCTTTTCCTCTCTGCCGGGTATATGCTCTTTTAATTCTTGGTGTAATCACTGTTTTTGTTTTGTTTTATGGTGTTACGGGACATGTAACGGATCCCGCAGCTGTCACTGATCTTTTCTTTTGTTTACCTACCATTTAGGCTGGTCCGTGTCTTTGGTTACCCGGGTTACCGGGCGTCATCGACGTGACGACGTCATCATTCTGAGACACGGCAGCCGCGCACCTGCACTCTTTCCTGGCATGCTTCTTCCGATCTGACCGGGTTTTCTTGGTTACATAAGGTATGTCTTTTAGTTCACTTGTTACTACTCACCTTGACAAAGGGGCGGTGTGGCCCCGAAACGTTGGTCACTTTTCCAGCTCATGGAATAAACAACATTCGTTACCTGCTTTCAGTCTCAGAGTGCCACTTCATTATACAATATATTTTCCTTCATTAGGAGGCACCTGAGCATCGTTTTGATGGGGATTTATTAGAGTGCCGGACTATTTGTACAGAGATATATATATATATATATATATATATATATATATGGAGGTAATACCTATAGAGACAATTGATATATACACAAAGGAGAATACAAGTACACGACTCCAATTTAACTGCTTATATATAAATAAATACATTTGTGCCTTGGGGTGGCTTAGCTGGGCTAGTTTGGGGGTGTCCTGCACTCTGAATTTTAACCCTAATATTTTAGGGACCTACCCTACAGATGTTAACCGGATGTGGTGTGTGGGCCCATAACCTTGGCCAAGATTATGCCAAAACCCTGTATTTATTGCAAAAATTTATTTATTTATATATAATCAGTGAACTTGGAGTCATGCACTTGTACTCCCTTTTGTGTAAGGTACATTCCCCTCCTATTCCTATGTCATAGTTTGTTGTGTAGCTTTGGATGATGTCTAGCTCCAGAAAATTCCTCCATCCAATGAAGCATATAAAGGGTGGAGTTCTAACTTGTAACTACCTCTTGCTTCAGCTGGTGTCAGGGCAAATTTAACATTTCTTGAAGGTGCTGTAATCTTCTAAATGCACCTGCCGAATGGCGAAAATGTCCAGAATTTTGTGGGCCACAGAGAGCATCTCCTGCATGGCCATGTCATTTTTAAAAAAAATGTACACCACCAAGTTGATTGTGTGAGCAAAACATGTGTTGTGTTTGAATTCATTCTGCTGTAATGCTCTCACAATCTTGGTGGAATTGTCAGAAATCACAAATCCCGAGGAGAGTCCAAGTGGGTAAGCCATTTTTCAATGACTTCCCTGAGTTTTTCTAAGAGGTTGTGAATAGTATGCCTATTTAGTGAAACCGGTTATACACAGTGTAGCCTGCCTCTGAATGAGCTGCTGTTTCTTAGATTCTACTGCTGTTGGTGTCACTGAAGGCAATACACCCACTCAGTGGGCTTTTACAGTCATGGTATCTTGCATTTAGTCAATTCCACTTGCCCACATATCTGTGGTTAAGTGGACAGTGGGTACAATGGCATTTTGCAGGACACTATTTAATTAAGTTTTTTTCACCACCACTGTACAGGCGGGAAATTGCTTTTCTAGTGAAGTGGAACATAGATGGAATTTGGTGATGGGGACACAGGACCTCCATTAACTGTCTAAAATCCACTGCACTAATGGTGAATATCGGATGCACATCTAATACCAGCATAGATGGTATGGCTTCAGTGATCCACTATGCAACTCGGTGACTGCTGTCATACTTGCTCCCCTTTGCAAAGGATTGTTTAACTGTCATCTATTTTTTGGAACTACTACTATCTTCCTGGTTCCCTTCTGGGATGAAGATCCACTCCCAGCAGCAACAGCAGCAGGTGTAGCACTCAAGGATTCTTCTAAGGAATCCAGGATAGGGGAGGACTGATTTAGCATTATAAAATTGGATGCAGGACTACTTCCAATCATGATTGAGGATATTGTTGATGAAGGTGTTGGTGGTGAAGATGCCAGGTGCTTGGATCTAGCAGAGAGAAAGGAGCTAGCTGACAAAAGACTGCTTTTTTTTACTTTTTTTGCAAAAGTTCCTGAATTTTGCAAACACTTTTGATGGATGCACTGCAGATGACAACAGGGAGGATGTTCCTAGATAGTTAGGGTCCCTACCTCTACTTACTGGCATGATAATTGGTATGAATGGCTTGATAATTGTTCTCTGGATTTGGGTAGAAATAATTCCACACATTAGAAGCTGACTTTTTTTTGTCTTATGCCAAGGCATGACAATGGGCTTTTAGTTGTCATGGGCAATAACTGTTTCCACTGGGGCCTAATTTACACAAACAACATCCTCATCAACAATATCCTCATTATCACATCCTCATCATCAACATACTTATTAGCTTCAGCTACACAAATATCCTCTTCACCCTGGTGCATTTCCACAGAAACATCCTCTATATCAGCATGTTGACTTGTGCTGCTCATCCCCACATTTTCAGAGAATGCATAAGTGGTGGAAGGAGGCTCCTCTTTGTGTACAGTATTGGAAAGGTCAGGCTCACATATGGCACCCCCCAACACATTTAGACTCTCCTCAGGGATTTGTGACATTTATGAGTGCACATTTGGTTCCTGTGCCTTAACGATTTTAATTTTTTTGATATGTCAACAGGGAAAAGGGATTACATCATCATAAGAGGCAGAAACACCAGCCTTTCCTTGCCACTTCGTGTGGTGAAATGCATATTGCCAATTTTATGTCTCTCTGCAGCTATCTATCCCTTTGATGTTTTTTTCTTTACCACTTTAAAAGATTGGTTCTTTGATTTTAGATGCCTTGACTTAAACCATGTACGCCTTGAGCACTGGCTTTAGTAGATAATGTAGACGGATTAGAATTGTCATGACTGGTGGCACTGGCAGCAGCTGAGTACTAGTATTTGGTTCCTGCTCTCCTCTCAACTGATTGTTCATCATATCAACAAACATGAATGAAGTGGGGTATAGCACACACATCAATTTGTACCAATTTTAAATATTACACTGACCTACAGTGTCACAATATTTTTATGAATAAGAAAAGAATAACACACTGCACTTCCACTTTCAGTGTGAGATTTTTTATGAGTAAAACACTGCACTACCACTTGCAGTGTCACTATTTTTTTAGAAATAAGGAAAGAATAACACACTTTGCTACCACTTACAATGTCACTATATTTTTTATGAGTAAAACAATGAGCTACCACTTACAGTGTCACAAGATATTTGATGAATAAGAATAAGACACTGCGCTACCACTTACAGTGTCACAATATTTTTTATAAATAAGAATAACACACTGTGCTATGACTTATAGTGTCACAATACATGGATGATAAACTATCATCTTGCTGGCAGTGTCACCGAACAATAATAGCATAGCAAGGATACACAAAAGAACATAAATATATATATATATTTTATATTTTCTTGAATGCTAATTTTACTTAACTTACACTGGGGAAGAGCACCCCTGGATGAGGCAGCAGCCCCTTGATAAACAACACCACACCTCTTTATGGACAACAAAGCACCTCTGCGGAGTGCGGTTGGACCACCTGCATAGTTACAAATACATAAATGATAAACTGCAGTCTGGCCGGCAGTGTCACCGAACAATATTTTTTTACACTGGGGAAGAGCACCCCTGGACAAGGCAGCAGCACCTTGATGAACAATACAGCACCCCTTTATGGACAGCAAAGCACCCCTGCAGAGTGCGGATGGACCACCTGCAGAGTCACAAATATGTGGATGATAAACTGCAGTCTGGCCGGCAGTGTCACTGAGCAATAATTTTACTAATGTTAATTTTATTTAATTTTTATATTTTTTACACTGGGGAAGAGCACCCCTGGATTGACAAAGCACCCTTTGATGACACAGAGCCCTTTATGAATTGCAGCCCTAGCCCCTTGATTGACAGGGCAATAGTGACACAGCAGCACCCCCATTTTTTGTACTGCAGCCCCAGCCCGACAACACTGCACCCTTGCACAACTACACCACTGCACTCTTGAACAACAAAGAAGAACAGAGGCCCTTGATTGACAGGACAACAGTGACACAGCAGCACCTCTCACTTTTGGTACTGAATCCCCAGCCTGACCACACTGCACCCTTGGACAACAGAGAAGAACAGAGCCCCTTGATTGACAGGACAACAGTGATACAGCAGCACCCCCAATTTATGTACTGCAGCCCCAGCCCGACAACACTGCACCCTTGAACAACAGAGAAGAACATCTGTTCTGTACACTCTCTACAGCTGGAGTGAAAATGGCGCCGATCACCAGGATCTTTATAGAATCCAAAACCCATGAGAATCCGACAGCTAGATGATGACGTTTTGCCTCGTTTTTTATTCTGAGTTACACGGGAAAACCCAAGACGGACTCGGATCATTTATGGTCGGTTGGGTCCAGTTCTCAGGGAACCGGACCCGCTCATCTCTAGTTAAAAAAGTGCCAAGCTTTTTTGACATCATCATTACTAAAAAAAATGTATTTTCATCTTGACTTACAGCGCATTTAAATTACACACTATATAGATCTTATCATGTTCTGTGAAAATTGTTTAATCTTTAATGATTTTTAGATTGAGTCATAAACTCCTCTAGAGAAGGGCTTTATGTGAATACTATTTATGACCTCATGGATCCTATTATTTAGTGCAGACATACAATTTTTCTAAGTGCATATGCAAATTCATTTGTTTGATATAAATACACATTTTGGGTGAAATTTATATATAATATTGCAAATATACAGTAAACCACAGCAACTAATCAGACATTTTTCTAATGTATACAAGATCGATCAAAGTGATTTTCTGAATGATTGCTATATGGTTTTGCAAATTGGCAATTTGTCAGTAATTTACCTTCTTATTGTGTCCCTCCATCAACGATCTTTACAAAAATACAGTATATCACCCTAAAAGCTGAAAAGAAGGGAACTAATCAGCATTCACAGCTGTTATTTATTACACAAGTATTAATGAAAAAGGTAAGGGTGTGCTGTATTCATTGGAAACCATTGTTAATAGAGAAACAGTACATGAAAATACATAAATACTGCTGCAATTACAGTAGGACTAAAAAATATCAGTGTTGCAGTAAATGCAGCAATTATGTATAAATCAACACTTACAGTAATTCAAATAGTATATTTTTTCAAAAGATATTTCACATCAAAGTATTTATATAGCGCATTACATTTGCACACTGGTGGATGTATTATGCACAAGATGTTTGGTTACCATACTTGGAATTTACCTACTTAGGGCCGTATTCAATTTGAGGCGAAAAGTCAGTTTCGGCGAAAAAGTATCGCTGGTGACGTCATTTCGGCAGGTAGAAACTTTTCGCCGTATTCAATTTAAAAGACTTTTCGTGTAGGCAGAAAGTCAATGCAATGGCCCCGGCGGAAAAGTTTTGCTTATGAATAGCATGTGGAAAAAAGTGCAGAATTGGGGTTTTGGGGTGCAACGTTGTGGGAACCCTCATGTACCGTAGCCTTAAAACAAATCTTTTTTTTTTAAAAAACTAAAGAACACCCGTAAACATTACTTTCATTTTAGGGGTGAAAAAAATAAATATTGGGGGACATAGTTTAAAAACTAGCAAAATAAACTCCGGGGGGGTCTCCAAATATGCCTCAGGTGATTTTTTGATTGCAGGTTCTTGCGGCAGGTGGATTTTTCATGATTTTTTAAAATTCACTTTAGCAACTTTTAAATAGTCTACTCCCCATTTTCATGTACCCCAAATTTGCTAGGACTAGTTAATTTCACCAAAAAAAACCAGCTAAATGCAATTCTTCACCACTTATGCAAAGATGCTAATTACAACCTATTGAGAACATTTAAGTACCCCAAATACCTTCTGCAGGCCTATTTGGGGGTATCCATAGTGATCCCACATGTCAGTGTATCTTTTGGGAGGTGTCAGGGTGATTTCCACAAATCTGACAGGACTTTTCACCTTTAAGTTTCGCCGGGTCCCGTTTCTTTGAAATTTAATACGGGGATAAGCGGGGATAACTTTTACGGCTGCAAAACATGTCATAGAGGTGAAAAGTCCATCAGGCGAAAAAGTATCGCGGGTGCGAAACTTATTGAATACCACCCTTAGATGCGTTACCATAAGTTATGAAAAAAAAACATATTGTCTGAACACATCTGTATGTTCAACATATAACTTTGTAGATTGATATTACTTTTCTATTCAGTGTCAATTTCTGGAAAGTCACACAGTGTTTATTATTAGGCATGTCCAGGGCAACTTATTAACTTTAACTTTATTATATAAACATATACAATCACATCTTAGGTCTTTTTAGTACTCTGTGTTAATAATTTATTTTTTGACTACAAGGGACTAGAGATGAAAAATTAAAGATTTCTCACAACTTTTTTCTCTGAACTGACATAAATGACATATAAACATATACTCATGTGTAACGTTCATTTTGCTTATATGTCCATTTTGGAACTAGAGCCCTATAGTTACAAATAGTTACAAGAAACCCAGATAGCTTATGTTTGCACAACCTGAGGTTAGATTAGTACAGTAAGCATATCAAGTTTAGTAATCAATAGCAAACATTGTAAAAGTCATAAGTCTAATTAGAAACAAGACCCAGTTTAGACAAGCAAAATTAAGTGCATTTGTCATTATAAAAAAGGAATGCTGATGTTAGTGTCACAGAATATATGGACAATGAAATAAACATTTCCAGACAAAAACTATATAAAAAGTATCCTAAGCAATCCTAGAACAGTAACATGTGCAATATACAGTGAGTAGAATTGTCATATAGCGAAAAGAGGCTATTTGGCCACACAATGAAATTACCAAAGTTATAAAAGCACATTTTGTAGAAAAAGATTTATAAAAATGTTAACATGCAATTACAGTTACAATTTTAAGTTAATAAGAACCAACAAAAATATATTTCATAACCACTCTGGCAGCATATGCAGTACAATTCCTTGTTCAAGGAATATGTCTTATCTCATATGTAATCACATTGCACAGATAAAAGTTGTACTGGTGAAATAATCATTTAAAATAAAGTTGGTAAAAGTTTTTTAAACATAATTTCAAAGTTTTCCTGATCATTAAGTATTGAAGCGTACTGTTCGTACTCATCTTGAAGCTTATTATATTTGCACAACCCACACATAATTTTCAACATCTAAAGAACATTACTCCTTTGATGACACATAATCTCATAGGCTGCCATAGAAACACAAAGAAATAAGACATAAATATCTTGTAGTAAATGTGAAATTTCTTTGGCATCAGCAAACAATGAAGTAACTAATATGACATGACTGCTTAATACACTCCCGTTTACACAAAAAAAGTGTTTAGAACAGGGGAAAAATACTGCAAACTATTATGCAAATGTATTGTACATGTAATTAAAATGAGTGACTTAATATAGTGGATATGATTCTAAGAGAGGAGCAGAGCAAAACAAGGCAATTAACTTTTCAAGGTTTGCAAATGCATCTATTTATTTTTTACATGCAGGATAAATACTGTCTGATTTTGCATGTAGCCCACAAATGTTGGACAGATTTATTTTTAAATGTAATTTACATTTGAGTGTGGACACACCCATCTAAAATCTAAAGGTGCCTACAAACTAGACAACTTGCAAATTATGCAATATTGGCAAAGATTTCCATTGAACTAACACCAGCAACTCCACGGGACTCCTGGATATATATACGATATTGTGCATAAAACAGTGCAATCTGACTAATGACCTAACAATATATTGTGCATCGTTAACGATTTCCAAATCATTAGATCGTACACAATATATTGTTTGCTTACCAAAACAACTGACAATTATCTTAAAGATGTCAGCAAAATTTCAATAATGGTCTGGACTAACTAGAGGTTATATAAAGCAGGAGCCATTTTATGTATATGCACTTCTGCTCTGTGACTAGTGAGGCTTAGTGTATACCTGCTGAATGCTGTACATTGCTATTGTGCTCTGCTTTGTTTTGCCTGGCTTAACAAAGTACTTCTATCTTGCATTCTATCCTGCATTCTGTGGTGATGGATCCTTATCAGTATAGAGTTCTGTTAGCCTATGCTGGGGCTAAGGTTGTGAAGAAGAGAGCCCAGAAAAGGCGGAGAGCATGCTGGATGAAGTAGTGGCTGCTGCAAAGGAATACTCACTCTCACATGTTGCTGCTGATGGAGATTCGGGAGAACAATCTGGATGACTACCACAACTTCCTGCACATGGATGATGCCACCTTCCAGGAGTTGCTGCATCTGGTGACTCCCTACATCCAGAGGCAGAAAACCCAGGATGCGGAGGGCCATCCCTGCTGAGGAGAGGCTAGTGTCTACTCTGAGGTTCGTGGTTACAGGAAGATCCCTAGCTGACCTGAAGTTTGGGTTCCTCAAGCTTTGAAAGTCATCATCCCTGAGACCCGCAAAGCTATTTCAAGGTAAGAAAACACACCACATTTATATTTGAAATATTGTGAAATAATATATATATTTTTTTAAATCTTTTTTTTAAATGTAGTAAAAAATTTTAAGTGTAAAAACACTTTAAAACAGTACAAAATTTGCTGCCAACATCGCTGCATGTAATAAAACTGTAAATATGAAATGGAAAAATATTTTCAATATAAATACTGTATTAACAGTAAAAATAAATTATCAACAAGTTTTATCAGTCCCAATAACTATGGTGCTCTATGATATAGAGTGATTTGAATAGGTCAAGAAACACATGCCATAAGGGCAAATTGTGGTCCCAGCCCCATCAATCTGTCCTTACGTCATGTGTTAATTGACCTAGTTCAATTTGCGACAGAAGCCTCAAATGATAAAACTTGTTGAGAATTATTGGGGTACAAAAAGAAAAAAATTGATTGACTCAGATAAGGTGGAGTGGACAATTGGAGACTCTACAGAATGTGTTTTCCCAAAAACATTTAGCATGGTGTGTATGCACTGTATCTCTAGTTACTAAAATTGCCTCAGATGTCTCATCAACATCTTCAGTCTCCTTCTCCACACCTTGAGCTCTGCCATCAAGATGATGGGTCTTGCTCCAGGACAAAAGAGAGGAGGTTGTAGTACCACAGGGTGGGGTGGTACACATCTTGTGCCCCTGCTCCAGACCTTTTGAAGGCTTCACTTTTCTTATGTTACTTTATGAAGACTGTCCGGAGATTCAGAATTTTTTTCTGACCCAGTCCACCGAAGCCACTCTGATCTGTGCCAACTCCTGCAGTGCCAACAGTTTATGCTGCTTGTTGGATTAGTCTCAACTTTTGATCCTCCACAGGCACCCAGTCACAAACTGCGGTCCTTGTCCAAAGACATAACTATAACAAAAGAAAAAAAAACAGTAATTAAAAGGACATTTTTTAAAAATAGTTATATTGTTTTTAATGATGAGTTATTATCTTTAGTGTTTTTAACTTTGAGTAATAAGTTATGGTGTTTTTATTGTTCACTTACATATGTGTTTCTTGCATCATACCTGTGACTCCATAAAATTGCTTGGTGCGAACGCAGCGCATGGCATGACTTAGCATAACACATGCTCCATGGCTATTCGTATTGCATGATGCATGTGCACATTTGCAGCGCGATCAGCAAAGATGCAAGAGGACACATCTGTAATAGTGTTTTAATGTTGATTTCTCTATTTTTTTTAGTAAAGGTTAAATTGGTTTACTTGTGTCTAAATTTTTAATATGTATATAATTACCTTTTAATGTTTAGGTAAAATAAAATATTAAACAGTGCCAAAACAAGATTCATTCACACAAAGTACATTGTTTTTTTTTAAAGATCACAGTAAAAAACCTTAAAAATATAAATAAAACAGCAGTGACCTGTGTGTGAATGAAATAAACATTTGGGGGTCAGTAGTCTTTAAATACGCATTTGGTCATCAGGGGAATATACACATGGGTGGGTACACATTGGAGTACTGTGGTATATACACATTGGTGGACATACATTAATGGTCAGGGGAATATTCACATTGGTGCACACCAGTGGCATAACTAGGGCATTTGGAGCCAAGGGCAAATTGAAAAATGGAGCCCCCCCCTATGTGCCCATGCTGAAAAATGGGCATGGTCACTGAAAAATGGGGCATGTCAAATGACACACACCTCTTTTATGTCACTCTGGGAACAGTCTTTTCCATTCCATATGTACCTTAATGCAGTCCCCCCTATGCAGTGCCCCTAGTAGTGGTCCCTCTTATACAGGCCCCAGTAGTGCCCCTTATACAGTACCCCCAGTAGTGGTCCGCCTTATGCAGCCCCCAATTAGCTCCCCTTATACTGTGCCCCCAGTAGTGGTTCCCCATATGCAAGCCCGCAGTAGTGCCCTTTATACATTGCCCCCAGTAGTGGCCACCCTTATGCAGGCCATCAGTAGTGATTCTTTTTATGCAGACCCCCAGTAGTGCCCTTTATATAGTGCCCCCAGTAGTGGTCCCCCACATGCTGGAACCCAGTAGTGACCCCCCTTATGCAGTGCCCCTTATACAGTGCCCCCTGTAGTGGTCCTCCCTATTTAGTGCCCCCAGAAGTGATCCCACCTATGCTGTGCCCTAGGAGTGGTCCCCCTTATGCAGGCACCCAGTAGTGCCCCTTTTACAGTGCCTCCAATAGTATTCACCCTTATGCAAGCCCCAGTAGTGATCCCCCCTATGCAGTGCCCCTTATAAACTGCACCCAGTAGTGGTCCCCCCTGTACAGTGCCCCTTATGCACCCAGTAGTAAGCCCTCACTATTGCCCCCAGTAGTGGTCAACCAATGCAGTGCCCCCAGTAGTAGTCCCCTACCCAGTAGTCATCCCCCCTGATGCAGTGCCCCCAGTAGAAGTCCACCCAAGTAGTGCCCCCGGTAGTGGTCCCCCCCGATGTAGTGCCCCAAGCAGTAGTCCCCCCCACCTCCAGCAGTGCAGACAAACATACATGTAACAAAAAAGAAAAAAACCCACTTACCTGAAACCTTGCTCGTGCTCCCGCCGCCGTCTACATCTCCATCCTCCCAGGCTGGCCCACTCTGCATTTTGGGAGAGACATCATGACATCTCTCCCATTGCATTACCCACTGTGGGAGCCGGAAGATGGAACTCATGAGTGAGCTCCTGCCCAGCTCCGGCAGTGGGCGAAGCAGTCAATGACAGTTTATCTGGCTCTCATTGGCCGCTAATTAAAACACGCAGCTGTGTGTTTGTTACTTATTGTGTAGTGCTGACCGAACTCCATCCGGTCATGACTACACTTACCATGGTGACCTGGACCGTGGCCGGCGGTGCCCCCCGCGCTGCCGGCAAAATGGAACCCAGGGCATACGCACTGCTCAACCCTCCCCTTACTTACTCCATGGTGTTCACTCATTGCTGGTCTGAGGAATATACACATGGGTGGGCAAACATTGGTGGTCAGTGGTATATACACATGGGTGGGCACACAGTGGTGGTCAGGGGAATATACACATGGGTGGGCATATATTGATGGTCAGGGGAATATACACATGGGTGGGAACACATTGGTGTTCAGTGGTATATACACATGGGTGGCCAGCAAGGTGTCAGCAGCACTGTGTACACACATACTGAATAAACAGAATAATCAGGGCCTGAAGAGATGCTGGTGATCGCTGTGCTCCTTATACTGATCCCTATCCTGCTGTCATGATGCTGCACAAAATGGAGACAGAGAGTGTCTAGAGAAATGCCAGTCAAGTGTACGGATTTGTCTAGAGAAATGCCAGTCAAGTGTACGGGTTGGATGATAAATCATTTAATCAATCAGTAGTGCAAAACATGAATGATCTGCCCCAAATCATTAATAAATTGCCAGATCTGACTGCATATAGGGAACGCATAGGGGGAAAGACCCTAAATTGCACACCCTAAGCACAATGTGAGGTGCTACCTGCTGAGACTAGTAGTGCTACATGCAGAAAAAGAGAAAAAATGCAAGTGCACACTCTAACCATGCTAAACCTAATAATAATATTGCTATATTGCATCAAAGAGGTTCATAGCATAATAATGGCCATTAGGTTTAGCATGGTTAGAGTGTGCACTTGCATTTTTTCTCTTTTTCTGCATATAGGGAACATCTGAGGATATGACCCACAGGAGTGCACATCTGCATCATTATCATTTGTGGACACTGCATGATTTGCCATTCCGATGGGTCAGAATAGGCCAAATCGTGCAAACAATCGTCTAGTGTGTAGGTACCTATAATCTCTCTGCACATTTAAAATCTGCCCCACCTGCAGTGCAACATGTTTTTATCAATGCGCACACTAATGGAGCGTACACACGGTCAGATTTGTCAGACTTGTCAGATTTGTCAGATGAACGACTGAACGATTAAACGATTTGAACGATTTGACCAAAGTTTTGAACGATTTGAACGATTTGAACGATTGAACGATTTTTGACTGCATTAAAATGAATGGAATCGTCCAAGTCTGACTGCAAACACATCAGATGTCAGATATCGTTATCTGACAAACGGGAACGCGCATCGTTGATCGTCCATCGTTCAGGCATGTCAGATATGAACGATTTTCCATCAGATATGAACGACTGAACGATTTTTAAATCGTTATCGTCCATATCTGAAGAAAAAATCTGATCGTGTGTATGCACCATTAGTTGCTTTTTTTTGCTTTGCTCCCAACTCAAAATCAGCCCCAGAATGTTAGTAATTTTTTTCTTGTAAAATGTATTATTGGGCAAAAAATAAAAAAAAAACAATCTTTATTTAACTTTTTAGATACTGTCTAATTTATACAAAATCATACAATCTTATGGACATTAGTGTTCTCAATCTTATGTATGTGTTTATTTATAAAAAAATATATTTTACCAGGAAGATATACATTAATATTGATCTCATTATTATGCATATTCTGAGTAGTCAGAATAACCCTGCAGAACCCATATCAATATTTTCGATTGATATTGGATAATTGCTGGCAAATTGATGAGGCATGAATATCCCAGGTGCATGCCCAGTTATGCCAACCTATACATGGGGAGTTCAAGGACTTCCATGTGTGGGGAGGTGACTTTGATGCATTCCTGATCTTCTATGGCCATTAGATTGATTATCTTTAATTATTTGGGATGGAGATCAAACCAGCACAAAAGGTTTGTATTCTATCTTAACACGAACATCTTTAATTTATTTTTCACATTCACATATGATAGGAATCACATTGACCTCCTGGACATGACCCTTGAGGCTATATGTTCTATAATACAGTATGTAATTCAAATTTAAATAAACCAGTCAGTACAAACTCATATCCTTATTTTAGAAGTGCACATTATCAACCATGGATCTCAAACATACACAAAAATATATGCAAAATGTTAAGTATATAAGGAACCTGTAAACTCTTTGAAGACAGAAAAAAATAAAAGGGGCACTTTCTGGTATAGAAAATAATATATTGTTATATTATCACATACCAACATTTTCTCTATTCTGCCTAACTACAACCTGTGACTATCCATGAGACAGCTAAAGGCTCTGACAATTACACACAGATACCGTAATTTCTCTGTGAGCCCTGGTGAGTTGGATAGCAGCTAAATGCCAGCTAACTGCCTCTCCAGTATAAATACTGCTAAGACCATTCTGCATCCTCTCTACCACAGGACAGCTGATTGATACATATTGGACACCTTTGAGATTCTGGCATAAGTTCCGCTTCCTCATTCAGACAGCAGTGCACAGAGTGGCACTTACTGTACAGTGAACTTCTGCACAATCAATTTGAGCAAGACCTCATATATTCCCAGGCATTTCAATAAATCACAGGGGCTGGTGAGCATTTCAGAGCATAGCATTCCTGTCAGAAGCATATCACCTTTAAGCATACTATTTAGAAGTATTTAATACTTTTATAGAATTTCAAGCACATGCCTTGGAATCTGGATTTTCACTGACACTTGTGTTTGATTATACTAGTCAGACATTAGGTTTATAGTGCTTTAATCACTTGTTAATTTTCTTGCTGCTAATGTTTATTTGATTATGTTCATTTTATATTAAATTGTATTTTTAATAGATCTGGTGCATATTGGAACTTAGTTTCATTTAAAATCATTTATATCATATTGATTGTTAATCTCATTTACATATATAGTATTATTTAGATCATCATTTGTTATAGGAGAAATAGCCGCTGACATTTTGCTTTATCAAGGCTAATTAGTCAAAGCAGTAAGGCAGCATGGGGTATGAAACAATGAATCAGAGAGAAACAAAGCCTATATTTGAATTGTAATAATGAGGTCTATCACATTAGGACTTTTAGTAATTGGGATTCAAAGTTTGTAATCTGGGGGGGTAGATTTAGAAATTTGTACCATCAAGAGTAAAGATGTGCGCCGACCCCCATGTTTTGGTTTTGGTTGTAAAACTGTATCTCTTCTTGTTTTGGATCTGGATTGGTTTTGCCAAAACCGCCCTTGCATGTTTTTTTTTTTGGTTTCGGATATGTATTTTTTCTAAAAAAAAATAAAAATAGCTAAAATCACAGAATTTGGGCCTGCTTTTGTTCCTACAGTATTATTAACCTCAATAACATTTATTTCCACTCATTTCAAGTAAATTTTAACCACCTCACAGTTCACAATATTGTTTTCATCCAGTTTACGCCCAAAATTTGCACCAATCTAGCTGGCTGTCTAAGTTAAGCGGCAGCAGTGGGCGGCACAAATATGTGGCAGTTCAACTTCCAACATGGCACATCAGGAAGCAAATGTTCAAGAGGTCTGAGGGAGTTGGAGTATGTATGTAGTTGAAGGCAGGGACAGGAAGGGTTGATTGGTAGTAAATTTTATTTAATTTTTTGATTTTGAAGTAAATTTATGAGGGAGAAGGGGAAGGGAGGAGGGTAGGCATATACAAAAAATATTTTGCTCATTCACATCAGTCCTTGCCCCAGAAGCATCAATGAGTGCCATGCCTGCTGCTTCTGCTGGGAGTGGAGTTTCATCCCAGAAGGGGACCAGGAAGACTTTTAGTAGTGCTTTCCAAAACAATTGACTGTTAAATAATAATTTGCAAAGATTCCACTTGAAAACCATTTCCCAACCTGTACAGGGACATTAAATAACACATAGTTAGTTAATGGCCTCCAAACTGCTGTTTTACCCACTGTCCACCTAACCAGCACAAATGGACAAGTAGAACAGAGCATGATATTGGGAGCACAATGTGATTCAAATAAAAAGCAATATTGCTCAAAATTGTTCCTCTAAACTAGGTATAAACATGTGTGATCTTGTTAAACCGGCAACATGTTAATTAACACAGTACATTCCTTAAAAATATGACATGACCATAAAAAATTAATATAAAAATAAACAATAAATATAGGGCAAAAAGCAAAAGGTAAAGTCTGGACTGCCCACCCTCCAGTATGTACTCAGAAAAAGTTTTCAGCACAGCCGGGAACCTTGTCAATGATTGGCCTATGGGACTACTTCCCAAAATGTGGAAAAGATAATGTCCATCAAAATGAACTACAAATTCTACGAGAAAGATCTTTACCATCAATTACGTGCAAAAATTACAGAGGCATCTGTAATGGTGGATTCCAGTGGGGACAATTTAATATTGTGTGAAAATTATGATGTACACATCAGCCCAGAATATACCAGCACCCAAGCCTATATCGTCATCCCATACTGTGATGTGTATAAAATACAGCTGCACTCCCTGTTAGATTGGGGATTCATTGTCCAATTTAGTGGATGTGAGCTCAATTTTAGTCCATATCACCACAACCCCTACACATCTTCTGACCTGGGCTATAGGAGGAGCAGCTGCACTCTGGAATACAGTTGCATGGAGTAGCCCCTCTGACTTGCTGAAATTCAGGTAGAGGGGCCATGGGTAGGGAGTAGGGACACTGTGATCAGAGAACACAGTTTTAGCTGCTTTATTCCATTTTTTAAATTATAGCCTTTATTTTCCACTTTTGAAAATATGTTTATGTGAATTTCACCTGAGGCGTTTGTGATATCATTATGTTTAATATATTATGTACATAATTTAACACTTTGTTGTGGTTTTGTAGTCGGCATGTAGACTAATCGTTTATTCATGATTTAGGAAAGAAGTGAAAAGTTGCATTTTTTTATTGCTAACTTTCTGTCATTAAATTGTAAAATTGTGAAGTTTCCACTTAGTGTCACAAGATTTTATTATGAATAAGAAAACATTAACACACTGTGCTACCACATACAGTGTGACAATATTTTTTACAACAACGCTGCATTTTCCACATACAGTGTGACAATATTTTTCATGAATACACTGCATTTTCCACTAACAGCATCAATGTTTTTCACGAATACACTGTGTTTTCCACTTACAGTGTGACAATATTTTTTATGAAAGCACTGCATTTCCACTTAGTGTCACAATATTTTTTACGAATACAATGCATTTTCCACTAACAATGTGACAATATGTTTTATGAATACACTGCGTTTTCCACTTACAGCGTGACAATACCTTTTACAAATACACTGCATTTCCATTTAGTGTCACAATATTTTTCACAAATCCCCTTCGTTTTCTACTAACAGTGTCACAATATTTGTTACGAATACAGTATACTGCATTTTCCACTTACAGTGTCACAATATTTTTTACGAATACACTGCATTTTCCACTAGCAGTGTGACAATATGTTTTATGAATACACTGCATTTTCCACTTACAGTGTGACAATATTTTTTATGAATACATTGCATTTTCCACTTACAGTGTGACAATATTTGTTATACACTGCGCTACCACGTACAGTGTCACAAACAATACTTGTATGAATATTACACTGTGGTCTGACAGGCAGGGTCACAGTAAAAAAAAAAATAATATATATAGTACACTAGGGTACAGCACAAAACATATATAATATATAATTTTTTTATTAATTATACTATTTATTAGCTTTTATTTTTTTATACACTGGGCACCCTTGGATAAACAGAGCACCCCTAGATGGACACAGCAGCACCTGCCCCTGGATGAAAACAGAAACCCCTTAATGGTCACAGCAGCCCCTTCCCTAGATGGACACAACATCCCCTTGATGGACACAGCAGCCTGGATGGACACAGCAGACCCTGGGTAGACACAGAAGCCCTTGCACTTGATGGACACAGCAACACCTGAATGGACACAGCAGACCCACAGCAGCCCTGGCCTGGATGGACACAGCAGCCCTGACCTGGATGGACACAGCAGCCACTCTTGGATGAAGCACAGCCCTGACAGCCCGGGACTCAGCAAGCAAATGGCACTGATCACTATGGGGGAGGGACTTTTATACAATCCAAAACCTGTGAGAATCTGACACAGCGGGATGATGTTTTGCCTTGCTTTGAGATCCAAGTCAGGCGGGAAAACCCAAGCCAGACTCGGTTCTCACCTCGGATCTGCAAGTTCGGGTGGGTTTGGTTCTCAGGGAACCAGACACACTCATCTGTAGTCAAGAGGTGTTTTGGATGTTAATCCAAAAAAAGAAAACCTTTGGTGCTAAAGAAAAACTAGGAAAGCATACTTGGGGTATTACCTAATGAAATAGCTGTAAAAAATTGTGATAACTGTAAACAAATGTGATCAAAAAGCCACTGTTAGAGTAAAGCTCTGTGAGGGTTTACTAACATGTAACGAAATCAAAAAGGAAGAACTAACTACGCTATGGATCACAATGGATCACAAGATCCAATGGTACAAGTTTAACAATAAAGCAATAGTGAGCACACAATACAAAACCATTCACATAAGCTATATTAAATTCTAAAATCAATCTGTGATACAATGTAGTTTTAAAAGTGCTGAAGAATTGCAACACATTAGTGCAGTGGTTCCCAGACTGTGTGCCGTGGCACCCTCGGGTGCCTTGGGACCCTCTCAGGGGTGTCTCAAGTCCAAATCAAACTATTTGGACAGCACCAAATCAAACTATTTATGGTTAATGTAAGAGGCAAAACATGTGTACAAACAGAAGAGCAACCCTGTCTACCACCACATAACTGAACCTAAGGATGACAGGGAAACACAATTTACTTAATCATTTTTTTCTGAATTTCTCAATAACAAAGTTTTGGCTTAGTTGAGCCATGAAAAAAATATTGATACTCTAGTGTGCCGTGATTCAAGAAAGTTTGGGAACCACTGCATTAGTGTGCCACTGAAAAGTATCTGATAAGAATTATATACTGAAAAATGTTCAGCATAAATAATGAGCATATACTGTATATTCAGTAAATAGCCAGTTGGTATAGTAGACCTGGGATATAGATAATCTGAGTCTATAATCAAGAACAAAGTCTTGGGAAATACTTGTCTGTATTCACTTTACTTCCATACTTATGGATCATCTTGGTGAATGTTGTCCTTGCTCAGGTGGTTCCTTTCCTGTGGCAATCCACTCAGACACTTGACTGTCACAGGACCCCAAATAAAAACGACCCCAAATGCTTGTCTATATGTGGATAGCAGGGGTGTGGAATGTCCCTTGTGATGTTAATAGTACGTTGCACACAACATCTAGTAGTTGATAGCTCCAGCATCCCCAGGCAATCACTGTAAAGCCCTGCTAAAATCAGAAGCCAGGGAAATTTATGGAGCACTGCCAGTTGATTACAAGGAGAATAGATAGCAGAATATTAATGCATTTTGTCAAATGACTTTCCCAAAGGTATGACTCCCAGTCTGACAATACTCTAATTTATACCTACAATTAGTGGCATTTGGCAAATTGAGTTATAATACTCTGGGACCAGAACAGAGGAAATTAATAGAAATAAAAATATTGTAAGAAAGAATAATGAAAAATTTAAATGGGCATTCAGTACAAACTATAGCAAAGAGTATTACCGCATTTTGTCACATGACACCTAATCCAATAATACTCTAATTGATACCTAAAATACAAATAATGGCATGTGGCAATTTGAGTTATAATAATCTGGGATAAGAACAGAGGGATTTATTAGAAATAAAAATATTGTATAAAAGAAATGATGAAAATGTAAATGGGCATTCATTACAGACTATAACAAAAATCATAAACAGATAGGGAAAATACTGAATAAGCACTGGTCCATTCTACAAAAGGTCTCGATGATTGGTAAACTCCTCCCCCCAAAAAAACCAGTTAAAATATATTAAAAAAAACCTAATCTATGGAAACGCCTAGTAAAAAGTGCACACCATTATCAGTAATATCACTTCAGTGGGATTTTATAGATGTAGTAATTGTGCAGGATGCAGGGGGATCAAATGATATGGTTTTAAGAAGGGTAAAATTGACAAATTGTATATTAATGAAAATAAATATGTAATAAAGGAATTCATAACAGGCAATTGAAAGTACATTATATATGCAGTGGAATTTTCATGCAAATAAATTTATATTGGGAGGACTTTGAAAATGGACATATCCAAACATATTCAGAATAATAAAAAAGGGTTAGATATGCATGCATTATCTGCACAACAAATACATAATTGTTTTACTTCACACATAAGGAAGTTGTATGGTCTTAAACAAGTTAAATGTTCCTTCAGAGATAAGGATCTTGCAAAAAAACTAGCTAAAACTGAAATGAAACATATTTCATCTTATAATACACTGTTACTCATAGGTCTAAACAGTGAATTAAAGTTTATATGGTTCTTATGATTTTATTACAGGATTTTATTTCATCTATTCATTATCCCATAACACTTTTTCCATTGTATCCATGTTAATTATTATATTGTTGTTAATATCATTCCATAAATTGTGTTTTATATATTGCATACAATGTGTTTCATATATTGTGTATTATTAGAATCTACTAATACTATTCGTATATTTATCTGAGTCCATTTTATATTTGCATAATCAGGTTGTCATATTTTTTTCAGTGCCAGTAGGAGTAATTACAAATTTTATCTTACTGTTCTACATACTGTAGATTGTCACACCAAACAGACTGTGCTCGCTCGCTAGTCATGATAATCGCTCATCTGCGCATGCATATGAGTTGCAGTGCATGTGCGCAAGCCAGTCACTGTGATGGGGCATCGTGCGCTTGTTGTACACAGACTGAGCGCTACTTTGAGTGGCAGATAGTGCCAGTTGTGAGTGGTAACAGGGGAAGGTGCTTGTGAATGGGGGAGTGGTGGTGCGAATGCAGGCGTGTCCAAGCTACAAAATAGAGTTTAAAGGGTGTGCATAATTAGCAAAGTAGCATCATTGAACACGTCACTTGGTTGTTTTTTTGCCTGCACTTATCGCAGTGCTTGGGGTGGGGTGGGGTAGGGTATACCTCAAGGGCTGCAAGCTGCCTTGATGGCTCTCAATGTTACCGATGATTCATACACTTCCTGGAGATCATGTGGGTTAAGAATGAAAAGTGGGCATCTTTGAACACCAGCGTGCGCTAACTGCCGTCGCTCTCTAAGACATAGAGGGCTTCCTTAAGCCACACAATGTGATTGTGGGATTTGCATACCCGGCCCCTTCTGGCAACGAGTGAGCACAGCTTACCAACCAGGTCTGAATCAGGCCCTGTATTTGTATTTAAAAGGTCACCACTCGGACTAGTAATTGTGTCATCAGCTGGATGTACTGTTGTCTCTATAACAATGGAAGATACATTGGGTTTCCATGACAAGGAACCTAAAAGGAAGCCTTATAGATCACCTTGCGATGGATCCTTCTGGTGAATAGGAGTCATGGAGAACAGCTGCATGCACAATCAGGAGATGGATTGCCTTATGGGACACATGATTGGCCAAGGAGGGGTGTTTAAGAAACTTCTGTGACTCACCCCTTAACCTTGAAAAAGATCTGTATCTTGAATTGAAACACATTGGTAGAGGGAGTTTAGGCTTCTTCTTGATTGATACTAGCTTCTGTTATCCAGAACAACAGGGCACTTGGATTGTGGTGATCCAGACTTGTAAGCTGCTGTTCAGGTGATGCATTTTGTAACAACTACCACTGTTCTATAAGCTGTGTATCCATCTAGCCTGTCACTTTGTTTTTAAATATTAAATTAATACTTTTTTCCCACATAGGGCCGTATTCAATTAGCAGCAAAAACTGCCAGATTTTTTTGCCAAAAAATGGGCATTACTTTTGCCAAAAAACAGACGAAAATGCAATTGGTGAAAAAAAAACTGGAGAAAAGTTTTCTCCATTCGAGACCATGTGAAAAAAAATTAAAAATCCCTATTTTTGGCTAAAAATGTGGGGATTTCTTTCAGAACCCTTTGGACATGCCCGCTAATGATAAATGACCCTAAAAAAAGTGTGTAAGTTGCTCACTTTTGTGAAAAACGACCACACAAATTTTGGTAAAAAAAAAACGTTAAAAATGGTTTTATTGTATTGGGTCTGATTTTTCGGGGGGCAGTATGGATGATTGAAGTATTTTAAACATCGCACGTGGTCACCTATGGCGAAAAAAACATCTGTTTTCGCCGCTAATTGAATATGGCCCTTATTGGGAAATCCTTTGTAATCTGCATGTTTTTCTATATGGATATACTATGTGAGAAGAAGTTAATAAAGAATTGAAAGAGTTACCTATGCACCCAAAAGACACCTTCTGTTTTTGAAGCTATGACATATACTGTGAGTCAGGTATGCCCACTGTCCTATTCTAGCTCCCGTTTAAGGTGAATGATTTTATCCACTTTAAGAGGGTGTCCATAAAGAAACCTTTATACACATATGAGTATGTACTCTCATGTGAGTGGGGTATGCTACTCTTTTATTTTCAACTAGAGGTGTAGGAGTGTGCTTCATCTATTATCACCACCATATTATAATTTTCGCACCTGGGGTGAAATAATTATGAATATTCCAAAGACATACTACACTATCAAATATTTTTCTCTTTACATCACTATATATGCAACAAGACTTATGGAAATAGAATCATTGGCTGAAGGACTCATTATTTTAATTATTGGGACTTGTTAAGGAATAAGTATTACTCTGACTGTTAAGGTTTTGTATGAAGCACCACTATCTGCTTTTAATCTTTTATTTAATAGGGCTTAATATACTCCAAATTTATGGACTGGTTAAAGTAAATAATTTTCAACACACCAACGGACATCAGGATAGACAGATGAATATCCAAAGCTCCAAAATGTGAGTGCAACCACTAGAAGCATTTGTATCCACATTGGGTTTCAAATATATACACCATGTCATTTCACTTTTGTCCCATCTCATGAGTACTGGAACCACAATACTGAACACACAGATGTAAAGAGGACACTCTGTTGCTGATCTACCACTATAGGAGAACAGTGTGACAACTGTCCAACACCTTCCTTTTATATGGTGAGTTTTTATATTTCGCCATACACATCATTACTGGGAGGAAGTGATATTATTTATACACACCAATAAGACTGAAAAATTACCAGGATAAAACTCCCTCTCTATAAACTGCAACCCCCTGGAACTAAAGTTGAACAGTTCAAATGTCTCAGGCTGCATATGCCTCGTCTTCACGACTGTCAGACACTTTTGGCATAAGTCACTAACGGTACTGCCTTTGAACCTCTATACACCCCTGCCTATACCTTCTGATATCCTGCCTATAAACCTTTAAGGATGATGCTATTTTGCGTACGAAGTTATACAGTAAATAAAGACTCCAGACCTGGAACCTGTGGTTCAAAAGCACAAAGTATTATTCAACTAAAAGTACAGTCAGTTACATGCTAGTTATAAGTACAATTTGGTGCAAAGGAATTATACAGACCCAAGTACACTTATACATACACAGCACTCTGGACCAGATGTAGGCATCAGCAAGAAACCCCTCATCAATCAGCATTCAGCACAAAGACCAGGAACCCAGGGTCAGAGCACACATATTTATACCCCCCAGAAATAAAAAACACAATAGAGAAGTTTGTTGCTAATACCATTGGTTCTTAAGGAGAGGGCATATGTTACAAGGCATTTAACAGGTTGGTTCAAATAGACCCAGTCCAGCCTCTAACAACTGGTGGTCTCTGGTTTCCCGCCTCATGCAAATCCTAACAGTTGGTCATATAATGTACATTTTGTTGCTTGAAGTCTCTGCGGTCAATAAGTTGAGAATGCATGTTGCGATCTCTCCATCGATATTACCGGAATACTGTTGAGAGAGTACACATCAGTACCAAACATGGCTTACTTATCACATATAAAACCTTAGTTATGAAATAATCTTTATTTCCTAGCAATTATAATGAATGTGCATACTTGAATCTTATACCTTAAAGCTTATGGAACCTTGTATGTGAATATGTAATGTGTGAGTATGTGGGGTTTGATGTAAAGATGCTAGTTAACTTGAGGCAGATGCGTGTGCATGAAGCTAATATTCAGCGTTTTCATACAGGATCTTATGCATTCGCTAATATGCGACTAGTTAACAGCGCAATTGTGCGTATTAATGTGTGTATGAGAAATGATGAAAGATGCAATCGCATGATGCTAATAGTAATATCGCCACATGTACTAAAGTTTGAGTTTATCTAAAATGGCGCTTGGGCGGCCATTCACAACATGGCATCTTGTGATCTCATTTCGAAGATGGCGTCTTGCAGCCAGTCGCAAGATGGTGTCGCTGCGATCCAATTTTAAGCTGATCTTGTCTCAGCCAATTATCCAGCTTTGACATCATTCACAATTCTAAATCCGCTGAATTGTGCTTTGTTGGATTTCTCTGCATATCTTTGATGAAATTCACAAAATATTTGAAGAATATGGACATTCTCTGCCGGTTCCAATGAATTGTCTTATGGAGCCTACCTTCCATTGTATCAAATATTGAAGTGTGCTTCTGAAAAATGCATTAATCCAGTATTCTTTCCACAGGGACAAATAAACTTTAAGTCTAGTTTAGGATTAGCAATGCTTAATTTTAGATTATTTTTTTTTATAAAATTCTCTATTTTCAAAAGCATTTATGAGAAAAAGTTTACAGAAATCACATATAGAAAACAGAGAACCAAGTTGTATAAAAATAATACTGGTCAACACTTATAAAAACAACACATATCTAGAAAACACCATTTAGTGTAGAAACATTATAGAAAACTACTTAGTATCAAATAAAGCAAATGGTTAAAAAATCATTTCTCAAATATTATTAAAAGAAGAAAAAAGAAAGAAAAAGAAAGAAAGGAAAAGAGAGGAAAATGAAGAGACTTCGAAGGGGAGAAGGGAAAAGTAAAATCTAGAGACAAGAAGATGTCTAAACCAAACCAGAAAAATTAGGTTCAAAAGGACTCATTGCTAGGGGCAAGCTGAAGAGGTCATCCTCAAGGAAGAGAGACTTATATGAGGGAGTAGTTTTGAAATCAATCCAGAGAGCCCACAATGCTATAAATTCCAACTGCTTCTCTAGAGCTGCATAAAAATATCATCCATGGACATATAAAAATCAAGGAGTTGACACAACTCCCACACTGAAGGGGGGACCACCCTAGCAGTGTTATTAATATGCTTTAGAATGGATTTTTTATATCATGATACCGGGATCTTAAAATAGGAGAGCAACCAAAATTCAGGGCCCTGGGGTACTAAATAACCTACTGTACTATTTCCGAGGCCAAGGCTATAATTTTCTACCAAAATGGTACAATAAGAGAGCAATCCCACCATATATGAATCAACATAACGGGATCCTTGTGGCAATGCCAGCAGAGAGGGGAGACAGAGGGGAAAAATGTGTGAAGGACTTTCAGGCAGCAACACTATCTAGTTAAAACTTTGTTTTGAGTCTCCAATACCTCTAAGCTAGAGGAACAAACACTTGAAACCTGAAACACCTTTTCCCAGTGAACTTGTATTCCTTTTAGTGAAAAATCTCAAGCATCTGCTAAACTAGGGTTTGTAGGGAACTGAGAATGTAATAAAATCTTATAAATGCCAGAGATAATGGACCTCATTCAGAGTCGGTCGAAGCGGCTGCACGGTCATACAGAAAAAGGGGCCAGATATTCAAATGATTCCCTCGCAAGTTGCGTCCCTAAGTTCGGATCAGTAGTTGGCCGACCAAGGGGAGGAAGCGGTTGGAAGACAAAAAAATACGCCCCCTTCTCGTACGCATTGCACGTCATCTCCGGGCATATAAGGATTAATCGAGACCATCGGGAACCATCGGCACTGGTCGTAGAGCTTAAGGTTGACCATACCCTCTCTTAAGCTCTACAATCATGTCAGTGTAAAAACCTCCCATGTCACATGTGCCATGATGCTACTTTGTTAATTATGCACTCCCATAAACCGTATGCACTCCCATAAAACGCCGTTCGCATAATTAGGCACGCCTGCGTTCGGATTTCCACTCCCCCGTTTTCAAGCACCTTCCCCTGTTACCACCCACAAACGCCTCAATCTGTCACTCAAACTACCGACCAGGCTGTGTTCAAGGAGAGAGTAATTTCTGATCATAGCAGCTAGTTTGCGCACGCGCATTGCGAACTTTACGCATGCGCAGTATAGCGAACATCGGTGGCGTACGACCGTGCGGCCGCTTTGACCGACTCTGAATGAGGTCCAATATGCGTAGGGGTCTTTTTATGGGAGCATATAGACTCAAAGGGGGTCCGGCCTCTAGATAGAGCTGAGGGTCCCCCAAGGGACAGAATAAAATGGCGAAGCAGGATGTAAAACCAAGAATATCGATCATCTAAAGAAGTTTTGAAACAGAGTTCCTGAAAGGAAAGAAACTGACCCTCAGAGAGTATGTGGCATGCCCTAGTGAGCCCAGCCACTGACAACAGGGAAGTAACCACTCCCGAAATTCCATGGGGAATTTGAGAATTGTATAGAAATGGTGTGAGAGGAGATGGAGTGGGAGAGAAATCACTTATACCTTGCAACTTCCTCCATGTCTCCAGCTTAGGTCCCACAGTTGGATGAGAGGAGCACACTATTATAGAGCACCATGAGATAATTCTCAGGCAAAGATTGGAGGATGTGGATTCTAATTTTACCCATTGCTGTCCTCCAGAGTTATGGGTCCAGCTCAAAACCCTACTTAGAACAATAGCATAATAATAAGTAGAGATCATGGGGACTTGTTTTCCCCCACAACTTTTTTTGCCGGCAGAGAAATATATATTAAAATCTAGGTTTACTCCCCCCTCATATAAATCTACTGAGAAGAGTTTGCACTTCAGAGAGATAGTGAGGGGGAAGTCCTGTTGGAGTTGTTTGCATTAGATATAAAACCATAGGAAGGACATTAATTTTTATGGTATTCATTCTTCCTAGCCAAGAATTGATCTAATTCCTTCCGGAATGAGCAAAGCAGAGGAATATGATTAAGTGAAAAGAGGTCACTCGGACGTCTAGGAAGAAGTATACCTAGGAATTTGATATGAGATGGATAACATTGAAAAGGAAAGGAGGTGCATAGGGCAGAAACAGTATCCTCTGAAGCAAGGGACCTTAAGGGCAACCGATTTGCTATAATTAATGTTAAAGTTTGAGAGTTTGCTAAAATGAATAAACTCCTGAAGCAGAATAGGCAATGAGGTAACAGGGTTCGTTTAATTTTAGATTTTGAGTAGAAAGCCAAAAATTTTAATCAATCCTTAAAAGTGGTGCTTCTTTATAGGGCCTGGCAGCTATTATTTTATGAATGCCCTGGGCATGATGCAGTTTCTTTTAGTACTTTACAATTATATTTTAAAGAATGTTTATATAGTTGTAACAGCAGGACTAGTAGAATTCTGTGAAAATTGGGTACTACGGTAGGTTTGGATGATATCCCAAGTTGGTATAAAAAAACTTTGACTTTTACATGAGTGTTGGGAGTTGTTATATGAAGAATCTGCCACTAGCAGGTAATTGATCCAGTCATTTAGCAGAAAGCAAATGTAACACCATATATCTTGTGCCAGTGTCTGATTGGTACATTCTGTCTGCCTTTAGTTTTGGTATAATAGGCAGTTGATAGTTTAATATTAATTTTAAGAATACAGCAAAACAGTTTCCAAAAATGTGATCACTGATCAGAAACAAAATCATCAGGCACAGTATGTAGATGAAACACTTCCTTTGTAGAAGGAAGTCCACAACAGGGCACGAACTGAACCATATTTGTGAGTCAGTCTACAACCAACAGAATTGTAGTCATGTCTTGGTGGTAAATTCACAATGAAATCAATGGAGATGGAACCCCATGGAGTATATGTGATGGGCAAAGGCTATAAAAGTCAGAGTGGATAAGTGTGGAGGGTCTTAAACCGGGCACAAGTACAGCAGGAAGATACAAATTATTTAACATCTTCAGTGTATTTTGGGCAATTAAAGTAATAAGACATTAATGGATGGGTCTCATAAACACCTGTGGTCTGCTAGCTTAGAGTCATGAAATAATTTAAATTTTGCCACTGACGATACATATAAACAATGATCATACTTCCAAATATTCTCTCAATAGGTTAAGTGTACATCTGATGGAGTATTTTAAAGTGTACAATTTGTTCTTTATCATTTTTAAATTCTAACAACACCTCACCAGTTCCAAATTCTCCCAGGAAATTTGATTTGTAAATTATTTCCACTTCTGGCTTAATCTGAGGTGAGTCTTCAACATATGCTCTAGATAGGGCATGAGCTTTTCCATTCCAGAATTCATACCTACTGTACATATAAGTGATGACAAAATCAAAATGATTGTCAGGATGAGAATCTCTTTGCAGACCGATCAAAACCTACATTCCAGTTATCAGTAAGCATTATGATTTGATGTGCTGTACCTTCCAGCAAATATTTCCACTCAGTAAATGCAGCCGCATCAGCTAAAAGTTCTTTATTCCCTATATCATAATTTCTTTCTAAAGCAGTCATTTGTCAGGACATAAAAGCACACGGGTGCAACAGCAACTTTTCCCGTACTCTTAGTGATAATATTGATCTTAGTGCAGAATCTGAAGTACAGTACCTGCCTTAAGGATAAATGTTCTGGATTGGAATATATTAATATAGGATCTGTGGTAGACTTTGTCTTTAAAAATATAAATATTTTTAGCTTCTAAAATCCAAAGGAAGGATGAATCTTTTTTGGTTAATTGAGTGAATTGGTGCCACAATCATCGAAAAATCTTTAATAAAACATCTATAGAAAATGGCAAAATTGATGAACCTTTTCACCTCCTGAACCCTATTAGGATCCATCCTCAAACAGTGGGGTGAAATGACATAGCTTAGGAACTAAACCAGTGCTTGGTAGAACTCACATTTTTCCAATTTAGGGGGGTATCCAATTAGTTGTGATCAGCAAAAAGCGGGGATTTTTCATCAATTATCCTCATTTTTTAACTATGTTGTTTTCCTTCTATCCTATTATAAAATAAAATTATATTTCACCCAAAAACACATAGGGGTAAATTTACTAAAATTCGAGTTTGGTCCAGATGACAATCTTGGGTGTATTTCATCTCACAAATTTGCTATTGACAAACTCGAGTGAGTTTGGGAGAGAGTTCTGTAATCTCACTCGAAAAACTCGGGTGAGATCGCAAACTCAAATCTTCTCACCATCAGGCAAACTTGGAAGTACGTTTCACAAAAAAGATGCAGTTTGCAAATTTACTAAGATTTGATATTTCACTCTTGGGTGAGATTACAACAAACTCACAGAGAAATTGAAGTTTCAAACACTCACCCTACTGAGCTGCGAGTTTGCCAGAAACATACACAGATCAGTGTGATTTGTGTATATTTCTGCATGTGTAGTTAATGTATTGTATTGTTATTCCAAAAAATGATGTAGGGTCCCTCCCCACAAAGCCATGGTTTCAAAAATTAAGAGAACAAAGCGAGTAGGGTTCCACCATAATTTAGGAACCAGCACCTGGCTGCAGGGCCAGTGCTAGTTTTAAATATATTGGGGAACAATTGTGTAGGGGTCCCCCTATATTTAAAACCAGCACCGGACCCAAACCAACTACAGTGTAATGCCACAGGCAATAGACCCTATTACTGGGTCTCCATGGATAAAGCATTCTCATCCCAAGCCAGTCAGGTCAAGCTAGGGACCTCAGGGGAGGTGGGGCCCCCCATTTTGCTCCGTGTGATTTTTGGAACCAGGACTGGCTGACTAGTCTGGGGCTGGTTATGCTTTTGGGGAAGACCCTGCATAAGTTTTTTTAAGATTTAACCCTTTTTTAAAAGGTATAAGACACAAGCACTAAGTGTAATGCGCTTGGATGTAAGCTGCTCAATAAAGGGGTTAAATTTAGGTTGTAAAATGAGCGCTATATATAACAAGCATAATAAACATATTTATTACTTATGTGAGTGAATGTTTATAGTCTTTAATGACTTAGTAGGAGGATGGGTCTCGATGGAAGCCCTATCCTGGTAAGTTTGATAGGTGAGCCTATTACTGATCTAACTGTACCTACCTTACCACCAGTCTTCTTGGGAATCACCTTCCCTCAGTGGTGTCCATCTTCTTCCTTGGTGGGGATATGTTTGCGGGCAGTCGGCTCGGCCACAGCATTGGTGTTTGACCTCAGATGCTCGGTGCCTGATATTTCCTCAAACTTTATCAAAGTTTAACTTGGGGCTTTGACCTTCTTCCTCTTTTGCTTCAATGCTTTTTGGACCATATGAGGTCCTTTTTCAAGAATGGGGGTATTGACTCCCAAAGATCTTTAAATAGGGAAAACTATTGTTCCCGGATATGCCTCAGGTTTTGGTGCTAAGCACATGTTCCTGGGCAAGATGGTGTTTATTATTCTTTAATGAAATGTGAAGTAATAATATTAAAAAGGGGGAAATTGTAAAATGTGTTATACTAAAATAATAAATATTTTTTAAATGAGTTCATAAAAATTATTTTAACTCTATATCTATGTTTAGGCCATTTGGTTCCAACGTGTTTAAAAGAAAAATCTTCAGGAGATTCACTATGTCATCTCCTTTCCAGTGAGGTTGTACCTTCTATATTCCCAGAAATGTCAACCCTCTTGGGTATTTATTATGGCAATTAAGGAAATTGGTTGATAAACTGTGAGTTATGAGGCCTCTCTTTATATTGTATAGATGTTCCAATATCCTTACCTTGATTTTCCATTTTGTCTGTCCTACGTATTCAATTCCACAAGGGCATTCATGAAAAAATAGAACAATTAGAAAATAAGTTTTAACCATTACAAACAGTGGAAGTTTACCAAAACTTGATGAGTATGACAAATAGAAAATTTTAACAATTAGAAGAAAATATAATATAGCAGAAAAAAAGAAAATTCTTAAGAGACCTAGAAGAAAAAGAAAAAAATCACCAAAACTGTAAATGAATGCAACAAAACCACGTCCATATTGGGAAGAAAACAGAAGATATCAAAAGAAACAATATAACAACTATAAAAAAGAACCACTTCTTAAACAAAAAACAAGAACAACAGGAGAACAGATGAACTACAAACCTTACAATCAGAGGAATTTCTCATACAACAATACAAATCCATACAAACTGATAAGACAGTCATATGAAAAAGGTACAGAAACAGCCAAAAAGGAAGAACATACTAGTTACAGAACACTACTTAAAGCTATAGAAGAAAAAAGAGAGAGGATTTTACACTAAGAAAAAAAACACAGAAAATAAATGACAAAATTTTTTAGAAGTGATTACGATTCAGATGAAGATTTTTTTAGATGAAACCTGAGATTCAGGCAGACCCCCAGACTGAAGAAAACCCACACAGATAAAAAGAAGGAACATTTCAACACAAGAGGTGGAAAGAGAAAGAAAAAATCCAAAAGAAATGGACGTCATCCACCAACATCACGGCCGAGCCGACTGCCCGCAAACAGATCCCCGCCAAGGAAGAAGATGGACACCCCTGATTGAAGGTGATTCCCAAGAAGACCAGTGGTAAGGTAGGGACAGTTAGATCAGGCATAGGCTCACCTATCAAACGGACCAGGTTTGGACCTCCATCGTGACCGATCCTCCTACTAAGTCATTAAAGACTATAAACATTTATTCACACAAGTATTAAATATGTTTATTATGTTTTTTATATATAGCACTCATTTTACAAGCTAAATAAGACACAAGCAGCCTTCACATATCTCACTGATATGTGCAGGCTGCTAGCTCGGGAGAGTTTTGCAGAGAGAAAACACTGCAATCTCGGGTGAGCAATCTCATCTAAACTTGCAACTCGGGGGAGATATCTCGATCTGCTTCACCATCGGAAACTCACTTTCAGCTAAACTCACTTCTTAGTAAATTTGCAAGATGAGAAACTGGAAAATCACCCAAGATTCGGTGATGCAAATTGAGATTAGAAATAAAAACTCAGCCAAACACGAATTGTAGTAAATTTACCCCATAGGATCCAAGATAAGCTCACAAACCTATGTGCTTTCGCCATTGAGGCTCTGAAAAAGTGGCACTTATCGTGGATTATTTTTTGGACACATCAGGTTCCGAAAAAAAGCCCCAACAAGTGCATTTGGAGCTAATTGGATTGCCACGGGGTATCCTTTAGTGCCTGAACAATGTTTGAGACTAAATTGGATACTGCCCATAATGTCTAAATGGCATTTGCTAAATGGTCCAATATTGTTTAAACTTCTTGTAGGTGTTCTCCTTGGAATCTTGAAAAAATGAATATGTCATCTAAATAGATATCAAGAAAATGAACAATTAAACACCTAAAATTGTAATTCATTAAATGTTGAAATGCAACAGGGGCATTATTAAGTTCAAAGGAAATACCCAAATTTTCAAAATATTCATATTTGCTTTGAAAATCAATTTTCCACTCTAGACCAGGTCATGTGCAGATGAAATTGTATGCACCATAAAGACCCTGGTTGAATGAATCCTCAACAACAATTCAGAAATAAGTGGATGAGGGTAACAATTATTCATTGTATTTATTATTAGTTTTCTTTAATTCATTGTCTAAATTAATTATACTTAAATTAAAACAAGAAGACTTCTCTGCGCACAAACTGCTGCCCAAAAAAATCTCCCTGTAAGTGTTCCCCACACTCAGATGAACAATGAAATAAAAAAGGTAGGGAAAACTCTGTATGAGGCACTAGATGACTAGATGAATCACACACATATAACAAGATAATGTACATATGTGTCCTCATACACCTAGCCTCAATACGCCATGTGGCACTAGTGAGCCACCAAGTCCAGTGCAATATACAAGTGTTACATATGAAAATGTCAGTGCATTCTCTTGAAGCAGCTTGTTGCATCTGTCTGTGACTAAGATGCATTGTCATGTAAGACAGATGCAAAAATGATGCTCTACACAAGCCAATTCAGATGGGAGCTGGTTAATCAGAAGGGCTGTTTGATGAGACTGCAGCAATATTGTATGAGGGCACAGCTGTATTTTCCTTATTTAAAGGCCAGAGGTTTCTTTATTCAATATCCTCTTAAACTTCTTTGATGTGAGGAAAGCTTCAAAGGAATATATATATTTGGTATAAAAGTTCTCAAATAGTTATATATGGATTGGAATAATGCATATACAAAGTATTTTATATGTCCACCACAATGTAACAACTTCAACATGTACCCCTATGGTAATGCACTTACACAACCATGTTCCCATGTTCCTATTATTCCAACATGGACTCTGCTTGTCCACATAGAGACCAATAAAACAGGGAAAAGCATATATACTGTAACACCATTTAATATGCAGCATTAAACAGTTTAACTATTTGTACAAGCGCATCCATATAAAACAAAAGACTCAAACTATGCCATCATGCAATGGAGAAATTGGCATGCATAAAAAGTCTTATCTATAACCACAGGATCCCTGGTAGTCCTCCAGCTCTGTCTGAGCTCACTGCTGAAATGCATGAATCTACAATTGTGGACCCGCTCAGCACACCACGCCAATGCATTTTGTCCTACTCAGGGGTCTGTATCAAGGCATATGACAATGAGTGTGCGGGAAATAGATCTAATATTTATATCCAGAATCTACAATCAGAAAATGTCACTCCTCTGACATCATTCCGCTAACATATATAACACTTACTAAAACACTAATAGTCCAGGGTGTTACAGGTTCAGATAACAAATAGTCCCAAATGAGTCCACAAATAAATAATTTCCAAGATGCAAAGTGTTGTTCTCCAATAGCAAGTTCTCACTTCTGAATTCTCAAAGTAACATTTGGTCCAGGCGTCTACATGAGTTATAATTTACCATTGATAGGATACAGTCTCTACATCATGTTCATAGGGCAGGACCAGAATTCTCCAAATTTGTTGTGTGATGTTTCTATGTGTACATGTCACCCTTCATATGGGTTGTTGTAGAAACCTTGTGGATGTCTGTAATTTCACTCTGTTTACAGTGTGCTGTTTACCAATGGACTTCAGGATTAACGAGCCCATATAGCAAACCTGCAGTGCATCTCAATCATGTGGCACCCCTTCAAAATAAAAGATACAATTTGTAAGCAATAAAAAACCAGTAAGAGAAAAAACATATTAAAACCCAAAATACAATAAATAATAATTAACAACTTTAACTCAAAGTCTTGGTTAATACCAGAGGGAATCAAACTGTCTAAATTAAAAAAAAATTGCATCTTTGTTTTGGCTAATTGGCTTGCTACATTATTTTGTCTTCAATTACACTTTACTAATTTAAAACCAATAAATATTTTATTTCCTGTAGTTGAACAATTATGGTCTATTTTAAAAATTGTGATGAGAGGGCATGGGTTTCCAAACCGCTTTTGAAATTCTTCTGATGTTCACTTATGTGTGATTAAGTGGTCTGTAGGAGCGGCCTGTATAAAATAAATTGCAAGTGCACTTGAGTGCATTAATAACGCCACTGGAGTAACAGGTCATAAATTCTTTTTATTCATTTTTTTTTTGGTTAATGACTCTTTCATTCATTTTCATGGAGCCATCACCTCTTTTTTTTCCATGCATCCCATACATGATCCACAATGGTAAAAACCAGTGCAAACAAAATCTTATGGTATTCTCAAACCTAAGGAAGGCACTTTTAACTAACCAACTCTTTTATTTGGGCCTTTTTATAAATACATACAGAATACATAGAGATTTGTTAAGAATTAAAGTCCCTATGACCATATCCTTTTTTTAAACAGGCCAGTTGCACACAGATATAAAAGTGTTACATTATATCAGTGCAGTTTTGTGGTGCATCTCTGTCATATCACATTGTGAGTAAGGCAATTTCAGACAAAAAGGCAATAAAGAAGCTCAGCACAAGCAAAGTCTAACAGGACCTGACACTTGAGAGAGGCTGTTTGTTACAACTGCAGCAAATGTGTATGAGGACACATCTGTAAATCATTTAACTCTACAGGAAAGTATTCAGTTACTGGAAACACCATTGATATGGAAGCTCTATTGCTACATTCAAATGAATGGGAAACCCACTGTGCCACATGTGTACAAACACTTTCACAAATACATGTGGGCATACTGGATGTAATCCACATATCAAACATATTTGCAGACACAGTGCATTTTTGTGCTCATGTGCTATAAGCACAGGCATTTTTATATACAAATGCACAACAGTAACAAACTTTATTTATTAGAATGTTTCAACCATCTCCCCATTCTCATATTTTTATCTAAGATGTGCATCTTAAGCATACTGTACTTTAACTCGTGTAACAAAAATGCTTTACATGAAGTTAATGGCATATCTTGATACATAAATCTTTCCATAGCATGCACTATACCATTATCTGATAGCAGCTCACTGATAAATATTTGTCTGTTAAAATGTTCTGCCTAAAAAGATAATGCTAATTGACTATTTGTTAACAACAATCTTTTTTTGCATTGATTTTGTGGAGAAAATAATACAATAGTTTCCGTATTTCAAGTTAATAGAGCTAGAGCACAACTGGAAGCAATAACCTTCTTATTGATGACCAAAGTTAAAATGTGCAAAACAAGCACATACAATGCAAAGCAGGGAAAAGCCATTTCTGTATCTATTGCTGACAACTTGACCAATAAAAGCATATCATACACTAACTAAATTTTTGCCTGTTCTATGTATTTGTGAAGGTTATCTGCTAATTTTACTATTTTTGGTTGTTTTATTATTTTTGTCTCTGAGAAAACATTATTATATATTTAAATGTGCATAAACTTTCATAGGGCTTTTGAGACATTCACTGATTGGATGAAACTAATACTATTTGAGATAGTTGAGGGAATCTGTATTTTCTGACACTTAAGGTGATTTACTATTTAATATTTCTATTTTCTACATTTCTAATCCTATAAAGGAAATTAGAAGATGAAAAAATGTTACGCATTATGTTAATTTAGAAGTCAATTCTGCACTTAAATCTTGGAGTACGTAAAGGAGTCCTAATATATTTTCTAAGTGTTTTCATTTATTGAAAGTGTTATAATTAATATCAGACAAAAAAACTATAAATGTTATTAAACTGCAATATCTTAACTTACAAACATTCTTTACATCATTAAATATGATGTTTATCTGTGTAGTCTTACTTGGGAAATTATTAGTCTTTGAATTCTTATTCTGTGTAATTATTATAAAATAATGAAAAAAAGGATAGAGAATATTTTTTTAGCACAATTTTAAATATTTGAGAATAGTATAACAATAATTTCACATTAGTATTACTATTTCTTATTTGATTTTTATTACTTTTGCATACTTTTCTACATTTGTATGTGTACATGTATTAATACCCAAATGTTAAAAGATATACTGCTTACACATTTTAATATAAATAATGCATTTCACTTTAAATGATGCCCACATTTTACGCATACTAAAAAGTCAAGATTGCAGTTGAAAATTGAAAAAACAAGTAGATTATGAAATGTATTACAAATAGTAAATGCTCTCAATCAGTACAGGTAAAAATTTTACTGGGAGAGTATCTTCCTTAGGTTGCTGGCAAATTGCACTGAAATAAAAACAAGAGACATAGCACACACAATGGTCCAAATGTAATAGGATGAAAGGTTAAAAAACTATAGAGTTTAGCAGTAAATGCTAACACTGTTTAACTCTGCCAATGTAATAGAGTCCAAGAACATGCAAACGCATGTTTTTAGACTCAAAAACTCTCATGATTTAAAATCTTATCCAGATGTTTTCCCATTTTGAAAATAAAACTCGACCAATGTGAGAGTTTACTGCTAAACTCTCGATCATATAGAAAAGCCATGCAGTCATGATTAGCTAAAAATCTGAAATCATAAGTCTCAAGTCCATAGATGTCCTCTCAACAAGTTGACTATCACCAAGAAAATTACCAAAACCTTTGACACACCAAAAATGCCTGACAGTCTTCAGCAATCTAGACTTGAGAGAAAGTCAACAAAAGCCCCGACAACCTATCCAACAAAACGTTGCAGAGTCTTAAAAAGCAGACCCTTCAAAGGCTGACTTTGCCACCCAAAGCAAGAATGAGAGGCCAAAAAATGGTAAAAAAGTTTACGCATTTTAAATTTGCATAAGGATGATTAAATAAGCAAATCAGTGTCCATGTAAACAAACTTAAAAATTAGTTAGTTAGTTTTTGGGTCATGGTGTGTGTAGGGCAAATAGTAAAGCATATGAATAACTCAGCTAGAGGTAAATCCAAAAAGCCTATTGTGGGACTTTTTTATTTTTTAAGCTGAATAATATCCATGTAGTCATGAAGTATCTTGATACCCAGGTATGACAGGTTTAATAAATGATTTTTAGCCCTATCTTTCACAACTGAAACCCTAAAGCAGGAAAAAAAGCTTGTACAGAAAAAACATTTGCTCACGCTGAGGAGAGTCAGCACAAATGAAGTAATCAAGATAGTGATTATCCCATGATCTCCAAACCCCACCTCTAAACACCAATACAGAAAGGTGCTAAATGATTCTAAATATGTATGGGAAACTAAACACCCCATATACAGGCACTTCTATATGTAATATCCATCCTCCAGATAAAATCTCATGAAACTAAATGAATAATGATGCAAGAAAAGCTAACAAAAAGCATTTTCCACATTTTACCCAGAAGCGCACCTCTACCCTATGATTTCACCAGTTCCAAGACATCATCAATATATTGATATCCAACAGAACAAACATCCAGCAAAATGGCATTGTTAACCAGCAACCCTACAGGGTAAGTAGCTTTTGAATAATACAGACTTACTCCATTGTTTTCTAATTGATGCCACAAACTGGGTATACTGTAGCAGCACATCTGCAGTTCTGGTGGATCAAGGAATGGTCCAATAGGTGCAGCCAAACCAAACTTCCTTACATATAATTCATTTTACAACATGCAGTAGATCCCATGCAGAGTTTAGTTACTTAGGAGGACCAACAGGGATAGATAGATAGATAGATAGATAGATAGACTGTTATGAGCCCTCCGGGTTCAGTTTAAGCACAAGTTACAGGATGTAGTAGAATTCTGAATTCAGAATATTGTTTATTGAGGGGAAATACCGTAGTGACAGGAGAGTGCAATTAAGTTTCATAAGCAGACAAACTTGGCAATCCAGATACGGCAGATATAATTCAGATGCAGATATACTTGAGATGCAGATTAATTTGATAATGCAGATATTCCTGGAAACAGGAAAAGGAATCCAAAGCTCTTGCAGACAACGTTATAGGTAGATGCAGGAACATAAAGGAAAATGACAGACAACATTAATGACCCAGGCATGAGAGCTGAGATCAAACAGAGTAAATAGGCAGCTGTCAGGTGTAGTCAATGCTGGCAATGGAGTCATCAATTACCTGACACCTGGGAGCAAAACAGAGTCTGAAGAGCAGCACCTCTGGTAAGGACCAGTACGGCAGGTCACATAATAGGAGACCTGGTGACCAATGGTGGTGGGAAAACATATTGCCAGGAAACATAGCAAAATTGATAGTTCTAATATAGTACAGATAGATAGATACAGTAGATAGATAGATAGATAGATAGATAGATCAATCCTTGTAATGCAAGAGTAAACTTCTAAGTCTTGGCTATAAAGACAAATGTAAGCATTGAATGAGGAAAAACTACAGTATTTTAAAAAAAATATTCAAAGTATGCATAACAACATTGCTGTACTATATTCTTCTTTGATCAATATCTTGATATATTATATTCCCTTATGATTGATTAACCATTGTGACCACTCAGTCCTACTTTTAACCTTAAACATTGTGCACAATATTGTTGTAGACCCCCAGTAGAGTTCTATTAGGAGAATGCACCAAACTACTAAAATAAAATGTCGGCTTCCTTTCATCCACAAAAAGGTATAGATCTTCATGTGAAAGATGGAATTTACAGTTTCAGTCCATCATACATGGGCATAATAGAAGTGCATTTAGCCATGTGCAATTACCACTCCCCCTGTTGCTGACATAAACTGGGACATTGCAGCATGGGTTTCAAAGTAGTGTATAAAACCATGACTTTCCACATGACCACCCTGTGGATTACACTTACTGGGCCACTGTAGCTGCAACTATGGGCATTATTGAAGTGCATCAATCTATGACTCACTCCATTACTCACCACAAGATTCTCACTGTGGCTGACATGAACTGGGACAATATTCACTGTTGTTCTGGCAACATCAAATTGCATGGGCATAGAGCATGGACAATTGGTCAGTTCCCACAACTACTTCAATAGGAGGAAACACATCAAAGTTAAGGCATAACTAGGAGATGCCTTTGAAAATACCTGTCCATCATAAACAAACCTGTGGCCATCCACAAATGATAACTGTTTATAATGTATATAAAATCTTTGGTTTGGAAATATGATGCCCAGGAAGACTCAAAGAATCATGAAAATAGCAGGATCATAGTGACTACCATCATAAAATGCTATATGCTAAACTTGAAAAATGTACTGTATGGTCTATGTGTTGGCTACAACAGTTAATGTCAGAACACAAAAAGTAATGGCCTGTGGAAATAGATGATAGGGGCCATGATAGTACAAAGGGGGTTCAATAAGTAAGTTAACAAGACATCTCATTTGTGTAATATGCTCTATTCCATTCTATTTTCCCTCCAGGCCAGAGCAGGGAGACTGCTGCTTTCTTGCATGGCCATTAGACTACACCTCAAATCAGTCATACCATCCCTACATCAATTGTAAGATGGCAGGGTGTACAGTGATAATGTCATGTCATGGAAGGAGGTTTGGGTTTGGTGCACTGCCTTTGATAATGGCAGGACAGATGTTCAAGATGAGCAGCAATCCAACTGGCCAAGAACATCCACCACAGATGATAATTTGTGCCACATTGAAGGTCTGATTCAGGACAGAAGCATTTGAGTTAGTGATATTGCGGACTAACTGAATATCTTGGTGGGTACTGTGTACAACATTGTTCATGAACAACTGGGGTACAGGCAAAAGTGCTCATGCTGGGCATAGAAGCAACTCACAGAAGTTCACAAAACCAGTCGGATATGATTATCTCTCACAGTTGATGTGGTCCCATGAGGATGGAGAGCAGTTCCTGCAGTGTATTGATACAGGCAATGAAAAATGGGTGCATCATGTGACACCCATCACCCCACCTTCAAATTAATTCAAAACAAGTCCATCTACAAAGAAGGTCATGGGAACCATATTTTTTGGACCACAAGGGTGTGCTTATTGTTTATTTCCTCTCCAAGGGAGATACTGTGAATGCTGTTTGCTATTTTGACACATTGAACTGATTGCAGAGGGCAATTCATTGAAGATAACATGGGTTGCTGTGAACAGGTTTCATATTGCTGCGTGATAACCCAAGGTCACATTCAGCCAACTGCACTCGTGAGTTGTAATGGCTCTACCTTTGGGAGGTATTGAACCATCTTTCCTTTAGCCCTGACCTGGCACTGAGTGATTTTAAGTCTCTTTGGACCATCGAAGTTGCACCTCGATGAAAAGTGTTATGCAACTGATGGTGAAGTTCAAAAGCCATCATCCTCCTGGCTTCAGGAACTTTACACTGATAGATGCATTGGTTTACCAATGGAACAAATTCTTAGTCAAGTAAGGGAACTATGTGGAAAAATTATCAGTACCAAGGCCATACCTTTGAATATATATATATATATATATATATATATATAATATAGATAGTCCAGAATGGTCCAAACTCTCATCTAAAACATTCCAATTGCTGGGGTAGATTCCCATAGGGGATCACGGATGTCCTCTGCATACAAAAAACATAGCAAAAAAGGGGGGTGCACTCACCAGTCTTCTAAAAACATTCCTTTATTACATCCTCATAAAAAAAGTTCCAGCATATAGAGTTCCGACATTTTGGTAATATACGTGGACCTTTGTACCTTGACAAACATCGGAACTCCAAATGCTGGAACTTTTTTTATGAGGATGTAATAAAGGAATGTTTTTAGGTAGACCCCCCTTTTTTGCTAAGTTTATATATATATATATATATATATATACAAATACTAGTAGAATAAACTTATGCAATGAGAGGTCTTGTTAACTTATTTATACAAATAAAAGGGCACTGAACCAAACAAACTGTTATGGCCTCATGAACCCTTAAAGATGGTCACATTATTATTATTATTATTATTATTATTATTATTATTATTATTATTATTATCATTTATTTATATGGCTCCACAAGTATTCCGTAGTGCCTTACAAAGTACATGAACAAATAAGTAAACAGTGGCTTACAATACAAAGCAGGACATGGACATGTATAATAAACAATGCTATATTAGCAACCTTTACATCCACATAAGCAGCAGAGTGTTGGCTGCCCTAGTGGGGAGTAAGAGATAAATTAAATCACAGTAGGGAGAATCACAAGAGGGTAGAGGGCCCTGCTCAAAAGAGCTTACATTCTTTAAGGGAGGGGCAGATGAACAGTAGTGACACAGATGTGGTAGGCAGGGAGGTAGGAAGATGTTACAGCAAGTTAGGATGAGAGCTTCAAGGCTTTAATGAAGTAGTGGGTCTTAAGAGCTCATTTGAAAGATTGTAGAGAGGTGCAGAGTCTGATGGCAAGAGGGAGGGAGTTCCAAAGGTGGGGGGCAGCATGGGCAAAATCTTGGAGGCGGGAGTGAGAGGAAGTAATCAATTGGCAAGAAAGGCAGCATGTATTAAGTGAATGAAGAGGGCGGACAGAAGAGGAGATCAGAGATTTAAATGGGAGAGGAATGGGTGAGGGCTTTGTAAGTGAGTGTGAGAACCTTGAATTGGGTTCTGAAATGGAAGGGGAGCAAGTGGAGCGCTTGCAAGAGAGGGGAGGCAGATGTAGAGCAATTGGAGAGGAAGATGAGTCGAGCAGCAGTATTGAGCACAGACTGGAGAGGAGAGAGATAGGATTTGGGGAGGCCAGATAGGAGGAGGTTACAGTAGTCCAGTCTGGAGATGACCAGTGAATGTATGAGGGTTTTGGTGGCATCCTGGGTGAGAAAAAGTCTGATCTTGGAAATATTCTTGAGATGGAAATGACAGGACTGCAAGAGGTTCTGAATATGTGGTTTGAAGGAGAGGGAAGAGTCCAGGATGACTCCAAGACAACACACTTTAGGACTAGATGAGATGGTTATGCCATCTATTGATAAAGAAATAGTGGGACATGGTGTTATGTGGGAGAGTGGGAAGACGATCAGCTCAGACTTAGACATATTAAGTTTGAGAAATTGCTAGGGCATCCTAGAAGAGAGAGCAGAAAGACAGTTATAGATATGAGTTAGTAGAGAGGGTGAAAGATCAGGTGAGGAAAGGTAGATCTGAGTATTATCAGCATAGAGATGATAATGGAGGTCAAAAGAGCAGATGAGTTTACCTAGAGAGGATGTATAGAGAGAGAACAGGAGAGGTCCAAGAACAGAACCTTGGGGAACACCTACTGTAAGAGGCTGTGGTGGGGAGGAGTTGTCGTGAGAGAAAACAGAGAAGGAGTGGTCAGACAGCCAGGAAGGAGCAGTGTCACGTAGACCAAGGGAATGAAGGATATGCAGCAGCAAAGGGTGGTCCACAGTGTCAAAAGTAGCAGAGAGGTCAAGGAGAATGAGCAGGGAGTAGTGGCCCTTGGATTTGGCAGCAAGGAGGTCATTGCTGACTTTTGTGAGAGCAGTTTCAGTGGAGTGGAGCGAACAGAAGCCAGCCTGAAAGGGGTCAAGGAGGGAGTGGGAGGAAAGAAATGTGGTGACGCGGTTGTAAACAATATGTTCAAGGAGTTTGGAGGCAAAAGGGAGGAGAGAGATTGGTCAGTAGTTAGAGAGAATATTAGGATCAAGGTTAGGATTTTTAAGAATGGGGAAGACCAGGGCATGCTTGAATGCAGAAGGAACAGTGCCAGAAGAGAGGGAGAGATTAAGGAGGTGGCCAAGATGGGAGCAGGCAGAAGAGAGGTAGCGGAGGAGGTGGGAGGGGATTGGCTGAGGGGAGAGGTGGAAGGGGGAGAGGATTGGATAAGGGCCTTAACTTCCTCTCCAGTCACAGGGGAGAAGGATGTCAGAGTCAGTAAAATGTATGGGGAGCGGAGATCCAGGAAAGGAGGAGGTAGAGAGCTGGGGGACTGGTTGGATATGATGTCATGTAGTATGCAATCAATTTTCGATATAAAATAGGTAGCAAAGTCAGTGGCAGAGAGCAAGGAGGGGAGACAAGGAGGGGGTGGGCAGAGGAGAGAGTTAAAGGTGGAAAAGAGATGCTGGGGATTTGAGGACTGGGAGGAAATGAGATTCTTGAAATATGACTGTTTAGAGAGGGAAAGGGCAGCACTGTAGGATGACAGCATGAATTTGAAATGGAGAAAATCTGCCTTAGAACGTGATCTTCTCCACTGTTGCTCGGCGGTTCATGAATATTTTTACAGGTATCTGGTGCATTTGGAATGCCAGGGTTGAGTTGTGGATTTGCAAGGGTGAGTAGTGATCGCTGGAGCAACAGAGTCAAGAGCAGAAGTAAGGGAAACATTGTATAGGGAAGAAGCTTGTTCAGCGCAGGAGAAAGAGAGGATAGGGGAAAGAAGTGAGTCAAGTAGGGAAGAAAAGAAAGCAGTGTCGATAGCTTCAATGTTACACTTAGTGATGGTGGCTCTGCGAGGAAGAGGAGGGGAAGGAGAGACTGATAGGTTAAAGGAGAGAAGGTGATGGTCAGATAGGGGGAATGGGGAATTGGAGTAGGCAGAAATATCACAACAGTGAATGAATACTAGATTGAGCAAATACCCACTTGCATGGGAGGGTGAGGAGGTCCATTGGGAGAGGCCAAATGAGGAAGTGAGGGTGAGTAGTTTGGAGGCAGCGGATTCTGTGGGGATATCAATTGGAATATTCACCTAGGATAATAGAGGGAAGTTCTGAGGAGAGAAAGTGAGTCAGCCAGGAAGCAAAGTTGTCAAGGAACTTGGAGGGAGGGCCAGGGGGACAGTAGATGACAACTACTCTGAGTTGTACTGGTTGGAAGAGGTGTATAGCATGAACTTCAAATGTGGAGAATGTAAGAGATTGTTCTGAGGGTATAAGTTGTTATGAGTAACCAGGGGATATAAGGACCCCAATGCCACCCCCTTGGTGACCCCCAGGCTTGGGGGTGTGGGAGAAAGTGAGGCCCCCATAGGAGAGAGCTGCAGGAGAAGTGGTGTCAGAGGGTAAAATCCAGGTTTCAGTAATGGCTAGGAGATTCAGTGAGTTGGAGATGAAAAGGTTATGGCAAGTAGCAGCTATCCCAACACGTTTCATCCACTGCGGGACTTGATGAAGTCCTGCAGTGGATGAAATGCGTTGGAATAGCTGCTTCTTGCCTGTTGAACTATTACAGATAAGCACTATATGAACTTTCTAAAGAACTTTTTAATGAATTTCTAAACAGTTTTAAAAAAAAATTAAAAATACTATCTGATGAAGTTTTAGCTGATTTTGCATGTTTGCTCATATACATACATCCCTTTGTGCTTTTAGAAATATTTTAATAGAGCATTAACTTTGTTTTTTTAAATATTTATTAGCACGTTTTGCACTTTATGTCATACATAACTTTGCCCTTACTGTGTTAATATGAGTGTATAGCATGCTGCTGTATACAAAGACACATGTCCGCTTTGTTTTTATATTTGTTGTGTTTATTAAATAGATATATGGTATCTCTGAATATTTATTGCTTGTAGCATTGTCACTTTATATATTTTGCACATTTGCACATCACTTGGTTCAGTATACGTCAGTCGCTATATACCTAGTAGATTTATGCTATGTATCTATGCATGTCTGTATGTATGTCCCTGAAATGATTTAAAAAAAATTTATATTCATTTTGCTGGGGTTGCATAATTTTGAACAGTACTTTATAGGCTGGCTAGACATACTGCTAATACCATGAAAAATGAATGTACTGTATGCCCAAAAGCTGGTTTATGTTTTATTTTGTCTTTTGTACAAATACTTTTCTATCATTTCAAGTTATATAATTCACAGATTCTAACTGGTACAATAAATGTGGATAAGCATAAAAGGATTATGTGAAACAAATGCAGTCTGCAAAAGTGACAATAAGGCATAAGAATAAACTCTATCAAAAATGGTTTAGATGAAAAGTGGATTTGGGAAAATTTTATTGAGACCATTCATGTCAGATTATCACTATTGTCCAGTGATTCTTTTTCTCCAGCAAAATTTACTATGTGTTATATAAAATAAACAAGCGTCTCATAATCTAACAAAAGTATCCCATCCTAAATCATGTTACTGCTAACAAACTGCCGACCTCCAAATGACCCATTACTCACAGAGAAATCTAAATAGGTAACGATCCCAAACACTATCCTCTCCTTCATGTGTAAGGTAGTTGGTGAAAAAAGAATTGCATTTGCAGGTGAGTTACTGTACAGTCATTTTCTTCTTTAAATTAAAAGGCTCAGCAGATGACACAGGGGCATGTGTTGGAAGTAATTTTACTGTCCTAAAATTTTTCATAAAAAATTATATGACAATTAACACATTCCAAAAATATCTTAGATGCATAAAAAAATATTTAAATTGTCGCATTCATAATTTCATATAATCATAAATTTTAAAATAATACAGAATAGATTTTCTTTATACTTTTGACATGCCACCTCAGATAACCATGATATGCAGTATCATTTACAGAATATACCATTATACATGTAAGGTACATTATTTGCATTTCAAGATCTTACAAAGCTATAGTTAAAATTTAGAAGAGGTTGAACTTAATGGACTGGAGCTTTTATTTTAGCAAAACAAGATAAAAAAACAGAGTGTAACTATCTGTCAAAATTGAGAATTCAATACTGTAGGCTTTAACCTTTGATATCACTGTACAACAAATTAATACTTCTAGTTTGTTTCCTTTGTAAAAATAGTCATACATTACTAATTTGAGGTCAAGAAAAATTTATATGATTTCAGAAAGTTTTTACTAGCTCTATTTTTTGAGCTACACTACTTGCACTATACTGTATGTACATTAGTAATATAGTCATAGTGAAAAGCTATTTTTAAATAACCTGATATTTTCTTGATAGAAAATAATTAACAGTTGTTTTAATTCAAACAATCACAAATAAGAACATAAAATGAAACAAACATACAGCATACGAAAGTACTATCTAATATAGTGGCCTATTCATGGGGGTGCTTTCTCTTTGCTTGTCGCTTGTACTCCTCTTCTGGGGAATCTCTTGTCACTGTCCAACAGTAGTGATTCATGTACCTTGATATCTTTGTTCCATTGCTGAAATGTCTTGGTGGAATTGCTCACTATGCTTGTCACTCAGTGCACCACAGTAATCTTGTGTGGGTAATCCCGTGAATCGCATATATTTGAATAGGGGAGGGTACAAATAACTGATTCATTTAATTGGGTCATTAGGCCCCGCCACCTCTGCGCGGAATGAAGATTGCTGGTAAGATTCTCTCCATTTTGCCCACTTCACTAGGAATACCCCTACATCGTCATAAATGGGCTATATCTCAGAACTCAGAGCTAACTGAGAGTTTTAAATATCATATTCATTCTTTGCATGCTGAAATCAATTAGAAGTAACTATTTTCACATCAGAAAAATTTTCATTGTTGTGCAGTGTATTCTATAATATTTACAAATGAAACATGCATTTGAGACATCAGCAAAATAGACACCAAATAGCTATCGTTAGCCATTTTTTTGTTTTAAACAATATTAATATTTAATGACAAGTGTTTATATAACTATTTGTATTTTATTGACCATTCAGTTTCTAATTCAGTTTTATTTACAGAGAGTTTAGATTTCAGTTTATGTTACACTCAAGAGAGGGAAAAGTTTTAATGTGGGAATAAGACACTACATAGTACAGAGTGTGCTTTCTTTACAAACTGTGTCTTTCCTCCAATCTTGAGAATTTTGTTTTATTTATCTATTGTCATTCCAAGCACCTGATGCTTAATGGTAATTAGAAATTGTTTACTTCTTTATTGATCATCCATGCCACAGGTTTTTGTCATGCCTTTCATTAAACTATTCTTATTGGATTTCTGGAAGTCTTGAGTTATGGGAATTATCTGCTGCTCCAATGAAACTTTAAAAATAAACATTTAAGTAGAATTTAAAGAGTTGCCAATAAACTGTTATTTTAACAATCCATTTTTCCTTAATTAATAATAGCTGTTTATGAATTTTTTTTATCTGTTTGTAGAAATGTACTATTTTTATTTTGAAAAAAGAACAGTGATATCAGATGACATCAGATAATAGCTGGGAATCTAAAGATGGGTGGGTCAACCATAATACTGTTTGGAAAGTTTATACTGCTATGTTTATGCTAAAAAAAAAAGAAAATTACAATAGTAGTCACTTTAAGATATGCATGTTTTATGTAATTTATATATAATTTAAAAACAAAATATTAAGCTTGCAGAGTATGATACAGCACAATTAAAGGGTTTGAACTGATAACTGTCACAAAATTTGCCCTCCCTTTGGAGCACAATCTATAATATTTGAACCCATCTGCATTCAAAAGATTGGTGACAAGTAATAGTACATACATATGTGTCCTGCTACATATTTGTTCATAGCGCAGCATTCTGGCTTCCCTGCCATAGCATATCAATACACGTTATGGCCTGGCATGGTGTACTGTATGCCACAAAAGACTATACGCCATGCAGTACAAAGTTTAACAGCTGGGTGGCAAATGCTACATGGATGAAAACTACAGTACTGAATACAATACTGTAGCAGTGGACAGTGATCCATGAGAGGCTGGCCAATCACGTTCAGGCAGTGTAAATAGTCACTCCTAAGGTGCTTGAAATGATCACTTTGTATCAAGACCAAACCACTATAGACATTACTTTATATTCTAATCATTATGGGCGATCCATTCTCTATACTGTTGCTACATGGTGTAAAGACGCCTGGCCTAAAAATGCACGGGCAGGTTCATAAAGACAAATCATTTCAGATTCAATACTATAAAGTGCTCTGCTCAACTTTATGCATTGCTCCGCACTTTCCTCATCCCTTCATCTCCATATTATGTTATCCAACTTCATTAGACTATAAACCGCTATTGACATTGTATTGTACACTTTACCTGGTGTAAAGTTGCACACTTAACCTCACATACATAACATGTGTGGTTAATGATATGGCTGGTGTGTGTGGGCGAGTGGTTAAGGTGAGCACCTTACAAAGCCGGCACTTCAGGTTTGAGGCCTGGAAAGGGACAAAATCAGTTTGTAAATCAGTATTTTTTATTTATTTATTTATTTATATTTTAGTCTACTATATTGGCTTAAATAAAGGATATCAATCATTTGGTGTGTGAGTCCTGTCATTTCTTAAAGACAGAGCAATTTTTCATTTCTATGTTATACTGTAGAGGAATCGTTTCTATATTTTATATATTTATACCATGGGTGCCAATCATTGAAGATGAGACTCCAATAATATTAGTTCTTTACTATATTTATAAAGATATTATAAATATAGATAAAGTACAATTAACATACGTTATATATATATTTGCAAATACATGCATGCATATGAATTAATGATATTATGATTCCAGTGAGTTCAGACGTGAAGTTCAAGCTCTGATTTCTGATATTTATTTACAGGCAATTCAAATTATACAGAATGAGATATACACAGTAGTGACATATGTACTAGTATATTTATGCTTCCTAAGACATAAAACTTAATAAACAATTAACAAACTTAGGCCCTCATTCAGAGCCGTACGCTCTGAGCAGAGTGCACGCTCTGAATGAGGGCCGCCCTCCATGAAAATGGAGCGTCCTCCTGGACGCTCGTATAGCTGTGGGTCACCACCCACAGCCTATACGAGCGTGCATTTTGATAGCCGTGATGGTCGTGACCATCGCGACCATTGAAACTGCGAACCGGAGCCTGCGGTTGAGGTTTTCAACCGCAAGCTCCGGAGTGATTTTGGCTCTATCAGAGCCAAAATCACTCCCACTGACATCACTAGTGATGTCAGTGGGCCAGCTTCTGACGGGAGGCGTTCCCATGGGAACGCCCCCATCAGGGTGGCACGCCCCCGGCACGCCTACCAAAGGGGGCGTGCTGTCAATCAACATCGACAGCACTCCCCCTTTGATTAGACACAATGAGCGGAAGGACTTTCCTTCGCTCGTCACGTCTGGCGCATGCGCACAACGGAGCTCCCTCTGTCGTGCGCATGCTCAGTCCAGAACATCGACCCACTTGCGAGCAGACAGCCGCTCGCGAGTGGGTCTGAATCAGGCCCTTAGACAATTAATAACAAGATAGATTATATACTTGCAAGTATTATTAGTTACCATACTTCCTCCTGCACAAACTTTGTGTTACATTGTGCTGACCTCTCTCCTCCTTCAACTTCTCTCTCCCTGTTCTCTCCTCCAACTAACTAAGCTGTACTTCCAGTGCTGTCTTTTATCCCAAAATCAATCAATTCAATTGTGCCATGTCCCATTCTGTCCAATATGGCAGATAATTACGGGTTTCCCTAAAACCAGATTCTGAAGTGTTGTAAAAAGTGTCAGATGGCTTTTACCCCTCAGGTGGGCAGTAGGGAATGTATTTTGGGATCATAAAATTTGGTATTTGTTTATTCATCAAACGATTTACCTTTGATTATTTGATGTGCAAACAGATCTATATTGCCTAAGGTGCTAGCATCAATAGATGTGACCTCTCGAGGGTATAGTAGATAAATGGTCCCTGGCCTGGACATAGATGAGCTGGTTTATAATTACCCAAGGAATGCTATATTTTGATTCTGATCTTTATTGTAAGTATCGCCTACACACCTGTGCATACCAATGTCTGTTGGTCTAAGCAGTAAAAACCTGTTTCTTACACAATTAATAAACCTTACAATTAAAGCATATATCTAAATACCTGTTACTAAACATTTAACTTATACAATATATTCAAACCTATTTAATCTATTTCTCACTTTAAAATATATATACTATTCACTATGGTGTAAACCACATTCAATCATTAATGGTATTTTAATTCAGGCAATATCTCTAGTCCTCATATTATTTTAATCCTAATGTTCAAGTATATTTTATTTTACTTAATTAATTTCCTGCATCACATAAGGTAACATATACCACACAACTTCATTTTACTGTAAACCTCTATAAACATTGTATTGTACTCATTGCAGTCTTGCGTACTGTATACTGTCGCTACATGGAGTAAAGACGCATGGGCAGTTTTTCATAAAGAGAGATCATTTCAGATTCAATACTTTTAAAGTACTCTGCTCAAGTTTATGCATTGCTCTGCACTTCCCACCTCCCTTGATCTTTATGTTATGCCATCAAGCTGCATTACACTCTAAACCCCATCTAAGAACTCTTCTGCCGATGTTTGGAAATGACAATCTCAAAGAGCTAGGAAATCTAGTTTTCCCCATGCAGTAAATGAGACCCATTCGGAAGACCCGGGTTACCCGATTACAATGCAGGATTAAAAAGGCCATTCCCATGTTAAACACTGCTAGATAATTGGATTGGATTGCTTGGTCACTCAACCCGGGAATCCAATCCTGGCCTCTTTTACACTGAGCAGCAACCCGGGATTTTAACTGCAGTGTAAGAGGGGTATTACTCACCGAACAATACACTTCACTAACGCCAGAAATTGATAGAAATCTGATGGTTAAGTCCGATTAGCTCACATAAGTGGCCTGTTTAAACACATTCAAAGTTATAATAATTAATAATTTAGTTAATAGTTAACAATTTTAATTGCAATACATTTTGAATTATAGTTGTAAAACCATTATTCATGTAAAGTACTGTCCTTAATCATTATTAAAATTGTCATGTGATAAATGGGTTAATTTTTATTTAAGTAATTTGGCAGAATTGGTGTAATGCATGTTATAAATCTTTTATATTTTGAAGTCACAATTTTTATGTTTTTATGTTCACTTTTCAAAATAAAGTGTGGTTGATATGGTTTTTAGCAAATGAAAGAATAAAAAATTGGAGCATACACTTACAATGTAATATTTAAAAAACTATTTTGAAATCACACAATAAATTTAATTCTTATCTTGATTTCATTCAGTCTCAGCAACTGAGCCTTTACTTGTTCCTCTGCTTTATCTTCATTCAAATATCTACTTCCCAAAACTCTCAAAGTTAGATTTGTACAAACAAGGCTTATAAAGGGTCAATGAGGTTAAACTCACTGGACTTCTATATCCCAATACATACAATGGCTTGTGTCAGAAAAAGCTCCTGTGTTTAGCTTTGCAAACACTTTGGAAATCACAGGATATTAACATTGGTTGCATCTTAATCATAGCCTATTACATCTTATGAGTTACTATGCAGACTTGCCAAAAATGTGTAGCATGTTCCAGCCAGTTTAGTTGCACCTAAAACTCACACCCTGACAAATCTTCTTGTACATTTTGGGCCTACTCTTCTTAGACGATAAACCTCCCATTGGCTGTAAATTGCAATGTATTTACATCAGTAATAATAACAACAATAAATTAACCTGAAATAAAAACAAGTAGATGCAGATTTGGCAGAAAACTCTTAGCTATCACATGAAAGATAAATATAAATTTACTAGCCAAAGTACCTGGAGTTGCCCAGGTTTATGTCTTCAATTTATTAAGTTAGGCATCCCGGACCAATTGCCACCCCTTTGTGAAGCTGATTGGTTGGTCTCCACTTTATCACTTCCCAGAGCTTCAAATATCTGCCCCAATGCAATGTCCAGGAGCAACTATCCAGAGTCTGTAATAATCGGATAGCCACCCAATAGAAAAAATGTGTCCAATAGCAAAAATGTATCCAATAGTCTTTCAGAGTGTATTTATTGGAATAATATATACTCCAACACAGTGCTGACATACAGAGGGAAAGCATAAAGAGGTGTTATTCTATCTGTATTATGGAATCATGAGCCAGCAATGTTTTAAAAATCAGCCCCATTAAAAGATGCAGGACTCCTTGCCCTCAAACTCAGTGAGTCCTCTATGGATGGAAAAAAATACTCATCTTACAGATAGATATGTGGACATAATTGTTTGACTAGAGATGTGTGGATTGGGTTTTCTGAAAACTGAGTCCACCCAAATTTTACATATCCGAGTTATTCTGAGCCCAGGCTCGGGTTTTCCCACCAGATTCAGGATCCAAGATGAGGCAAAATGGCGTTGGATGCTGCATGTTTTGGATTTGATAAATGTACATCTCTCATGATCGTGGCCTCCATTTCACACAGGATGCCAGAGGGTTAGCGTGGGCTGTGGGCTGCAGCACTAAGTCAGTGAAGGGCTGTGGGGTGCAACTAAGCACTGCTGTAGCAGACTGTGAAGGGCTGTGGGCTGCCTGCAGCACTAAGAGAAGACTGTGCCAGTGAAGGGCTTTGGGGTGAAAACACTATTGCTGTGGCTGTGTCAGACGGTGAAGGGCTGTGGGGTGCAGCACTAAGGACTGTGTCAGTGAAGGAGTGTGGGGTGCAAGCACTACTTTGTCAGACTGGGGGATGCAGCACTGTGAGGCACTGTATTCAATGCAGGCACCATGTTAACAAACTATAATAAAACTGTCAAATAATGTTCAGTAAGTGCCATGCCACCGTTAATATAATCCCTGTGAGTGTAAACTTGTGTCATTTGTTAAAAATATACAACTTTTTTTTGTTCTAAAACTTATGTGTGTTTAGAAACTATACTGTGTTAAACAATAACATTCAGTAGGTGAAGTGCCACCATTAGTAGAAGCACTGTGAGTTGATATGGATCATGATCAGTCAATAGAAGAGATGGAGCAGCAACCAAGTGCTAGTGATGCAGCTACTGCCAGACAAGATGATACTAGTACTTCAACATCTACTAAGGTCGGTGCTCAAGGGCATTGAGGGTTTAAGACAGGGCACCTAAAATCAAACCAATATTTCACAATGTTAAAGAAAAAAAACATCACCTCTAATAATAAAGGGAACATTTCCTACCAAAAAACATAACTTGCCAAAATGACATACATCACATGCATTGGCAAGGAAAGATGCAGGCCTTGGCTTTTATTTGCAAGTTGTTGTTCTAGAACTGCTGTCAGTCAAGCATAATTTTTCTGTAACCTCATATGATGATGCAACACCTTCTCAGAATCTAAAGAGATGTCAAATGTAAAACAGGCAACTTAGTGCAGAAAAAAATACACTACAGCTGAAGAACAAACTATGTGTTTAGAGATGTCACAAATCCCGGAGGAGTGTCTAAGGATGTCCATCAGTGCTATTTGTGAGTCTGACATTTTAGATACTGTACTTATGGAGAAGCCTCGTTCCACCTTTTCTGCACCCTTTGCAAATGTGGCGATGAGTAGCACAATTAAAGATGGTGATATAATAGAAAGTGAGGCTGCAAGTGTGGTAGGGCAACAGGAGAATGGGGGGATAATTTTTTTTACTATCTGATGCTCATGAGGAAGTTGATGATGAGGATTTTGTTTGTGTAAGTCAGCCGCGAGTGGCAGCAATTCTTGCTAATGATAAAAAGAAAGCCATTGTCATGCCTTGGCATAAGAAAAGAAAATCCACCTCTTGGGTGAGGACTTACAGTATTTTAACCCAAATGCTGACAACATTTGTGAAGGCATCTGTACCATTTGTGAGGCCAAAATTAGTAGCGGTAGGAATATTAACCATCTAGGCACCTCCTCTCTGTTACAGTACATTATATGCAGCAAGTTCATGCAACTTATTTAACAAAATTATAATAATTTGTAAAATAATAATGAGCCGTCTAGTACCAGCTACCAGCAGTCTGTTTCAGCATATGTAATCACCACCACCAACACCCTCATCATCAACCTCCATATTAATGATCAGAGGTAGTCGTTCCAAAAAACTGTTTTGTGGAGGCTCAAACAAACCAAGCACTCCAGCCACAAAAGTGGCTAAAGTGCTGTAGTAACAAAAACAGGCCCAAACTACATTTAACTGGTTTTATAAATTAAAGAAAATACAGATCAAAAACCAAAACTCTGGAGTCCGCACACATCACTAGTTTTGACCTTAACATTTGGTCAGCAACACTTCCTATAATCAAGTCCACCTTAACTCAAGTGAAAATGTCCATCACTTTAGTTTTGCAGCAATTTACAAATTCTGTTTATTCACAGCAAGCTTAATTTTGGGATGGTTCCTACAGTACTGTACTATAGTCATTTAATCTTGAAAAACTCCAAATTTACATTAAATTCTAAATGCCTCTATTCAGCAATGTAGAGATGAAAAGTTTATTTCTCTGCCAGGCAGCACCTGTGAAATCTGGCCCAGGCTGCCAAAACATTTTCGTGTTCACCTGTAGTATAACAGAAATTAACATGTAAATAATAATTGTAGTTTCGATCCCATTAAACATTTTATGATTTTTTTCTTGGAGCGTTTTCCAGAATTTGATTTGTGCTGATTGACTTGTACACTAACCAGAAACTTTAGGCCTCCAGGTGAAAGTTTTGTAAGTGGATGATTGTTTTCTGACCAATGTAGGTAGCAGGTTAAATATTATTGATGTTAGCTATTTACTCTTCTTTTGTACAATATTTGTTATCTTTGAACTTATATTTTATAGTAATCTGCACGTTTCTCGTTGATAGGTACTGGCTAGTTATTGGTGTGCAATTTATCGGAATATATCTAAATAATGTTCACAAAAACATTTAAAATACAATATTAAAGTGTACATGGCATTTGAAATGAGCATATCCTTATTGTCCCTATGCTGCTTGAGTATCTACTATGACTGATATTAGAGGGTTAGGTGCGCTCTCTTGTGGTGTGGGGTGTGGGGGCTTGTTGTGTATGTTTGGTGTGATGTATGTGTATAAATTAGACTGACAATGGGATGTAGGGTCAAATAGTTTATTAAAGTAGGCACAGTGCTGCTTGGAAATAAGACCCATGGGGGTGGGGGTGGGAAGGGATCAGTGGATAGCATGTGGGGGAAGGTTGGTGGACCCTTTCAGGGGGCTCCTTACCATGCAGTTCAGGACCAGCATGACTTCACTGCTGGACCTTTGGTCGACAGTCTTAGGCACCCAGCAGTGGGGTGGTTGAAGTCTCTGGGGTTTTGGGTAGGAGGCAGCATCCCACTTGTTTGCAACTTACCTACCGGTAGGGTGCCTCTGGTGTGGTGTTGTGAAAGGGGTGTGGAAGGTGGCTTTGTTGAAGTCACGTAAAGTTGGTTGGATGCTAGTAGTTTTGAGATGGTGGTTGCTGCTCGTAGTGGGTGAGTTGCTTGTGGTGGCTCCTGGTGCAGAGGTGACTGTTGGTGCAAGGTGGTTTTAGGTCCAGACTGGTAGTATCTGGACCAGTGTAGCAGCTACTCCTGGTGTAGGGTAGTAGTAGGCTGGGCAGCTTGCTGCTGGTGCAGGACAATGAGCTCTGGTCATAGCTCATGATGATGGCCATCTGTGGGTTGATGTGACCGTGCTGGGTCTGCTAGCAGGCAGACAGTTCTAGTGCTGCTTGTGGCAGTGGGCATGGAGGCAAAGCACTCGAGGTACCAGGTAGGTGGATCAATGGGCGTCGAGATGGGGCTTGGTAGTTGGGAGAGCTGTAGTCCCAGGGGGGGATGCCGCCCACTAGTGGTGCTGGTGGCTCCCTGGAACTGGGCAGGCTCTCGAGCAGTTGTGACAGAGTGCATGAGGACATGGGTGATGGGCTCCAGATCGGGAGGTGAGGGATGGCTGATCAGGCTCTAAGTAGGTAGGCGGTAGAGTCGATGACTGTGTCTGTAGTGGGTCTGAAATGGATTTCAGCTTTTGGCCTTCTTCAAGGAGCCTCATCTCATCACCCATTGATCCACCTACCTGGTACCTCCAGCATGGCGACTCCACACCTGCCGTCACAAGCAGCACTAGAACTGTTTGCCTGCCATCAGACCCGGCGCGGTCACACCAACCCACACACGGCCATCACCATGGGCTACGACCAGAGCTCATTGTCCTGCACCAGCAGCAAGCTGCCCAGCCTACTACTACCCTACACCAGGAGTAGCTGCTACACTGGTCCAGAAACCACCAGTCTGGACCTAAGACCACTTTGCACCAACGGTCACCTCCACACCAGGAGCCATTGCAAGCAACTCACCCACCATCTCAAAACTACCATCATCCAACCAACTTTACAAGATTTTATCAAAGCCACCTTCCACATCCCTATCGCAAAGCCACACCAGAGGCACCCTACCGGTAGGTAAATTGCAAATGAGCGGGACACCGCCTTCTACCTACACCCCCAGAGACTTCCACCACCCCACTGCTGGGCACCTAAGATTGTCAACCAAAGGTCCAGTAGAGAAGACGTCCTGTCTTGAACTGCATGATAAGGAGCCCCCTGAAAGGGTTCACTGACCTTCCCCCCATGCTATCCACCGATCTCATCCCACCCCCACCCCCATGGGTCTTATTCCCAAGCAGCACTGTGCCTACTTTAATAAACAATTTGACCCTACATCCCATCGTCAGTCTCTTATTTATACACATACATCACACCAAACATAAACTACGACCCCCCCAGCCGCACCACAAGAGAGTGCACCTAACCTATCAATATTATTATTATTGTCATTTATTTATATGGCACCACAAGTGTTCTGCAGCACCTTACAAAGTACATGAAACAAATAAGTAACCAGTGACTTACAATACAATACAAAGCAGGACATGGACATGTATAATAAACATAGCTATATTAGTGACCTTTATGCCCACATAAGCAGCCGAGTGTTGGTTGCCCTAGTGGGGAGTAATAGATATATTAAATTAAAGTAGGGAGAAGCACAGGAGGGTAGAGAGCCCTGCTCGAAAGAGCTTACATTCTTTAAGATCAGTTCATCTCCCAGGTAGGAATTGGTACTCTCACCTTAAGTACAGCACTCTCTCCCCTGCCCATCACTCATCACATCTCATACATCCAACCCCTCGCCCCCCTCCCACCACTCCCAACCCCCCCAGATCCCCATTACTTCAACCACACCATATGAGCATGGTGCACCATAATTTACTTTGTCTACTATGACTTATTAAAACATTAAAGTGTCTCCAAAGAGCAGTATTCTAAGAGAAATAAGGAATAAGTGAAGGATCTAAAATAATATAAGTTAGAAATTTGAAAGCACTGCTGTCATTATTACTAACGGCACTTACATCTTCCCTATTTTAAGTGCAGTAAATATGACCAAAAATGTTGTGCACTTTGCATATGCACTCCTCTGTTTGTAACTCTGGCTACACACCCTCAACCTCAAGTAATTCCCATCCAGAAAAAGACAGAGATGAGTACAAGTCAGAATCACTTGTAAGTACTTTAGGATGCATATGCAGCAGCAAATGCATGCACAGTTTTGCTAAAAATTGCTAGATGTTTATTTGGACTTATGTGCAGCTTAGAATAACCCTATATCCAAATGGCTGGTGGCAGGGAGAGAAGCAGATATTTCCTTTGAGCATCAATTGTGTCACAAACTCAGTCAGAACATCCAGGCAGCTTCCTCCACTGTTCTCCTGGCCACCAGCCATCTCTGTTACTGAGTATGACAAACTGGTGTCATACCCAGTAAACAGTTGCTAGCATGCTGATTGGTGGATAGCATTGGCATTGACCAATCAGGGTGGTGAGATGTCTCCATACACTGATTGTTGTATGACTGGAGCTATTCACAAAACATAGTGCAAAAAGATGCAAATACACTGAGAGACAACAAGGGACTGAAGGAGTAGTGAGACATTTACTTTAGTCACCGCAGAGATATTCTGTTTGACTTTAAGTGAATGGGTGATCAGAGGTGAAGTCAAATTTATATTTCCGGTTTGCTTTTTATTATACTAATAAAATTTTAATAAATGATAATGGAGGATGATAATCTACAGCATGTTTTATTCACCCAATGACTGGGTTGGGGCTCTATTTATTGTATATAGTTAACAGGTATGATCTTTGTAATGGTCACATGAATGCTGAAAATTGGTCATATTAGGCTGAAAAGTGTTGTATGTGATCATGCCTATTTGAAATATAATTTTTAAAAGATATTTTACTGGCTATATATAACCTCACGCACAATAGACAAGTCACATATACGTGCTATTCATTACACCCTTTTATGTTGTCTGTGCATTAGTAGAAGAGCCTCTTTCTTTAGTTTGCCTCCTTACCAAATGTTGCCATCCTACCCATTAGCATGTGCATTCCTATCGCACAGACTTTAAGCTTGTACACATTGCATAAAGATAATGTACTTACTTTCCACAACTAAAATGTTATTTATATGTCCTGTCCTGCCAACCTAAAAAAGCACAATTAAATTTAGGTGTAAAACAAGAAACATGAAGCCTCAAGTACATATAGAAATGACTTTCCAAATACACCCAGCTCCTCCCATGAAAACAATGCTAACTTTTGAAAGGCCACATATGCTACATGAGGAGACAATTAATGCACTTATCAATTATTAAAAATGAACACCATTGCTTAAATACTGTGCATCAGCAAACAGTGTACAGTCTGTGGGCCATATTCAATTTGGCTGTGAAAAGGTGCATATTCGCATGTTTCAATTATCCCCAAATTCAATTACAATGACTTTGCACCAGGGCGAAAATTCTTTGTAAAAAAATGGGAATAAGTTTTCACCAGTTTTTAGCTGGGGATAAAAAGGGCAGAATTGGGGTTTAGAGCTGCAGGCTTTAAAAAAAATTGCCTGCACCCCTGGGAATGGCCCATAAAAACAATCTGTGTTAAAAAAAGTTTTAAAAAAAATCGGAACACCCCAAAATTTTTTTTAATTTTTGGGGTGAAAAAACAAAAGTAAAACCACTTCTAAAGTAGCTAAATGTTAATCCAGAGGGTTTCCCTTATATGCGGCAGGTGTTTTCTTCATTGCCGGAGAAGCGGCAGGTGCATTTTTGCAGAATGTTTAAAAATAACTTTAGGGACTTAAAATATGCTTACCCCCATTTTGATGTACCCCAAATTTGATAGAATAGTTTTTTTTCCCCCAAAAAAATCTAAGTGCTATTCTTCAGCACTTCTTCATAGCCGCAAATATGCACCTGCCGCGACGTTACAAACCCCGACTTCCTTCAGCAGGCAAAAATGTGGTTACCCATAGTGATTACCCATGTCTGGACATCTTTAGGGGGGTCCCAGGTACATTTCCCAAAAATTCCCATTCTTTTAGTAGATTCAATTTTGCCGGGTCCCGTTTTCTCAACTTTAAAATTTAATACGGGGATAAGCATTCACGCGCCCGATACTTTATCCCCACTCTAACCTCCAATGTGGAGCGAAAAGTCCAGCATGGACTTTTCACTCCCATATTGAATATGCCCCTATGTAGTGGATTTCTGAAAATGACCCTTTGTTACAGAATGGAGGATAAACTTAGTGATTGATTTGCATGAAAAAATCTGCAAAAGTAACAATTATAAGCTTTTTCTGTCTTTTATAACTTTGTGAATAATCTGTTTCTGGATAATATATCTCAAATATGCAGTTTTAACTAACAAAACCAATTAATTTTCCTATTAAATACATTAATTTGAAACTGTAGAGCAATATTCATAAGTAATTATAAACAAATTTTTCTTCTAGCTTAATGTAAAAAAAGTGTCAATCAGCAAGTCAACATATTATTACTAGATGTGAGTCAAAAGTGAGATGATATAAATATACATGAAAACTCATCATTAGCAGAAAGTTACATAATCATAATATTCAGGCTCAAATTATTGTTGTTAATAATAAGTATTCACTGTTACCACTTAAAATAGTCAGTTTACCAATTGTTTATTATTGTGAATTGGAAAAAAATAGATGTTATTACATTTACTGATTTTGACAGCTATTGACCCAATATGTAAAACAATATTGTTATATTAAGTCTCATGATGTACTAATAATTTGCTTGAAATACATATAGCTTTTGTTTCTATGCATATGGTTCTTGTGGAATTGTTAAGCATTTGGAATTGTTTTTGTCCCAATTAAGAGCCAGATTAATCTTGGGTATATTCATTATTTACAAATATATAAACTTTATTTATAGGGTGCCACAAGTGGTCTGCAGTGCCATGCAGAGAGCAAAACAGTAGGACAGTAAAGGGTAAAAGGAACAGCACAATTCAGTAGACAGGTAGCAAATAGCACTACAAATGTCAAAACAGCCACTGTTGCAATGGGTGCAATGGAAATATTCAGCATAAGCTGAAACCTGTAGCTATTAGCATGGGCAAGATAATGGTCTCAGTCATCTGAAGTAACAAAAACAATGGAGGAGTGGAGTCCAGGGGCAGAAAGCCCAAGGAGGCGGTGTAGAGTGTACAGTAGCTGGTGTGCAAGCGAGGTAGATAATTAGAACAGGAGGGTCCTGTCTATTGAGATTACAGTCTAATGGGAAGGGGGAGACAAATGGTAGACATATGGAGTGAACCAGTGTAATGGGATGTAAGGATAGGAAGCAGGAGTGAGAGAATTGTAGAGTGCAAAGGGATGAAGTAGACCACAGGTTCTAAAACTCGGTCCTCAGGACCCCACATAGTGCATGTTTTCCTGGTTCCTTCACAGAAACAAACGTTAAATAATTATCTTCATCTGTGGATCTTTTAAAATGTGTCAGTGATTAATGAGTACACCTGTGAACCTGCTGAGTGACCTGGAAAATGTGAACTATGTGGGGTCCTGAGGACCAAGTTTGAGAACCACTGAGGTAGACTATGTGGTGACATACAGTAGTTTAGTGATGAACGGATATGCTTTTATGAACAAGTGGCCTGTTTGAAGCTAATCAGACTAGGTGATAGTCTGATGGAATGAGGGAGAACATTCTAGTGATGGGAGCAGCATTGGAGAAATCTTGGATTCTGGAGTGAGAGGTAATAACAAAAGGGGATAAAAGGCATTGCTCAGTGGTCAACCAGAGTGGAGGGGAGGGAGTATGTCGGGATCAGTGGCGTTGTAGAGGCCTTGTACATTAGAGTGAGGAGTTTGAAGATGGTTCTGTAGGAGAGTAGGAGCCAATGTAGGGCTTTTAGGGCATTTTAGCTTATTGATGTAGAGATCATTGCTGCTGAGAACCACCTTAGGCAGATCTGTCAATCAGCATGTCCTTCTGATAATCTTTAATATAACAGATTCAAAAAACAGGTTGAATCCTACTGTTTCACATCGAGGTTGAGAAAAGCATGTGTTTTTCTTTATTTCACTTCTTTTAAAAGGCTGAGAAAGTGAGTAGTTTCATTGACATGGAAACTGAGTTGAGGAACATGAAACTGGATAAAGGAATCCACATAGAGGGATACCATAGATTACAAATGAGAGAGTGGATTCCAGTAATGCTAGGATGACCACATGGTGCAGTGGTCAATTTGTGGATCTTGGGAAGATGATAAAATATGGGAATGACAGTAAATGGAACTAGTAGGAATATGTGTACAACCCTGGATATTACCTTATTAGAGAGAGCCTCCTCCAAAAATATAGTGAGCTCCAAAAGATATTATGTAGAAGGATCAGATGTGAGAATGTGTTTAAAAAAGTGTATCTTGTAACTTCCATTATGTAATCTTCACAATTATGAATAATTGTCTATGACCACCACATACAGTAGATTACCTTTTTATTATTTGGGATGGGGAATTTATCAGATTTTTGTTCCTTCTCTCAAATTGATCAAGCTTAATCTTAGTTACACATACAGTAGGAATCTGGTACATTTTCCTGGAGTTGACTCTTAAGTTCATAGATAATCAGAGTGTTACATTCAATTATTTCCAGTTCCAGTTGAAAGATCAACAAAAGGTTGACAATGAATAGGTCAGCACTAAATAGAGGACAGTCAGCAGGTCAACAGGTACAAAAGGTTGACACACAAAAGGTCAACATGGCTGTAGGTCAACAGTTACAAAATGGCAACAGGGTCAAATGTTGATGTGGGAATGGTTGACATGAAAATAGTCAACACTTTTTTGGGTTAGGGAAAGAATTAGGCACTTACCAAAGGGTTAGGTACTATGAAGAGCAGTTAGGGTTAGGCACTTACCGAATGGTTAAAGTAGGCACTAGGAGGTAAAAATAGGTTTAGGCACCAAGGGAAGGGTTAGGTATAGGGTTAAGATGAAGATAAAGGTTATAAAACAAGAAAATGTGTTGACCATTTTTGTGTCGCCCATTCCAATGTCAACCTTTTTTACCTGTCGATGTTTTGCACCTGTCAACCTAAATCTGTGTTAAACTTTTGAGTGTTGACCTTTTGTACCTGTTGACCTTTTACACCTGTTGACATACTGTACATCCATATCAATCTTCTGTGTGTCAACATTTTTGTACCTGTCAGCCTCGTGTCCATGTTGACAGTTGACCATTTGGTGTTGACCTATACATTGTCGACCTTTTTACTGTCGATCTATTGAACCACATTCAATATTGCAAGGAGGTCAACTTCCTTGCATATTTATATTGTATGTGTTCTCATCATCAAAACCTTAGAGACAATTTATGGGCCTTAGATGCAACTGTCCTAACTTAGAAAGTTTTTGTACTCAATCTAAAGTTAAGTTTAGAGTTTTCTAGAATGGGGCTATGCAGTTGACCTTCTAGATAAAACATTTACTGAAGTTCTCAATATGGAGGGAAATATTCTCTTTAAAGTTAGAACTACTCATACTTCAGAATTGAACAATAATAGGAATATAGCCTTTGTTTCAACTTATAACAGTTCTTCATATTATACAAAACTTATCATATAAATATTTTTTATTCTAAAACATGATACATTTTTGAAAAACATATTACCTGAGAGACTATCTATTATTTCTAGAAAAAATAGATCTTTAAAAAATATCCTAGCACCAAGCTTTTTAAGACCAACAGTATGTCAGATCCACTACCTAATCCAGTGAACAATTGGTTACCCATTAGACAATTGGGTTTTTATAAATGTAGGAGAAACAAATGCATTACATGTAACATGCTTTAAATAAAACCAAAATAATTAAGATAGAAAACAATGTGAAATTCTTTGAAATAAAACAGTTATAAACTGAAAACAGTATGTAATTTATTTTTTACAATATGAATGTAAAAATATGAGATACAGTATGTAGGGAGAACTATGAGATTTCTCTGAGAAAGATTTTAGATCATAGAAGGAATATTATAAATAAAAATAGGTTACATAGTATATCCAGACATTTTCCTGAGAAACATGGAGGAGATCACTGCTCTTTAAGCATCGTGGGCTTAGAAAGCATTCCTTCCATACAGAGAAGTGGTGAAAGATTCAGGAGTCTATGCTTCCAAGACATTTATCGGATATTTATAGGAATAGCCTGATTCCAGACTTTACTTAATACTATATTCTATTTCTATTTTTTCTTTTATGCACCCTGGGGGTATCTTAGGATAACTCTCAATACTTTTGGAACCATTGGTTATTAATATAATTGTAATATTATATTTCATTAAACAATTTATTGTACATTTGTGTTTTTTGTGTAATATTCTAAATTGCACTCTATTTCCTCCCCTTTGTTCTATATATTTATAATCTAAAAAATTATAATATATACAAATTAAATAGCATAAAGCAATGGTACAGTGTATATAAAATATAAATATTAAAATATAAATTTGAAAATAGTTTTTGATTTATATGAATAAAGGACTTTTCCATTTGCTTTTGACTCACTTTGTTGAACTATTAAATGAAACAGGTGGTTATAATTAATACTGATTGATGTTGTTATTTTAATGTAGTAACACCTCTATTCCATGTTATGACAAAGACACCAGATAGTGTTGAAATGAGGTCTCTTGCCCACTACATTGCCTTACTTGCCATCAGATGGGATTCTGCTACACTATTGATAATGAGTGGATCTATTCATTGTCAGTCTAGCCAAGCCAGCTGAATTTCCTTCACCTCTGGGCAGCAACTTCCTCTTCATTGGAACTCCTTTTCCACAGAGACCACTAATTGTGTGACAATGTCAGCTTTTGCAGCCCAAACACAGTGTCATTTGGGGAGCACTAATGTAGCTCCGGTTAAGCTCCTCATGGTGATTAGAGTTGGAGTGTTTGCCATCCAAGGGATCTGGTCTCTCCTGCTGTCTCCTTAACATCCGAGCCCCAATCTCCCCACTTGATTGCCACTTTCAGCCCAACATTTACCATCATTCTGTGATTGACTCATTGAAGGGGAAATAAACCATTGGTTTAACTACACAAGAGGTACTGAATCTTTGTTATTATTTTGACATATTTTTACCTCAGTCCTACAGTAAGCACTGTTTCTTCACCATCTGGACACATAGGTGTTGGACTATTTTATTATACTGTTACTAAATGTAGTTTTCCCAATGGCAAACAATTTATATATTTAGGAAATGATTGATTTTGCCTTGCTTAGATGTTTACTGCAGGTTTCAGCAGCTCGTGGGTGCCTTTTAATTAACATACAGTACATTGTGCTATTTTATTGATTTGCTACACTGTGCAATTAAATATTTTCTGTTCAACTGCAGTGAGTCAAAATACTTTTTCACTCTGCATTCCAGCACTGTTTCAGTTAGTAACCAGGTGGGATTCTACACTTTATATGCATCAGCAACTGGAGGAACAGTAACAAGCCATCAAGATGTATATATCAAGCAATGACATTGGGAGAGGAGGGACATGATATCTTACTACTGGAAACTGGAGAATACTCTCAGTTTTATGCAAGCCACTAAAACCATTTGAAATTGTAATCTATGAAGTGAGTTCCAACACTGCCAGTCAGGTCATACCCTTAAATAAACTATTGCAAAAGCAGTAGAGAAACTGGAGTATGAGATGAAATAAAGCAATTTCACTAAGCATGTTGGACTTTCAGATACATTTCTTTATTTGCTTTGCCAGTAGCCAAGGGTTTGCAACATCTTGCACTTTGATTATTAAATTTTTGCAACCATGCTTGATCCTAGGTTTAAATCCTATGTAATGTCTTTTTTTATCTGACAGATCTTAAGAGATGCAAAGAGGTTTTTGCAAGCAAGTTGTCATTTCCAGGGACACATGACATGACAACATCTCCTGCTTTAGTTTGTCGTGCAAATACTGCTATCAGGAAAAAAATTTCCTTTTCCAAAAGACCCATTGGTGATGACAATGAGTCAATGTAGCACATCAGAGTAAAATATTATGACATCTAAATTAGGTTTAAAAAATTTGCCTATGAATATTGTCACCTGTACCATGAATCTGATACAGCAAACATCAATAGAATGGTGGATGATTATTTTAATGATAATGTAAAAATTAACCTCACACACACAGTCCCTTTGAATACAGTGAGAAAAAATGTCATTTGGAGCCCCTTGTGCAATAGAGCTATAGTGTACTTAAGCTGCCCACCCTCCAGTGTGCACTCAGAAAAATAAATTAGCACAGCCTGTAACCTTCTGAGCAATCGTTGTAGGAGGGTACTTCCAAAAAATGTGGAAAATCTGATGTTCATCAAAATTAAATTCACATTCTATTAAGAAGACCTTTGGTGCCAATTACAATTAACAGATATTTCTATAATAGTGGATTCCAGTGGAGATGATTTAATATTGTGTGATGATGAAATTAACAATAGTGATGAGAGAGATGATGAGGATGATGACATCTTCCAACTGTGAGGATGATTAACAACAATGTTAACCACCTTAAGCCCATTGGTAGCTTGGTTTAACCAAACCACCAATAAATTTTCTTTTTTGGGTAACCAAACAAACCAATCACTTTAGCCACCAATGTGGCAGCCCTTGTAGCTAAAGTTCTTGGTTTGTTAAACTGTTCATGTCCTTTTTAATATACAATATAACTTTGAGAGGGGCCTAATGACAATGTATCAATGATTTCACAAGAATTATACACATCTACAGTACTTCATCAAATAAGTGAAGTAATTACAAGATTGCAGACTATAAGAAATTAGTAGGTGCACAAACCTGTCACAAACTAAAAGTTTTGTGGTCTGATAATAAAGGAGGACATCTCAACAAAGATGTAAAAAATCTTCCTGAAGAAACATTGTATTGAGCATCAATTGACCATTGCATACACAAAAGAGTAAAATGGTTTGATTGAGTATGCAAATCATACTTTAGTAGAGAGAGCCCAATGTACTCTGAAAGATGCCCATCTAAGCAAGTGTTTTTGGGAAGAAGTAGTGTCAATGGCAGTCTATCTAAAAAATTGAGCTCCAACATTTGCCCTGATTGAAAAGACACCAGTAGAGATGTAGTTTGGAAGGAAACCAAGTATGAGACATGTCAGAGTTTTTGGGTGTACTGTCTATGTACACATACCCAAAGAGAGAAGACATAACCTGGATCCAAAGTCCATGAAGTTCACCATGTTTGGATACTGTCAAGAGAGTAAAGATTACATATTCCAAAATCCAAAGACCAAAACACTTGTCAAGTCAAGGGATGTCATACTCAAAGAGACACCACTTACAGAAGAGGTGTAATTTGGTTTGCAGAACAAGTATGTGTTACAGAATATGCCAGCAGCTGGAGACATACCTAAACCAGAGGCTACCAGCATTGACATCCAACCATAGAAAATAACATCTGTAAAGTCAAACAATGGAAATCCACCAAAAAGGAGTTATGAGGAGTTTGTAAATATTACACCAGTAACTCACCACAAAGAGACTTGAATATCATACACTATAAACATTGATTGTGACAATAGTTGAGAGCTCATAGAGATATGACTTCTTGTTGTGTTTGACTTAGTCAGTGTGAAGAACCCTGCTGATATGCTTACCAAGAGGGTTATGTCACAGTCATTAGTCCTGTTTCTAGAGAAATGTGTAATTGTTTGGAATATGTATATGTTCTTGCTTGTATAACCCTCACATTTTTTAAAGGTTGCTGCAGCAAATGTATAAGAAATGTTTGTGTAGCTTTGCATAAGCTTGCAATGAGGGGGTGTTGAAATATAGAGTGGCCTACTGCGCTGCCTCCATGAATGATAGTTAGATTAAATATTCTACATAATGAAGATGCCACCGTTTGGTCTTCTGCACATGTGTGGTGCCATATCATCAGTGTGTATGAGCACCACAGTAGTAAACAGACATGTTCCACTTAGATTGAGAGACCCTGCCAGAATATCCTGCATATTGGCCTTTATGTATCATGCATCCTGCTTATACTGGCTCTGCTACCTCCATACTTCACTGGCTTGTGCTCTGTATGTCCCACTCAAGGTCTGCACTATATATATATATATATATATATATATATATATATATACAATTGTCTACCTGTAAGTATAACTGTACAGGTAGCTATTACTACACTTCAAATACTCCTGACACTTGGTTAAACACCTTGACTGTTTGGTATATCTGCAATTCGACTAGTGTTGGTATTAACACTGCATATCACTGCCAAACATAACACACATATCAAGACCATATACATGGCACAGTTCTGTTGAGCTATCAAAGAGGTGCGCTGGACTCTCCTATCTAACAGTCTGGGGAGGGCACAAAATCACTCAGATGACACTCCATGCTGAATCCATTTTTGGAACCAAGCAGGTAGCACTGATCAGTGACTAGTTGTATTTTTTCACCATTTATTCATGTTTATATGTACCTCTGTGCTGCTGGTGGCTAACCCCTCCCAAATGCTGAGTCACCTAATTCTATTTGCCAATGCCATTGTAGGGATTGGCTATCACCTTCTCCCCTCTACTTCCCCACCTCAGCAATGAGAGTGACAGCTGAGGTGCTGAGCAGGCAAGGTGGTCAGACCATGGTTACAGTAATTGGGTGGTTTCAGTTGACACAGGCACCAGGATTAGAGGTTTGTGACTCTGTTGGGGTGTCATGTGGAATGAAGTGCAGGGCACCACAGGACAAGCGGCGCTGTTCAGGCCTGTTGATTTTCTGTTTATTATCATTCTCACTTGTAGCTTCCTCTTATTTCATCCCCAGCATCTCCTGGCCTCCTCTATCTCTTCCCTGGCCCTTCCTCATGAGGCCATTAATCTTTTTTTTGGGTGCTATATGTCCCTAATTGGGGGACGCCAATGCTCTTTCTGGCACAGAGCACCAAAAAGTGTAGTTATGGCTCTTATGAAGTGTAGTGGTAGAGCAAGTATAGTAGCCCCAGCTCAATTAGGTGGGCTAGCTTCAACCATGAAACTTAATATTTTGTATAGCTCGAGCACGGATGCCGAAGCAAAATACCCCATAGCTGGATATTTTAGGGTACAAGGATCACCTTTGCTAGATGACAAATAGTGCTATCTTCTCCTCCCCTCTTTCTCCTCCTCATTCACTTCAAAGACTAAAGTGAGCTGGTGGGGAAAAGTTTGTTCCTGAACAATTCCATCCTTCCTATAGGAGAGCAGATTTTTGGAGGCAATGTAGTAATATTATGTGTTTGCTGTTGATGGTATTAATCTTTCAGTATGTCAGAGCTAGTCTAATTAATAAAATTAGGCTGGTGGCTTTTAATGCAGTGAGTATTAAGTTCTGGCAGTATTACATTAATATATCGGCTCACTAGGGAACATTCAAATGCTTCTAACTTGATATTGGGAATGCAATTGCATTCATTTAATGTTTGAGCTTGTGGTGGGTGAGCATACATTAATTGTATGTGTATTAAATGTTAATGCAATTATTGTAATGTCAGCAGAGTCTGTTTATTAAATTTGAATGCTGTTAATTTAATTTCAGGCTTGTTGGGAGCATGTGTGTCTATTTACTAAATGAGCATGTTATTCATTTTTATTTTGGGGCTAGGATGAAAATGGCTTTTTCATTAATTGTAAAAAGGTTGAGGTAAGGAGGATTATTATTCAATGTAAATACTATACATTTATTGTCAGGTGTATGGGCAAAATAGGCATACAGTACATACTCAGTGTGAATGCTATTTATTTAATTTGGGAAAAAATATAATAACAACGATCAGCAGTTAAACTGCTGACCACACCTGGTGCTTGTTAGATTGATTGATTAGTAAAAACTCAGTGTTTGCAGCAAGTAATGAGGGTTTAGTTGAAACCCTGGAGACCACAGTCTCTAAAGGTATAAATGAAAAGGCAGGTGTACTGCGCTAAACACTGTAGGTAATGAATTTAATGTCTAGTAAATATGTTTTGCTGTCTGTTGATAAACAGGAGGCTTCAATAAAATACAAAATGTATTGCATAAGTCACACAATCACTAAACATACAACAGATAAACAACAATAAGATCTGGATAAATCACAGTTTACTTGTGAGAATATGTAACAATGTGTTGGTGGTACACAAGTTACTGTATCAAACAAGATCCCAATCTTTATAAGCTGTAAAGCTTATCACTATTTTGCAACAAATGGGCTCAAATGAATGTCTCATTCCACATATAAGTAGTGGCCACACCAAAGCTCCATTGGCTGATTACTGGCGCCCCAGTGTGATAAAATATCCGTACTCAAGGTTAAATACTGGCACAGTCAATAAAGTAATATATTGATATAACCTTTGTACAGTGTGCCTGTGTTAGAGATCGTCCTGGCTTTGAGTGGTGAGTTACACTACATGTGAGAGCAGTACAGTTAAAACACTGGGGGTGCATGTGACACCAAACAGCTTACTGATCCACATATTTCTCCCAGGAGCACTCTGGCTAGTTAAATACTCAAATGAATACACAATAGAGGGATATGAGATAATCTATCATATGTATTCTATATGACTATATCTACTTTGACATAAGGATCATCTGTGTATAATAGGAATGCCAACATCGCACCAATATTTAAGTGACTTTAATAATACAAGTATCTCCAAGGAACTACTGTGGGGATACTGAATATTATTTAAATGTGTAACAACAGATGTGACTAATGATATATGTCAGAGACATGATATATTACCTTCATAGTAACCCTATGAAAGATCATATGGGATAGTGTTAGATGGACAGAATTCTCTAAAATATGTGAAATATATTAAATGCCAGAGTATTATACACTGAGCAAACACTAACAGTAGATACTATTATTCTTGTATGGTGTTGTTTGAAAGTGTGGGAACACTAAATTCATATATCAAACAAAATATACACCACGAATAGTATTAACAATACTTAATACTGTATGAATGTAGGAGCGCTGCTTTTGATGTTCTTTTTAGAACAATATCTTAAATCATATATTATCTATTCTTTTGACACTATCTGTATTTTAACTTATTTTCGCTATTTCTTGTTTGTGTGTTACAATCTGAGGATATTAGTATTTTACTATTTATTTAATAAAAGTTATATTTTAATATATTAGTCTAGTGCACCATCCCATGACATTTCATTTTCTCTTCTTGTTGTTGTAGGAATGCAGGCGTGCCTGTCTGTTTGAACGCATTGCATGGGTGTGCATACACTAGCCACTACGATGGCATACACAGCTTGAGTACTTACTGTGGACCTCATTCAGAGCCGCTTGCAAAATGCGAGCGCTCGCTCTGAATGAGGGCGGCCACTTCTATGTTCAGAGCCGGCCTCCAGGCCACTCGCTAGGCTGTGGGTGACCACCCATAGCTTTAGCGAGCTACCAGGTTGATAGTCATGATGGTCAAGACCATTGCGACCATCGGGGCTTGCGACGAGACCCTTGTGGTAGGGTTTCGTCTACCTCAAGCCCCAGTGAGCTTTCAGCTCTATTAGAGCCACTCGTGATGTCAGTGGGGCCTCCCCCCAAATGGCAGGCATTCCATCAGGAACGCCTCTATTTGGCCAGCCACCCCCCCACCCCGCCTACAAAATGGTGCGAGCTGTGGATCACCATCGACAGCCGCCTCTTTTGTAGTGAGCCCCAGAGAAAGAGAATTTCTCTCTCACTCGAGGGCTTGTGCACGTGCAGTGCGGCCGCTGCGCATGCACCGGGCCTCAACATTGGCCCGCATGCAAGCGCATAGGTGCTTGCGAGCGGGTCTGAATGAGACCCTGTGTACAATGAGGTTAGCAATTTCTGAGTAAGGTCAGATATGCTGTAATTGTGCATAATTCTACTCAATGTTACCAATGTACTTTATACACAGGACTCCAAGGTATTACGGATGTGAGATAGTGGTAGTGGGCGGTAGTGGAAATCTCTATGCTGGTTGTGCGATGGCTTTGTGATTGAATATATTAGCAAATTTTTGCAACAGGCCTTCATGCGTAATTGCAGCTGTGATTGCAATAGCGTTCCATAGTGAATCAGGCCCAGAGTTAGAAAAAATCAGGCAAATTTGCTTTCTGAATATTCAAACTCACCCATATTCAGTTAATACAGGTATATTTAATGAAAATTACATGCTAAAACTTTCTCAGATTCTAAGCACCTAAAAGGTGAAAAATAAATTCCTTTTTAATAAAATAAAATTTGCATTAAATATTATATAAATGCAATCCAACAAATGAAAATGATTAACTAAAATAAAATAGTTCTACCTATATATTGTTCCTGGCAAACGCATTCTAGCATGTAGATTAACCCTTTGCTGTTGCACGTCATTCTATTCTTTATTTCATATGTTTTCCCAGTGATGTTAGATTTGAACGTAGTGGTCAGTTTGGTACTCCTTGTGTTTGTATTGGTACAGCCTGGACAATTGCCACAATAGAAAAAAGCCCTTTATAGGAATACTGTTGTCAATGGTGGTTTGTTTCAATGTTCTGGGGGGGATATGATTATGGACTATCTTCTGTCACAAATCCGGTGCCTTTCTGTAGACTACTACAGGTCTTGATGGGATACATCCTGCCAATGTTTCATCATCTAAGAGAATAGTCCATCTTTTTCTTAAAATGTGTTTTAATTATTTTGCTTGTTTAGAATACTGTTTAATAAATAGGAGTTCTTGTCTGTCTCTCTCTTTATCTGCTTCTTTTTCTTTCTTTTTGTATGATAAAAGTTTATCTCTATTCCTATCCTCTGCCTCTTGTTGTGCTTGTTCTACTAAAATGTTCTCATATTTTTTCTCTATAAATTGTGAACTGAGATCTCATCCTTGTACTCTGAAGTCTTCTATTTTTAAACAATTTGTCCTTAGTCTAAGGAACTGCCCTTTTGGAATTGATTGTAACCAGCTTGGATGATGCCAGCTGGTGGACAGGATATAGCTGTTTACATCTACTGTCTTTTTGAATGTGTTTGTATGAATTGTATTTTCTTCTATGAATATGTTTAAATCTAAAAATTTGACATGTTGTTTACTGTAATTTGCAGTGAATTTCAAATGATTAGTGTTATTGTTTATAGTTGCAATGAAATCCCTTAGGGTGCTCTCTTCCCCCCACCAAATGAGGAAAACATCATCAATATATATTTTCCAGAGTACGAGATTTGCTCCAAGCACAGGGTTGCACCAAATATGGTGGTCCTCCCACCAACCCATTAATAGGTTGGCTTAGCTTGGGGCAAATCTCGTACCCATAGCTGTACCTGTTGTTTGGATATAAAATTGGTTGTCAAACCATACATAGTTATGTTTAAGAATAAAATTGATACTATCAAGTATGAACTGACGCTGCATGTCCATAATTGAATTGTCTTTTTCTAAATGGTATTTGATACTATTGATCCCTTGTTCATGGTTAATTACAGAATATAGGGATGTGATGTCTGTGGTCACTAACCATAATTGGTCATCTCACTGAATATCTTGTAAAATATTTAAAATATGTGTTGTATCTCTTAAATAAGCAGTTTGTTTTGTGACATAAGGTTGTAATACAGTGTCCAGGAATTCTGATAGATTCGAGGTGAGGGATCCTTAGTCCGATATTATGGGTCTTCCTAGGGGTTTGAGTGATTTCTTGCATTTTTTGGGCAAGTAGTAAAAGAACGGAATAATTGGATGTGGATTCTCTATGAATTTGTATTTTTGATTTGTTAGTATACCTTCCCGGACTTCTTTCTGTAAGTGGGTAATGAGTTTTTCTTTAAATTGTGTTGTGTGGTCATGTTTTAATTCATTGTAAGTGGTTTGATCCTTTAGTAATCTGTTGGCTTCTGCTATGTAATAAGATTTATTTAAAACTACAATACCCCCACCCTTGTCAGTGGGCTTGATAACAATTGCATGGTTGTATTGTAATTCCTGTAGAGTAGGCCTTTCTATTTTTGTCAAATTATGGGTATGATTATTGTATTTAATGTGTTCAATATCTTTTTCCACCATATTGATGAATGTCTCTATATGTGGGCCTGTTATATGACTGGGATAGAATGTGGAAGGTGGTTTTAAGTTTGGCAATACAAGATGGTTTCTGGGAGTATCATACAGCATTTAAACTGGTGTTATTGTGGAGAAATATTTTTTAAATGTTAGTTTCCTCTTGAATTTTTGAAGATCCAAATATGTTTAAAATTTGTTCATGTTCTTAGTTGGAGCAAATTTTAGTCCTTTTACTAGTATAGTGATGTGATCATTTGATAAAGGGATATAACTAAGGTTAAATATACCTTGTCCTGATGGATTGGTGGTACTCAGTGTAGCACTTTTGCTTTTTCTTCTCCCCTGCACCCCCTTCTGGTATCTCTAGCTTTCTTTTTCAAATTTTCTTAGTTGTGTCGTGTGCCTCTATTAATCTCTCTGTTTGGGATCCTAGATGCTCCTCTAAAAAACTGGTTGGGAAACACATGATTGTATCATTTCTTCATGAATCACTGTACCAATGTTTGTAGGTAAGCAGAAGTCTATTAACTCCTTGGCACCACTGGTCCACCCTTTGTCTATTGATAACCTGGCTAATTGTTCATATTGTGCATCCTCCTCTATTTCATGTATTGAGAATGAAAATTCGGATTCTGAATTGTATGTAGAAAAATCAAGGGAATGTTCTGAATCCAAAATATCTGGTGTGATGCAAGGTTTCTTGTGATTGTGTAGTTTAGACATGTATTATTGGTAAGTTAATTAAATCTTTTATATATTGGTGTTGTGCATTTGTTGTGACAATTTGTTGTGGTGTGATGTCTAGTATCTTTAATACCTCTTGATGATTTGCCATTCCTTAGTGACCCAAATTTTGATTTCTTGATGTTAAATTTGTCTCTCAGGATTTTGTTTTTCTTAACCTCGATCAGTTTTTCTTCCCTTTTGAATGCTCTACCTGCTGTCAGGTTTGATAGTGTAATGAATTCCTCGTCATCTTTGTATGGCTCTAAGAGTTGATCTAGCGCTGTGATTTCAAAGTCCAGGTTGTGAAGTTCTTGTGAGTGAGTGTCTATAATCAATGATTTAAGTTTATGTGAACATTCAGTAAGTATGTCGTTCCATTTGCTCATGAAATCTTTATTATCATGGTTATGTGTGGGTAGTTTTTTGTTGCGTAGACCTTTAGGTATTAACTTGTTGCCTGCGTACCATTTCAAAGTATGTGTATCCCACCATATTCTTGTTTCCCTTAGTTATTAATTTTTCTAATTTTAAAAATGTATCACAGAATGTATCCCTATTGTGTTTGGATGGAATATCAATTGTAAGCTAGGCAAATGCAGTATTGGCCCTATCTTGTCTTTGTGTTCTAAGGTCTAGTAATCCCATCTAACAAAATCATGCTGCTGATACTATGTCAGTTTAAAGATTCAAACAGTAAAGAAAAAGTATCTGCGCACTGATTATAGATGGTTATGACAATCTGCAAGCTGCTGTGCATGATATCTGACTCTACCATCATAAACATACACAATTGATATACACTGCGCTCAACAGAAAGTCCTAAGTATGCATGAATGTAATGCTTTAAAGCAAATTATGTACCTTATATTACATACATAAGGTATAGTAGTCGTCTGTACAGTATTTCTATTAAATAGCCCCTATGGAAACACTAATGGTAACATGCACATAGAGTAAACAATAGTCATTTAATAAAATAATAATCATATGTTAGTCCTAGTCAATGATCATACTCAAAGAAAATTGTAAGGATTCAACAAATATACATATAAATAAAAATTTAGAAAAAATAAGAAAAATATGAAAAATAGAAAAATATATAAAAAATGGATAATGTATATACTAATAGAGTAGATAGCAATAGACTATTAGTACCATAGAACCTGAGGCTCTAGACTGCTGAAAATGTCCAGAATGTGACAGCAGCATTCCGCTAGTCACATATATGGCAAAGCTCTTAAGAGATATAAAGGGATGAAGTGGTTGACTGATAGGGATAAGGTAGTTGAAGTAGTGATGGTTGTCCATCTTCCTGGAATAGGAGTGCAGTGGGTAAGCTGACAGGAGGTGAGGCTCTCACAGGTAGATTGTCTATCACCAGAGGCAGGCAGCAGCGGCAAGCCTGAGTGACCAGATGAAATGTCCCTGCCTGCACAGCGCTGAAGACCTCAAACTTGCAGTGGGGATGTATGGTTGTGGCTTCTACCAGATGCCGCACTCCCCTCCGATACGAGCTGCACTTACCTCCTTGGATCCATCAGCTCACCGTTCCTTCTCCTCATCGGCTCACATTCTCCTGGAATCTGCTTCCAACCTGCACTTCCGGGTAGACATATGCAATGACGTTCACAGAGCACCAGTGAAGAAAGTAAAGAGAAGCACTTACAGATTTTGAATCAATCAAGAAGATATAGCCCTATCTGGCCACCTCTAGATAGGTCATTTTTACTTTGGGCTAATCTGGGTAACAAACACTTCTATGTTAGCCTCAGGACAATTCCTTTCTGTTCCCTTCACCATATGCAAATGCTAACTCATATATGCAGACTATCCAGGAATGTGTGGGAGATTTCCACTTTTTTGTGGAGTTCTCCTACAGTATATCCCATTCAATTCCCTATTGCAGATGGAGAGACAGGGGCATTATTGTGTGATTTAAAGTGAATGGCATAATTTTAGCACAACTCCCACTGCATCGTGCCTCAAATCACAATATTGCACATTTGGACCCTGCAGCTATAATGATACAAATTATGTTGATATTCTTCCTGTATTTGCCACTTTGACTAGAATCACCCAGAGGAAAGATCCTCATTGTAAGCAAGTATGTGGTAGCTGTTTACTGGAATTATTCAAACAATAGCTGTAACCAGTTGGCAAGCAGCATAGTGATGATGTCAGAGGAAAAAGACAGTTGCAAATTACTGTCACATATACTCCATAATGACAGGTGGCAGCAAAGAGATCATGATATCTCAAGACATTGCAACAATAAAACATGACACACATTATTGGAATTTAGTAAGGTAATTTTATATTTGTAATAAGGTAAAAACTGTGAAAGAAGAAAAATGATGGAAGAGAAGAGGGGACCCTTCTTGTAACTAGACATTACAGCTCCCTGGGTGAGAAAATGAGAGAGAGAAGATGAATTCACCTAAACATAAATTAATACATAGAATATTTACTCTAAACTGTGTAGTTTGCCCATTAGTATAGGATCCCCGAAATGGCCATTGGTAGAAAATCATCCAGTATGAGTGAATAATAATGTTGTTACCATCCAGAGGATTCTCAGTCAGTATGAAGTATTAACTAGATGAGAGAAATGAGGCCCATATAGTCCTTAAGCAAAGAGATTTGTAGAGTGATAAGTGGCCGACAGACCTTGTTTTCTATGAAATACACTGTAGTTATCTTCTGCTAGTGGAACTGGTCATAGATGGAGCATAGACTGGGGTCCAAGAATGGTTATTACCCATCATTCATGAACCCTCCTCTATGCGCCATTGATGACCAGATCCACTAGGAAAAGATAACTAATTTTCAAAAAACAAGCTCCATCAGCCACTTTTCATGTGTTTGGAGGCAAAACCAATTAGCCATGGAATTTTTAAATTCCCCACTGGCCAGTGGCATAACTAGGGCAGGGCCGCTATGGCACATACCCTGGGCTCCATAGGATGTAGCCATGGTACTGGATCATGCTAGGAGGCCAGTGTAGTGCTGACCGCAGTGAGTATGGTCAGCACTACACATTTACACAGGATCAGTGCTAGGCTTCCCTGCACCCAGCGCCATCCTGTGCTGCACAGCCAAGCCACTTCCCTCCCCCTGAGTGCTTACCCAATAGTGCCAGGTGGAGAGTGGGCTCAGGCTGGTGCATTTTTAGACACACATTGCCGCCAACTCGGCAGCAATGTGTGTGTTAATCAGCAGCCAATGAGAGTCAGACAGACTGTCACTGGCTTCTGCATCCACTGCAAGAGCCGGGTTGGAGCTCACTCATGAGTTCCACCTTCTGGCTCCTGCAGTGGGTAATGGGAGAGATGACATGATGTCTCTCCCATAATGCAGAGTGTGTCAGCCTGGGAGGACTGACATGCGGTGGTGGCAGGAGCAGTGGCCGGAGCTGGAGCTTTTATTCAGGTAAGTGCATTTTTTTTACTTGTATCTGTCTGGGGGGGCACTATTGGGGGCTACTACTGGGGGCATAATGGAGGGGACCTTTACTGGGGGGGCTACTGCTATGGGCACTGCATTGGGGGACCAATACAGGGGGCACTATATAATGGGGGTACTGTATAAAGGGAACTAATGGGGGGCTGCATAAGGGGGACCACTACTGGTGGTACTGTATAAGGGGCAATACTAGGGGCCTGCATAAGTGGGACCATAACTGGGGACATTGCATACTGGGGGTACTGTATAAGGGGCACTACTGGGGTTAAGGTGCATATGGAAAAGAATGTTCAGAGTGATGAGAAAGGGGTGAGTGTCATGTTGATATGCCCCATTTTTAAGTTACCATTTCTAAGTTACCACACCCATTGTGACAATGCCCATTCTTTGGCACATGCACATAGGAGGGGGACCTCCACTTTTACATTTGCCCTGGGCTCCAAATACCCTAGTTACGCCACTGCCACTGGTTCAAACTTCCCATGTCCAATGTGCCTGTTTTTTAATGTGCGCACTTCCATTTTGAGTGCTAATCAATAGAAAACAAAGGTCACATGTGATTTGTATACAAATGTGACACAAATATTATTTGTGTCATATAAAAACCTTGCCCCGCATGGAATCGGTATGGAATCCTGACTGCCGCATCGCCGGCAGTTCGATTCCCGGCAGCAGCAGCTCGGCACCGGAAGCCCGACAGCATTGGAAATCCCGATGATCCCTAAGGTAAGTATAAACTAACCTAACCCCCTAACCCTCCTTATGGGTGCCTAACCCTACCCTACCCCCAAAGTGCCTAACCCTAATCCACCCTCTAAGTGCCTATCCCCCCCTTCCCTGCTGGTTGAAACTGTCCCCCAGGGGGGTGCCTAACTCTAACCTCCCCCCGGGAGTGCCTAACCCCCCCTTCACCTAGCCTAACCCTAACCCTCCCAGGGGGGTGCCTAACCCTAAGTCCCCCCCAGCTGCCCTGAACCTAACCCTCCCACCCCGCGGCTGTCCGCTCGTGGCACCCAGCATCCCTTCAATTGTGATGCCGGGCGCCAGTCCCAGTGTCGGGTAAATGACAGGCATCTAGATATAGATGCCAGTCATTTATCCCTCACCGAGATAAAGCAGCCGGAAAGCCGGCTGTTGGTATTGAGGCAGCCGGTTTCCCGACTCCATACCCCCCACATTGTTGCAGCATCCATTTTGTGGAAAACTGGTGACTGATCAGAGCCTCCTTGTGGTGATATCAATTTTATTCTACACTTCTCAATAACCAACCCCACAAATCCACTGCACTGCACATAGTTATATTTACAAACACAGCCCCCTCATACCACAAAACAGACATTACACAGGCCCTCTCACTGCCTACACCCCCACACATCAATAACCCCCACACCTTTCATTGTTTGCAAAGCAGTCCCTCTCACTGTTTTTACCCTACACTACCTCCTTCCTCCACACACAATTCTATTCCCCCTTCTCATTGCATACACCATGCACATATATAGCTTAACCCCCCTCATCCTCTCTTTCATTTTGTAACATCCCTCCCCTGCACTAGTTTGCCACACCACCATGACCACCCCTCCCATCCCACCACACATATTTTAAACACCATTTTATCCTTTTGTTTTAGTAACTTGTTTGTTAACTAATTTTCTCTCACTAGGAATATATTATATACAGCTAGTTTGTAAGTTTTATCTAGTAGTTGTAAAGGTACTTTAAAAAGAAGTGGCAAAGTTTGCAATAAATGGTACCAAGATTGCAAACAAAAGAACAAGGCAAAAGTGGCAAAAGAAACTCAGTATTCCAGAGGAACTGTAGGTGATCCCTCCAAAATGATGAAGTGATTGAATTGTGAAAAGTTGATGCAGGATAAAATGAACCTGTCTATGGATGAGGGAGTTGATGGGCTGATCGACACAATGAATCCTATGATCATAGTTTTCCCAGGTAATAAACTTTGCAATTTGTGTTTTTTAATAATTTTTAAACTACTATTTTGTATTGCAGCACAGGAATACACCACCACTTACCTTTACTATATATTTTTTTTATTTGCATGGCAGCTAATCCTCCACATAAAAACTTACACAGTTGAGACACAAACAACCACAGCACCCTGGGTCCAATCTAGAAAGAAATCTGGTTAGTATTAGAAATATGCATAGGACCATTTTTGCTGGTTTTAATTTTGGCTCTAAATCATTGTCCGGTTTTGTTTTTTTCCCAAAAAAATTATAAAAAAAGCTAAAATCACATAATGTGAGCCTTTATTGTTCCTAGAGTATTACTAATCTCAAAAGCATTAATTTCCATTAATTTCCAGTCAATTTGAATTACCTCACATCTCACAATATTGTTTTCATCCAGTTTAGGCCAAAAGGTTGCACCGAGCTAGCTGGCTGACTAATCTAAGCAACAGCAGTGGGAAGCACAAACACAAGGCAGTTCAACTTCTAACATGGCACCTCAGGAAACAAATGTTTTCATGTATCAAGAGGCCTAAGGGAGAGGGAGTATGTATATAGATGAAGGCAGAGAAAGGAAGGGTTGATCCATAGTAAATCTTATTTAATCTTTTTATTCCAAAGTAAATTTATGCTGGAGGAGAGGAGAGCATGGGTGAACAACATGTCGCATGTTTTGACAACATTATCAACTTGGTGGTTCAGAATTTTGTTTTTAAATTAAAGGGGCAAGCAGGAGATGCTGTTTGTGGCCATAAACATTTCTAGGCATTTTTGGGATTCAGCAACTGTATGTCAAAGATTTCAGTGGCTGTGGCAGTTCAATCCTAACAGGGCATGTCAGGAAACAAATTTTTATGAATCAAGAGGCCTGAGGGAGATGGAGTATGTATGTATGTATTTGAAAGCAGGGAAAGGAAGGGTTGATTTGTCGTAAATTTAATTAAAGTTTTGGATTCCATAGCAAATTTAAATATTTTAATTATCACATCAGTCCTGTCCCACAGTTGAGCGTTTTGGTGGTTCCAATTTTTTTTAAATGAAAGGGGCATGCAGGAGATACTGTCTGTTGTAAAACATTCTGGAAATTTTTGGCATTCATCAACCACATGTAGAAGATTTCAGCGGCTGCGGAAGTTCAATTACCAACATGGCACATCTAGAAAAAGAGAATGGCTCTGCAGTGGCTGACATGATGGCAGTTTAATAAAATAAAACAATATGTTTGTCATCTACACAAGAAGGCAGTCAGCAATACCCCAATCAGTGCATAATCCAAAGAAAAGAGGTGCAAGATGGACTTGTCCTTGGGCCCTTTCTCCCGCCCTTATGTTAAAAATATTGAACAGTACGTGCACAGTTTAACAAAACCAATCACTTCAGTGACAGTGACTGCCACGTGTGGCTAAAGTGATTGGTTTGTTTGGGTCCCCACAAAACAAGCTATGAATGGACATAAGTCAGTTACAAATTTTGTTAATCCTCTCTACAGTTGGAACTGGAAGAGGTCATTTTCCTTATCCGATTTCTCATTCTCATCAATGTGTACATCAATCACACACAATATTAATTCATCCCTGCTGGAATCCACAATTACAGATACCTCTGAGTAAACACTGGAGTTTGGGCAGTTTAGGTAATGCAAAACCAGTCAATACAAGAGCCTCCAAATTGCCTTTTTGTCTTTCCAGTAGTTAAAGGAACTGTCAGGTTTGACATTGCAGAATCCCCTACTAAGGGGTTGTTATCTTAGGTTTGGAAGATTTTGGGGTGAGAGGCCAGGATATCAGAACTCCTCATCCACAGATCTTGGACATTGGTGAGACCTGGTCAATAGTGCAGAGTCTAACCTGCAGGGAGGTAATCTCCAGTGACCCCTCCAAGCGGGAAATGGATTCAGCTGAACCCTGCAGGCAGGTCGAACTGTTACACAAGGAGTTTCAATAGAACGTGGTACTTGAAGAGTACTCCAGGAATAGCATACTGATGCACTTTTGCACAGCAGGATGGAACTTGAGAGGTACTTTGGAATTAGCAAACAAGAGGTACACTGGAATTGTCATTTGGGAGGTACACTAGAAGTGGCACTTGAGAAATGAACTGAGAGTAGCATGCTGACACACCTTTGCTCCATGGTGTGGCACTCAAGGAATACACAGGTAGAGGCATGTGGACACACTTTTCTACCATGGGATGGCACTTGAGGGTTACACAGGGAGTGGCAAGCAGATGTACTTTTGCACTATGGGGTGGCACTCCAGGATTACACATGTATTTGCTTGCAGCGCACTTTTGCACCATGGGGTAGCACTTGGGGAATACACAGGTAGTGGTGTGCTGACACACTTTTGCACCAAGGAATGGCACATATAACGCACACAGGCAGAGATGTATTAGCAATGTCACTGGAAGTGAAGCACTCAGGAAAAGATGTTAGTCGTGCTGCTCCAGAAGACACTAGTAATTTGTACAGAGGCAGGTATGTTGGTCACACTGTTGCTCAAAGGAGACACTGGAACTAATACACAGGCAGAGATGTAATCAACTGTCATTCAAAGGAGACACTGGAACTAGGCACACAGGCAGGGATGTTGGTCACACTGTAGCTCAAGCAAACATTGGAAAATGAGAAAACCAAGGGAACCCGGAACAAAGACTCTACTAGCACACTAGTAGTGACAAATGTTGATGAGGCAACGTCCTGTTGCATGAGTCGGTCCTAAATACCCTGAGGCAGCTGGTAATTGGATCCTGAGATCAGCTGGGACACTAGCAGGACTGCCATTGGAGGAAACTAGTCAGGTGAGATGAACCAACATGGCTGTGCCCATGCCGGCTAACACAGGAGTCTGGTCACTTGCATGGAAGTCCAACTGGACCCCAGGGAGAATACTCAGCCACAACCCACCACTGCCACTGAAGTCTGAATGCCTCAGAGCCTAAAGACACCAGTACAGTGGTGAGTAAAGGCTGATCCCAGGCTTGATCCTGACATTACCACCACCTTTCAGGGTGGACTCTGAACACCTAAGACATGCACAAGAATACCTTCCAGAAAAATTTCCAGGAATGCAAGGAGGGTTCAAAAACTTAACTAGGAGTACACATTTTTTTTTTACTTGAAAACACAAGAAAATTAAAAAAAATTATTAAATCTTGCTTGAAAACATACAAAGAATTGGTTTCTACAAGACTTGAAAAATAATTTTTCAGATATCTTCCCAACTTTTATATCCGATTTTAGAGTCTGAAGGTGCTGGAATGTTACTTCCAGAGGTAATTGCTCAAGAAATAATTGCTTGCTGAACAAAATGTCAACCAATTCAAAGAAGCCATCCTAATTAATGACTTTAACTCCAAAACTCTTTGCTTTCGATCACCTGGATTTTCCACCGTAACAGCCCATAATAAGATAATTGATTTTACTGCCAATCTTCTCAAAAACTTTGCCTCCATAATTCTCTACTAATTAGGGATGAGCGGGTTCGGATTTCTGAAATCCAAACCCCCCCGAGCCCCCCGATCCGAGGTGGGAACTGAGTCAGGCTCGGGTTTTCCCACCTGACTCGGACCTGAAATCGAGGCAAAATGTCATCATCCTACTGTTGGATCTTGCAGGTTTTTGATTCTTTAAAAGGTCCCTGCGTCAGCGCCATTTTTCACTGCGGCTGTGGACAGTGAAGAGGGAGGGTGGGAGTTGTGCTGCTGTTGTCCATAGGGGCTATGAACACTCCAAAGTCCATAGGTCTCTGCGTCAGCACCATTTTTCACTCCGGCTGTGGACAGTGAAGAGGGAGGGCTGTGCTGTGCTGCTGTCATAGGGGCTGGCTGGGCTGTGTTGTGCTGCTGTTGTCCATACAGGCTGTGTCCACTCCAAAGTACACAGGGGCTGGCTGGGCTGTGTTGTGCAGTGTCCCATAAAGGCTGTAGTCCCAAAGGGGTGCTGTAGTGTTGTCCAGGGGGTGCTCTGTCCTTCAGGGGTGCTACCCCCAAGTGCAAAAAAAACAATAATTTTTTTTCTGTTTGTGTGCACTATAGCTGCACATACATCAACAAAGTAGCAGCGCCAAGCATGCTTCTGTGTCATAAGTCAAGGGCCGGCTGGCTTGTCTGTTGAAGAGTGGTGTAACCTCAAAGTGCTCCAAAAAATAAAAAATATTTTTTTTTCTGTGCTTGTGACTTGTGTGCACATTAGCCACATGTGCATCAACAAAGTAGTAGCGCCAAGCGTGCACCAGTGTCATAAATCAAGGGTCGGCTGGCTCATCTGTTGAAGGGTGGTGTAACCCCCAAAGTGCCGGAAAAAAAAATGTCTGTGTTTGTGACTTGTATGCAGTGTTCCATAAAGGCTGTAGTCCTAAAGGGGTGCTGTAGTGTTGTCAGGGGGTGCTCTGTCCATCAGGGTGTTCCCTTCAAGTGCAAAAAAAACATTTTTTTTCTGTTTGTGTGCGCTGTAGTCGCACGTGCATCAACAAAGTAGCAGTGCCAAGCATGCGCCTGTGTCATAAATCAAGGGCCGGCTGGCTCATCTGTTGAAGGGTGGTGTCTCCCCAAAGTGCTCCAAAAAATAATAAAAAAAAAATGTTCTGTATTTGTGAATTATGTGCCCATTAGCCGCACGTGCATCAACAAAGTAGCAGTGCCAAGCATGTGCCTGTGTCATAAATCAAGGGCCGGCTGGCTCGTCTGTTGAAGGGTGGTGTAACCAAAAAGTGCTCCAAAAAATAATAAAAAAAAAATGTTCTGTATTTGTGAATTATGTGCGCATTAGCCACACGTGCATCAAGCATGTGCCTGTGTCATAAATCAAGGGCTGGCTGGCTCATCTGTTGAAAGGTGGTGTAACCACAAAGTGCTCCAAAAAATAAAAAATATTTTCTTTTCTGTGTTTGTGACTTGTGTGCGCATTTGCCGCACGTGTATCAACAAAGTAGTAGTGCCAAGCATGCACCTGTGTCATAAATCAAGGGCCGGCTGGCTCGTCTGTTGAAGGGTGCTGTAAACCCCAAAGTGCTCCAAAAATGAAAAAATATTTTTTTTTCTGTGCTTGTGACTTGTGTACACATTAGCCACATGTGCATCAACAAAGTAGTAGCGCCAAGCGTGCACCAGTGTCATAAATCAAGGGTCGGCTGGCTCATCTGTTGAAGGGTGGTGTAACCCCCAAAGTGCCTGAATAAAAAATACTATTTATTTTTTTCTGTGTTTGAGACTTGTGTGCACAGTAGCCACACGTGCATCAACAAAGTAGCAGTGCCAAGCATATGCCTGTGTCATAAGTAAAGGGCCGGCTGGCTCATCTGTTGAAAGGTGCTGTTACCCCCAGAGTGCGCTCCATCCAAAAAATAATAAAAGAATATTTTTCTGTGTTTGTGTGTGCCTTAGCCACACATATATATCAATATCACATAAATGGAGAAAGGACAAAAATTTGTCAGAAAAAAATAAAATAGGGAAAGATCAAGAACCACTTCCTCCTAGTGCTGAAGCTGCTGCCACTAGTCATGACAGACGATAAAATGCCATCAATGTCGTTTGCCAAGGCCGATGCCCAATTTCATAGTAGAGGGCATATAAAATCCCAAATGACAAAGTTCAGGAAAATGAGCTTAAAAAATACATTTAAATCAGCTGAGGAGAAACGTAAACTTGCCAATATGCCATTTACGACATGGAGTGGCAAGGAATGGCTACGGTCTTTCCCTATATTCATGGCTAGTGGTTCAGCTTCACATGACGATGGAAGCCCTCCTCCCGCTAGAAAAATTAAACGAGCTAAGCTGGCAAAAGCACCGCAAAGAACTGTGCGTTGTAAGAAGATATCACAAATCCCCAAGGAGAGTCCAAGTGTGGTGGCAGTTGCAATGCCTGACCTTCCCAACACTGGATGGGAAGAGGTGGCTCTTTCCACAATTTGCATGCCGTCTGCAAGTGCTGGAAGGAGCACCCATAGTCCAGTTGCTGATATTCAAAATGAAGATGTCACTGTTGAAGTACAACAGGCAGTGGTGGGCTGGGCAAGGGTGCCATGTGCCCCCTGGGCCGCAGCGTCGTGCGGGCCAGTGCAGTCTGTGTCACTGTGACACAGACTGCACCGCGTGTGTAGCGCTGACCGGATGGAGTCCGGTCAGCGCTACACAGCACAAACACACAGCCACCGGAGCCGGCTGCTATGTGTTTGCTGTAATCAGCAGCCGCTGAGAGTCTGTCAGACTCTCATCGGCTGCCGCTGCTCCCAGTGCGGGAGCCATCTTCCGGCTCCTGCAGTGGGTAATGGGAGAGACGTCGTCATGACGACGTCTCTCCCATAATGCAAAGCGGCCAGAGGAGTCGGTAGAAGCGTCGGGACCAGGAGTGGGAGTTTCAGGTAAGTGTTTTTTTTATTTTTTATTAAGTCTCTCTCTACTGGGGGCACTACCAAGGGGGGGGATTACTATGGGGGCACTACCAGGGGGAGGATTACTATTGGGGCACTACCATGGGGGGATTTCTATGGTGGCACTACCAGGGGGGGATTACTACTGGGGGCACTAGCAGGGGGATGGATTACTACTGGGGGCACTACAAGGGGGGGACTACTACTACTGGGGGCACTACAAGGGGGGGCTACTACTGGGGGCACTACAAGAGGAGGGGACTACTACTAGGGGCACTACAAGGGGAGGGGACAACTACTAGGGGCACTACATAGGGGGAGGGGACTACCACTGGGGGCACTGCAAGGGACCACTTCTGGGGGCTCTATATAAAGGGCAATACTGGGGGTACTGCAAAGGGGGGAGACTACAACTGGGGCCACTATTTAAGGGACATTGCATAAGGGTTACCACTATTGGGGGCACTGCATGGGGGAGTGGACTGCTACTGGGGGCACTGCATAGGCGGTACTACTATTGTGGGCACTATATAAGGGGCTTACTACTGGGGGCACAAGGGGCACTGAACAGGGGGGACCACTACTGGGGGCACAAGGGGCACTGCATAGGGGGGGAATCACGACTGGGGGCACTACTGGAGGCCTGCATAAGGGTGTTATCTCCTGTGGCACTGCATATGGGCACTATGACAGGGGGCTGCCCCTAATCTTTATTTTTACCTTACAATAATCCCATATGGACCCGTCTCCTCCCTGAAACACTTGAGGGGGGGTGGCGCCATAGCACGCATGTTCTTTGGGCACCCTGGCTACATGCTACTCCTCTGCCAGGGCCGCCTGCATGCATTTGCCCCCCAGGCTAAAAGTTGCCAGCCAGCCCCTGACAACAGGATGAAGTTATTGGTGTAGTTGGTGCTAAGGAGGAAGTTGACGAGGATGATTCTGATGGTGATGTGGTTTGTTTAAATCAGGCACCAGGGGAGACAGTTGTTGTCCGTGGGAAGAAAAAGCCCATCACAGTAATGTGTGGGCAGAAGACAAAGCATTCCACCTCTTTGCTCTGGAAATATTTCAGTCCAAATCCAGACAACTACTGTCTTGCCGTATGTAGCTTATGTAAAGGTGGAATAAGTAGGGGTAGGGATGTTAACCATCCAGGAACATCCTCCCTTATACATCACCTGCAGCGCGTTCATAAAAAGATACTATCAAGTTCAGAAACTGTGGCTAAGACCATAAACAGTCCAGGGACACCTAAATCCCTTTGTCCTGTTGTATCCAAGTCCCTGCAAACCACACCGTCAACTCCCTCCTCATTTCTTCCTCAGTCAGGATCAGAAGTAGTCCTGCAGGCCTTATCACTGGCATGAATGATTCCTCTCCTCTCCGGGATTCCTCTGGAGGATCATGCATTGCTACACCTACTGATGCTGCTGTTGCTGCTGGGAGTCATTCATCATCCCAGAGAGGAAGAAGGAACACCACTACTTCTCTTACTAAACAATTGACCTTCCAACAGTCCTTAGGGAGGAGGATGAAGTAAACAGCAGTCATCCTGTTGCAAAGCAGATAACTGAGGCCTTGACTGCTATGTTGGTGTTAGACATGCATCCGGTATCCGCCATTAGTGCAGTGGGATTTAGACAATTGATGGAGGTAGTGTGACCCCGGTACCAAATCCCATCTAGATTACACTTCACTAGGCATGCGATACCGAGAATGTACAGAGACATCAGAAAAAGTGTCCTCAGTGTCCTAAAAAATGCGGTTGTACCCAATGTCCACTTAACCATGGACATGTGGACAAGTGGCACAGGGCAGACGAAGAACTGTGACAGCCCCCTGAGTAGATGTATCACCTTATGCAGCAACAACATCATCGTCACCATTAGCAGCAGCTCAGAAATACCAGCTCGTTCCAAGGCAGGCTACACTGTGTATCACTGGTTTCAGTTAGAGGCACACTGCCAACAATCTCTTATAGAAACTGAGGGAAATAATCGCCCAGTGGCTTACCCCACATAGACTCTCCTGGGGATTTGTGATATCTGACAATGCCACCAATATTGTGCAGGCATTACATCTGGGCAAATTCCAGCATGTCCCATGTTTTGCTTACACAATAAATTTGGTGGTGCAGAATTTTCTGAAACACAACAAGGACGTGCAGGAGATACTTTTGGTGGCCCGACAAATTTCTGTCCACTTTCGCCATTCAGCGACTGCATGCCGAAGACTGGAGCGCGAGCATACAGTCTTGAACCTGCCATCACCTGAAGTAAGAGTTTGTGATGTGGTGGAACTCAACCCTCTATATGCTTCAGAGGTTGGAGGAGCAGCAAAAGCCATTCAAGCCTATACAATCACCTATGACATATGCAAAGGAAGGGGTATGCACCTGACTAAAGTGCAGTGGAGAATGATTTCCATGTTGTGCAAGGTTCTCCAGCCCTTCAGACTTGCCAGCTTGAGTCAGGTCATTCCCCTCATCAGGCTTTTGCAGAAGCAGCTGGAGATGAAGGAGGAGCTAAGATGGAGCGATTCCGCTCAGCATGTGGGACTTTTGGACGAAGCCCTTCATTCGCTTTGCCAGGATTTGAGGGTGGTCAATCTGTTGAAATCAGACTACTACATTTTGGTCACCTTACTTGATACTAGGTTTAAAGCCTACATGGTGTCTCTCTTTCTGGCAGACACAAGTCTGCAGAGGTGCAAAGACCTGTCAGCTGAAGTGGAACATGACATGTCAACAGCTCCTTCTTCATTTTCTCCCGCAACTGTGGCTGCCAGGAAACAACTTAGTTATGCTAAGCAACCCATTGGGGGTGATGCAGGGCAGACAGGATCAAGTTTGGACATGTGGTCTAGACTGAAGGACCTGGCAACAATTTCTGACATGTCTACTGTCACTGCATATGATACTGTCACCATTGACAAAATGGTGGAGGATTACATCGGTGACAGCATCCAAGTAGGCATGTCAGACAGTCCGTACATGTACTGTCAGGAAAAAGAGGCAATTTGGAGGCCCCTGTACAAACTGTCTCTATTTTACCTAAGTTGTCCCCCCTCCAGTGTGAACTTCGAAAGAGTTTTTGGTGCAGTCGGGAACTTTGTCAGCGAAAGGCGTTGGAGGTTGCTTCCACAAAATGTGGAGAAGATGATGTTCATCAAAATGAATTATCAATTCACCCAGGAAGACCAGCCTCCAGAAAGTACAGAGGGACCTGTGGTGGCGGATTCCAGCAGGGATGAATTAATACACTGTGAGGATGAGGACAACACTGAAGAGGGTGAGGAATTGGTGGATGAGGAGGATGAGGATGAGCACAACATCTTGCCTCTGTAGAGCCAGTTTGTGCAGGGACAGATTAATTGCCAGCTTGTTTTGTGGGGGCCCAAATGAACCAATCATTTCAGCCACAGTCATGTGGCAGACCCTGGCGCTGAAATGATTGGTTTGTTAAAGTGTGCATGTCCTGTTTATACAACATAAGGGTGGATAGAAGGACCCAAGGACAATTCCATCTTGCACCTCTTTTTTTTCCTTTGCATTATGTACTCTTTGGGGCCTAGTGTTTTAAACTGCCATCCTGTCTGCCACTGCAGTGTCACTCATAGATGGGCCATGTATTTGTGCCGCCCACTTGTGTCGCTTAGCATAGTCATCCAGCTACCTCGTTGCTACCTTTTGGACAAAAACATTATTTTGAGGTGTGAGGTGTTCAGAATAGACTGGAAATGAGTGGAAATTAATGTTATTGAGGTTAATAATAGGATAGGAGTAGAAAAACCCACAAATTCTGTGATTTTAGCTGTTTTTATGCTTTTTTAAAAAAAAATACAGATCCAAAACACAAAACCCAGAACCCAAACCACGGAAGGGTGGTTTTGGCAAAACCAATCCAGATTCAAAATACAAAGAAAGATCCAGATCCAAAACACAAAACACGAAAAGTGGCCGATGCACAACCCTACTATTAATGACTTGGCTGCATCATTCTCAATGAACTCTAAGACTCCCGGGATAAGAAAGGTCAAGCCTTTCAAGCAATTATGTGTTCACAAAAAATTTTGCTTAGTGCTAAGAACCTTAGCTGAAGAACTGGTTTTATCTATAGAGGAAGGTGGAAGATCTGATTGTGAACAGGAAATCTCCTTGGTCTTTAATTTGGAGCCTTTTTCTTTCAGAAATGTAGATACCTCAGATATTTCAGTCAAACAAACTGGAATGGACAAGTCACTATCAGGAGTAGACATGGAAGTACATTGAAAATCCACAGATGACCGATATTGGTTGATGGTCCTTACTCGAACCAGTGTCACATAATTCATTATTCTCAATGATAATATGTTCATGAATGGATTCATCGATGGACAAGGAATACATTAACTCAAATAACTCATTCTCATCTATTACTTTGATACCAAGACTCTCTGCCATTTTTAGTTTGGATTTATCACCATCACAGCTCATGATAAGGTAATTCGTTTCTTTGCTAATAATTTCCACAACTTTACCCCCAACTGCCTCTACTAGAGACTGAAGTCCTTTTTTCCCCAGAAAACCAGAGATCTCTGAGATCACAAATGTTAAATTTCCTATGTGATTATTCACTCCCCGGGAAGTATGTTCGACTTCAAAATCTCCAGACCCAGTTTTTAGAGAGATAAGAGCTTGTAAAGATCCTTCAGAAGTAGGAAAAGAAGAATTACTAGCTGAGATGGATAGATCACTGGAGGTTGCCTCCTGAGGCGTAATACTCAAAAACCCCTTCTGGGGTACAACATCTGAAATCCCATTCAGGGGGATGAAACTTGAAACACAGACCCCTTCTTGGGGTGTGGTACTTTAAATGAAAACTCTCTCCTGGGGTGTGAGACTTGTACTCCCCTCTTGGGATGAGAGACTTGCAACTCCTACATGGGTAAGGAACTTGAACCCCCCTTTTGGAGGTATGGGACTAAAAACCCCTTCCTGGGGTAAGACACTTGTAAATCCCTCCTGAGAAATGACACTTGAAACCCCACCTAGGGGAATCATACTTGGAATCTTCTCCTGGCACATGAACTTGTAATCCCCTCCAGGGGCATAAAACTTAAGGCTGAGTCCCCTTCTTGGGGAGTGAAACTTGAAACACAAACCATTTCCCGGGGTTCAACACTTGAAAGCTCCTCTTGGAGAATAAAACTTGAATTCCCTTCTTGGGACGAAGAAGTAGAGATTATTTCCTTTGTTATAACATCAGAGAACCCCAGTTGGGGTACATCCCAATAACCTCTGTCTTGGGAATAAAGATTCCAGGAGTATATAGCTCAAATTGTAGACCTCATCCTGGGGCGAGAGACTTGTAATCTCCTTCTGGGGTGACAAACTTGAAACAAAGACCCACTCCTGGGCGTGGAATTTGAATTGAAAACCCCCTCTTGGGGAATGTAATTCAAAATGAAGGCCCCCTCCTGGGATGTGAAACTTGAAATGAAGACCCTCTCCTGGGGCATGAAACTCGAACTGGAAACCCCCTCTTGGGGAATGTAACTCAAAATGAAGGCCCCCTCCTAGGGCATGAAACTTGAAATGAAGGCCTCCTCCTGGGGCATGAACATTTAATTGGAAACCCCCTCTTGAGGAATGTGACTCGAAACAAAGGCCCCCTCCTGGGGCATGAAACTTGAAATGAAGGCCAACTCCTGAGGCATGAAACTTGTAACCCTTCCTTGGGGAATAACAGCAGAGGACCCCTCCTGGGGTATGAGACTTGTAACCCCCTCCTGTGGTGTGAGACTTGAAACTGAAGCCGCTCCTTGGGCATGGCACTCGAAACCCCTTCCTGGGGTAAAACACCCGAAAACCTGTCCTGGGGTATGAGACTTGTAACACCCTCTTGGGATGTGCAACTTGAAACTCTCTTTTGAGTAGATATACTCGAGACCCCCTCCCAGACTGAAAGACTTGTTACAGGACCCCCTTCAAAGAGTTGAACCTTCTTTAACATAGTTGATCTTAACCCCTTGCCTGAAACTGAGGAAAGTTTGGTTGCTGACTGGGAACAAATAGAACTAGGAACAAGAACTATGAAGCGCAGGCCTTTGGTATCAAATTTAGGCTGGCGAATGGAACAGTCTCTGATAAAATGGTTGGAGTTTCCACAATAGGGGCATGGGAAACTCCAATGTCTGATTTCACTCTGTGCGGAGGAGGAAACCAAAATAATTAAAGGAGACACCTAGAAGTTCAGGAATAAATTTAAATTTAAATTTTTTAAGAGGGATCCTGTACTTGCTCTAGTAATTGCTGAAAGGTAGCCAGATGTCCGGAGCTAAGAACACTAGAAAGCGGGAGGGGTTTGATGGTAGAGAATAGTTTAGATAGTGCCTGAAAATTCTGTGTAAGTTGTAGCTGTGCTACCTCCTGGTTTTTTAAATGAGAGGCAAGATCTTGAATAACCCCAGTATCAAGAGAACCACCGACTTCCATATTTCTTTGGCCTGACCAAACTGTCAGGTTTGATGTTGCAGAATCCCCTACTGAGGGTTTGTGATCTTGGGTTTGGAAGAAATTGGGGTGAGAGGCATAAATATCAGAACTCCTCATCGACAGATCTTGGATGTTGGTGAGACCTGGTCAATGGTGCAGAGTCAAACCTGCAGGGAGGTGTTCTCCAGCGGGATATGGTTTTAGCTGCACCCTGCAGGCAGGTCGTGGTCCTTTGACCAGGTATTCAAGATCCATGGGAATAGAGACTCAAGATATCAATGGCCTAGTGGAAGAGCCTAACAAAGGCACTGTTACACAAGGAGTTTCACTAGAAGATGGTACTTGAAGAGTACTCCAGGAATAGCATACTGACACATTTTTTTGGAAAACAGGATGGCACTTGAGAGGTACTTTGGAATTAGGACTCGAGAGGTACACTGGAAGTGGCACTTGACAAATGCACTGGGAGTAACAAGCTAACGCACCTTTGCTCCATGTAGTGGCCCTCAAGAAATACACAGGTAGTGGCATGCTGATGCACTTTTGTACCACGGGATGACACTTGAGGGATACACAGGGAGTGGCTTATGGACACACTTTTGCACCATGGGGTGGCACTCAAGGATTACACAGGTAGTGGCATGCAGTGCAATTTTGCACCACGGGGTGGCCCTCAAGGAATTCTCAGGTAATGGCATGCGGAGGCACTTTTGCACCATGGGGTGGCTCTCGAGGAATACACAGGGAGTGTTGTGCTGATGCACTTTTACACCAAGGAATGGCACATATAATGCACACAGCCAGAGATGTAATAGCACTGTCGCTGGAAGTGAAGCACTCAGGAAAAGATGTTAGTCACACTGCTGCTCTGGAAGACACTAGTAATTTGTACACAGGCAGGAATGTCAGTCACACTGTTGCTCAAAGTACACATTGGAAATAATACACAGGCAGAAATGTAATCGTACTGTTGCTCAAAGGAGACACTGGAAATAGGCACACAGGCTGGGATGTTGGTTGCACTGTACCTGGAGAAAACACTGGAAAACTAGAAAACAAAGGGAACCTGGAACAGAGACTCTACTAGCACACTAGGAGTGACAATTCAAATAGAAAGAAAATTGGTAAGTGGATGTGTGCGCTATTCAGCTGCTGGTATGTGGTATCAAAAAGGAAAGTGTCCCCACACCTTCACCATAGTATACATGCAAAACAGAATATTGAAACCTCCTTTCTAGCGCTGATAATACATTACAATCACAGGTTTTCTCTGAGGTTTTTCTCAGATGTCCCTCCACAAAATGAGGGAGAATGTCTCCAACAAATCCCCAGGTTAATACCCAAAAAGAGGGGGGGGAAATTTCACATGTAGTGAAGTACAATTTCTTACATTAAAACAAACATATGGTAAGTAAACATAAAAGTGACATCCATATAGATGAACAACAATATAACCAGAACAAATAAAACATCAATGTTAAAAAATTCCTAAAACCTGTGTGCTAAGGTGTGTGCAGTGAAAAAGTGCAATGAGATATTTTAAAACAGGGTTAAATTATAAGAACCATTTCACCTCAAAATCAAGGTTTAACCCTCCCGGTTTTAACATTGATGTTTTATTTGTTCTGGTTATATTGTTACTACTATATTTTATTTCTATTTATTGAAGATATGTAAGGTATGACGCCAAGGGCATGATCTATGTGTATATACAAACATTGATGAAACAACATTGATCCAGATATAATCAAATCAGACATTGAATGAAACAACATTCATGGAGGATATTCCTGTTTATTATCTCCATGACAACAAAACAGAAGTGATGTAATAAGGATCTGCCCTTGGGAAACCAAATACACTATGGATCTTATTCACATAAATGGACTGTTGAGGAAACTGGATATATTAGGACTTTAGTGACATTTCATTGGCTGGGCACAGCAAAGGATCATGGGACATGTAGTTCGGTCTCTGTCTAGGGCCCAGATGTGCCCGCGTCCATATGCTTAGAGAGAGTACTAAAGGGAAAGGAAAATGTGTGATGACATCCACCTTCTCTTTTTATCACCTTGAAAAAGACCCCAGCATGGGGTGGAAACGCATTGGTGCACAGAGGGACGGAGATACTGCTTAGTGGCTGGGGGCGCGATCCCTGGCAGTGGAGATTAAAGCCGACAACCAGTGGGGATTACTGATACCTCACTGCGCTGTACCAACTACGAGCTTTAAAGGACATCTACCTGGTAATTGTAGCTTATCCAGCCATATGGGGATACTCTGCTTTCCATTGTTGTTCATCTATACAGATGTCACTTTTATGTTTACTTACCATATGTTTGTTTTAATATAATAAATTGTACTTCACTATATGTGCAATTTTCCCCCCTTATTTTTGGGTATTTACCTGGGGATTTGTTGGAGACATTCTCCCTCATATTGTGGAGTGACATCTGGGAGAAACCTCAGAGAAAACCTGCGATTGTAATGTATTATCAGTGCTAGAAAGGAGGTTTCAATATTCTGTTTTGTATGAGTGACAATTGTTGATCAGGCAACTTCCTGTTGCAGGAGTCAGTCCTAACTACCCTCAGGCAGCTGGTCATTGGATCCTGAGATCAGCTGGGACACTAGCAGGACTGCCATTGGAGGAAACTGGTCAGGTAAGATGAACCAACATGGCTGCGCCAATGCCTTCTAACACAGGAGTCTGGACGCACACATGGAAGTCCAATCAGACCCAGGGAGAATCCTCAGCCATAACCCACCACTGCCACTGATGTCTGAATGCCTCAGAGCCTGAAGACACCAGTCCAGTAGTGAGTAAATGCCGAACCCATGCCGGATCCTGACAGGAATTCTGTGACATACTTATGTGTATGGTGTCATGAAAGTAATCTTCCACCATTCTTTTTATGGTGACCCTGTCAGATGAAGTCGTGGTAGTGGTGTATCTAATTTATGGCAAATCTTTTAGACCCAACCAGATGTTACAATGTTGTGTTGACTCCTCTACATCACCACTGGATCTTTTAGGAAAGTGTTTTTTCCTGGTAGCTGCCATAGAAACTGAGGGAGGAGATGTTGTTGTGTCGTGTACCACTTGAGCTTTTAACTTGCTCACCAGGAGCTCTTAGCATCTCTTAAGATTTGGGTCAGTTGGAAAGAAAGATAAGTGTACAACTTAAACCAAGGATCAAGCACAGTGGCCAAAATGTAGTGATCCAATTTGAAGATACTGTATTGGCAACCTTTGGATGCTGGCAAAGAGAGCAAAAGACTTGATCTACAAGACAGACATACTAAGCGGAATCACTTTGTTTAATCTCCTCCTTCAATTTCTCCAGCTGATTTTCCAGAAACCAAATTATTGTAGTGGAACCACCTGACTCAAGCTGGCAGTGTCTGAACTTACATCACAGGTGGCACCTTTTTTGGGTTTGAGCACCTTGCACAAGACAGAAAGCATTCTTCACTGCGTTGGACTATGGAACACACCCCCTCTCTCCCAATGTCATGGCTTGTTGTATAGCTGTGGATGGCATTTTGCTGTTCATCCATCCACTAAAGCATTTAAAGGGTGTAATTCTACCTGGTTACCACCTCTTGCTTCATTTGGTGGCAGAGCAAATTCAACTGTTCTTGCAGATGCAGAAATCTCCTGCATGCTGTGGCTGAATGGCAAAAATGTACTAAAATTTTTCGGGCCACAGAAATAATCTCCTACACACTTCTGTTATTTTTTTAAAAGAAAACCTTCATTGTGTTAGCAAAACAGGGGATGTAAAGGAATTTTTCTATGACATACTTTAATTTTTCCAAGATGTTGTCAGTGGTATGCCTCTTAACTGAAGCTGGTGATACACAGAGTAGTCTGCCTCTGAATGAGTTGGCATTGTTTGTTAGAACCTAATGCTGCTGTTACAGATGAATTGCCCACCCAGTGGGCTGTCACAGACATGTAATCTTTAGTTTGCCCACTACTGCTTGTTTACATATCTGTATTTAGATAGACAGTGAGTACAATGGCATTTTGAAGGCCAATAATTAGTTTTCTTTTAATGTACTGGTACAGCCGAGGAATGGCTTTAAGGGTAAAATTGAAACAAGATGGAATTTGATACTGGGGACATAGGACCTCAATTAACTGTGTGAAGCCCACTGCATTAATAGTGGATATTGGATGGAGAACTAATACTAGCATAGCTGTGATGGCATCAGTTGTCCGCTGTGTGACTGAGTGAGAGCTGTCATATTTGCTTCCCCTTGCAAATAATTCTTTCACAGTCATTTTTTTTAAATACTAGTCTTCTTGGCCCCCTTCTGGGATGAAGATCCATCCCCAGCAGCAGCAGGCCTAGCACAAAAGGATTATTCTAAGGAATCCTGGATTGGGGAGGTCACCTAACTTTAACAAATTGGATGCAGGATTACCTCCAATCTTTACTATAAATATTGAGGTGGAAGGTGTTGATGGTAGTGATTGCAGGTGCTGGGATCTAGTTGAACTTGAGAGATGGGAGATACCTGATGCTGGACTGCTTGTTGTTATTTTTTTGGCACCTGATTTTGTCAAAAATAGGAGTTTTCTAAAAATGCCAAAACAGGGAGAAACTTTCCCCGAAAGAGAAGTGCGTTAAGTAAATTGGATGAAAACTGGTGCAAAGACCAAGTGTGGCTGCAGAGATATTACTACTACAACAAAACAGCAATGTGAGTAATCATCCATGGGTATTGGCAGCAACTTAGTATACTGACCGCTAAGCCAGACAGACTGGAGGAGTGGAGCTCAGTGAGCAACAATCTAAGCTCCAGCTGCTGGTGCAGCATTAAGCAAGGAGGTCGCACTGATGCTGACAGCTGAGCGGGGCTACACACTAAAGGCCCAAAGAAGCAGGAGTCAAGCTGCATGTGTAGCATCAACCTGGAAAAGTAAGACAATAGTGAAGCTGTCGCCGGGTAATGTAATCACATCAACAGCAAACATATTAAGCAGCATGTATACCATCTTATCCTACCTTGGCTCCCAGATATATTTATTTCCTTATCTGTCTTGCACTTTGGGACTTATCTATACCTGATTAAGAGGCACTACATATACATATTCTTGGTCTTTACAACTATAAGACTGTGACTGTATTGGTTTTGGACACTATTCTTATCTGAAAAACAAAGAAACAACTTCACCCATGATACTCACACAGAAAAGCTGAGCTTGGAATTACATTTAAGAGGGATTGTAGCTTGTTTATATTGTGTCAGTTTATCCATTGAAAGTAATTACAGTGTAACAAGTGTGAAATACTGTATGATAGCAATAATGTTATTTTAACTTGAATAACCTTTTAGAAGTGAACAGATGCACCGGTTTTTATATTGTGAAAATTTAAAAAGTTTTAAACAATATTATTATTAGAAACCGTGAGTTGTACTTTCTATATTTTTTGGAACCCTGGATTTATAGGCACTATATGGATTTATATTCTGAATTCTATTTGGAAATTCCTAGATGGTTAAAATCCCTACCTATATTTAGCATTGTTTTTCAAATGCTACATATAGCTTGACAATTGTTGTCAGGATTTTGGTAAAAATAATTCCACACATATGAGGTGCATTTGTTGGTCCTATGCCCAGGCAAGGCAATGATCTTCCTCTTATCATGGCCAAGTGCTGCGACCATTAGTGCTTGACTTACACAAACAACATCCTCAACCTCATTAGTGGCAGTGTCAGCTACACAAATATCCCCCTCATCATCTTGCACTTCCTCAGTGGCATCCTCAATTTCTATGTCATCAGTTATATTTGTGCTGCTCATTCCCACATTTGCAGAGGGAGCAGAAATGGTGAAAGGTGGCTTCACTGTGAGAACAACAGTTTCAGGAAGGGCAGGCTCATACATTGCACTCATGGACACATCTAGGGGTATATTTACTAAAGTGCAGGTTTTTAGAAGTGGAGATGTTGCCCATAGCAACCAATCAGATTCAAGCTATAATCTCCTAATAGGTTCTAGATAAATGTTAAGTAGAATCTGATTCTTTGCTAAGGGCAACATCTCAGTTTCTAAAAACCCACACTTTAGTAAATATGCCCCTTAGACTCTCCTCAGGGATTTGTGACATTTCTGTTTCTCAACGTACAGTTTGCTCTACTGCCTTATTGGTTTTCATTTTTTTAACATCTCTTCTACACTCTGAGTGATAAGGTCTTGCATCACCATGGAAGGCAGAGGAAGATTCCTCACTGACACTTGCAGAACCATCACTCATAATTAAAGGCCTAGGCCTTAGTCTTTTCTTGCCACTGTGTGTGGTGAATGGCATTTTGGCAATTTTAAATTTATTTGCACCACACTTTCCCTTTATTAGATGTGTTTTTTTCTTTAGTATTGTATATTGTTTTTTTATTTTAGATGCCCTGACATAGACCTCTATGCCCTTGAGCATTGGCTTTAGTAGGTGACATTGAAGGACTAGCGTTGTCATCAGTACTAGTGGCAGCAGCATCAGCAACAGTATTTGGTTGCTCTTCTCTAAATGGAACTTTATCCATTTATCAATTCGCAGATCAATTCCTGGCTTATATATGCACCTGAACAAAGCGCACCAAACAGTACAAACAATACAATTATTTAATTTATTTTTTATGTGATAGCTTTATTTTTGCATGGGCTTGAGCCACGGGGCTTATATATGCATGTGATCAAAGCGCACCACACAGTACAATTATTTAAATTATTTTTTAGATGTCATAGCTCTATTCCTGTGTGGACTGGAGCTACAGGGTTTGCCTTATATATGCAAGTGAATAACATGCACCAAACAGTACAATTATATATATTTTTTATGTCATAGCTCTATTCCTGCGTGGACTGAAGCCACAAGACTTATATATGCACATGAACAAAGCACACCAAACAGTACAACCAATACAATTATTTAATGATAATTATTTTTGATGGCACAGTTCTATTCCTGCATTGACTAGAGCCACATGACTTGCCTTATATATGTATGTGAACAAAGTGCACTAAACAGTACAATTATTTTATTTATTTTTTTTATGTTACATCCCTATTCCTGCATGGACTGGAGCCACAGGGCTTGTATTATTTTTGAACATGAACAAAGCACATTAAAAACAGTACAAACAATAAAAAAAATATCTTATTTTAGTGCAGCTCTATTCCTGCGTGGACTGGAACCACAGGGCTTATATATGTATGTGGACAACGTGCACCTAACAGTAGAAACAAAATAATTATTTCATTTAAATTGTTTATGTCGCAGGCACAGCTCTATTCAAACTGTGTGGACCCAGAGGGCTTATATATGCATGTGAATGTTTTACTGATGGACACAGCCCAGCCAATACAGCAGAGTACAGCACAGCATACAGAAGCGTGTTTCACTAAACTACAGAGCCACTTGAGAATCAGGACACAGCACAGCCTATACAGCAGAGTTTAGCACAGCATGTGCTGGACAAGGAAATTCTGTATTGTCTGCAGTGCCTAATATAGATTCAAAACCCATGAGAATCTGTCCATGTGAGGATGACATTTTGGGGTATATTATACCGCTGAGATTGACTTGAATTCCCAATGTTCGTTCGGGTTCTGAGTCCAAGGAATCTGAACTGCTGATCTCTAGTTAGTATGGACTGTCAATAGGGGTAGTGATGTGTGTACAGTATCTCTTTTGTTGATGTGTTGCATGTGAGTGGGTCCTGTGTGTTGATGAGGGGATGGTGCATCTGATGGTGTGCTTGTGGTACACATGTGTCATGTGGTTATAGTGCTGGAGATTTCTTTTATGGGGTATGTGTGTTGCTCCTCTGATTGTGTCAGTGGCGGGCTGGGCCGGGGGGCAGGGTGCCATGTGCCCCCCGGGCCACAGCGTCATGCGGGCCGTGGGCCGGTGCAGTCTGTGTCACTGTGACACTGACTGCACCGCGTGTGTAGTGCTGACCGGACTCCGTCCGGTCAGTGCTACACAGCACAAACACACAGCCACCAGAGCCGGCAGCTTTGTGTTTGCTGTAATCAGCAGCCGCTGAGAGTCTGTCAGACTCTCAGCGGCTGCCGCTGCTCCCACTGTGGGAGCCATCTTCCGGCTCCCGCAGTGGGTAATGGGAGAGCCGTCGTCATGACGACATCTCTCCCATAATGCAAAGCGGCCAGAGGAGTCGGTGGAAGCGTCGGGACCAGGAGCGGGAGTTTCAGGTAAGTGGTTTTTTTTTATTTTTTTATTAAGTCTCTCTCTACTAGGGGGGGATTACTATGGGGGCACTACCAAGGGGGGGGATTACTATGAGGGCACTACCAAGGGGGGATTACTATGGGGGCACTACCAAGGGGGGTTACTGTGGGGGCACTACCAAGGGGGGGGTTACTGTGGGGGCACTACCAAGGGGGGATTACTATGGGGCACTACCAAGGGGGGGGGTTACTATGGGGGCACTACCAAGGGGGGGTTACTATGGGGGCATTACCAAGGGGGGTGGATTACTATGGGGGAACTACCAAGGGGGGGGATTACTATGGGGGCACTACCAAGGGGGGGTTTACTATGGGGGCACTACCAAGGGGGGGATAACTATGAGGGCACTACCAAGGGGGGGATTACAATGGGGGCACTACCAAGGGGGGGATTACTATGGGGCACTACCAGGGGGGGATTACTATGGGGCACTACCAGGGGGGATTACTATGGGGGCACTACCAGGGGGGGGATTTCTATGGTGGCACTACCAGGGGGGAATTACTACTGGGGACACTACCAGGGGGGTGGATTACTATGGGGGCACTACAAGGGGGGGACTACTACTACTGGGGGCACTACAAGGGGGGGACTACTACTACTGGGGGAACTACAAGGGGGGACTACTACTACTACTGGGGGCACTACAAGGGGAGGGGACTACTACTAGGGGCACTGCATAGGGGGGCGGGGACTACTACTAGGGGCACTACATAGGGGGAGGGGACGACCACTGTGGGCACTGTGAGGGACCACTGATGGGGGCTCTATATAAAGGGCAATACTGGGGGTACTGCATAGGAGGGAGACTACACCTGGGGCCACTATTTAAGGGACATTGCATAAGGGTTACTACTATTGGGGGCACTGCATGGGGGGGTGGACTGCTACTGGGGACACTGCATAGGGGGTACCACTATTGGGGGCACTATATAAGGGGCCTACTTCTGGGGGCACAAGGGGCACTGAACAGGGGGGACCACTACTGGGGGCACAAGGGGCACTGCATAGGGGGGATCACTACTGGGGGCACTACTGGAGGCCTGCATAAGGGTGTTATCTCCTGTGGCACACGGGGGCACTGCATATGGGCACTACGACAGGGGGCTGCCCCTAATCTTTATTTTTACCTTACATTAATCCCATATGGACCCGCCTCCTCCCTGAAACACTTGAGGGGGAGCGGCGCCGTAGCACACACGTTCTTCGGGCACCGTGGCTACACGCTACTCCTCTGCCAGGGCCGCCTGCATGCATTTGCCCCCCAGGCTAAAAGTTGCCAGCCAGCCCCTGGATTATGTGCATGTTATGCATATGTGTTGTGCCTATGTGGGTGAGGAAGTGGTTCCTCTGATGTCACTGTTCTTCTCTGCATTGTCTGGGTGGCTTAGGGTGTTGGTGCATACTGTTTGTGTAGTGCCTCATGATGGTGTGATGCCAGAAAGTGCATGGGATCCATGTTTTTGATTGAGAGCCCATGTTATAGGAATGTGTAAATTGTTTATTTTTGTTTTTTAGGCACAACAAAGAAGTGAAAGGTCCCCCTCGACTGCCAGCAAAATTACAAAGGAATATGGTAAATAAAAAAACATTCTTTATTTTCACATGACTTCTCTAAACTTTTTTTCTAATTTTCCTTTTTTTTTTCATTGTAAGAAGCATCAATTTTTCAATGTCTGTCATTACAGTTTGTGATTTACTGTTTATTATAGTTCATTAAATAGTGCTACAATTTGACATGGATAATATCCACATAAATACTGTACTGTAATGATTAATTTTGAAAAATTCAGGACAAATATGTATATTCTAGACAGTAGATAGGTGTTTTAGTATGAAAGTATAATAGTTCCCCATATGTAAGGATTTTATTGATATTTATTTTATTTTATAGATTCAACATGGCAGCAGTTGATTCGGCCTGCAACATTGATGTTACCAACTGAAAAAGCGGTAATAATTGTTTTGTTATAATAATTTGTATTTATGTTTTTTTATTTATATTCTATTATTTTTTAATCCATATTAAAAAAAAAGATCTACCATCAACTCTACAGACTGAATCAATACCAACGTAAGAAACTCCAGAGAAAAGCAGAATGGGTCAAGGTAAATTGATCAAAATTGTTAAATGTTTATATATATGAAATATTTATTATCATTTCCCTCCACCCCTTTTAAATGCAAACACACACCCATCTCCAATGCTTGCTATCACTACTACCCATCTCAAACCTCCTTGTTCTGTCACCCACCCATCTCACCCTCCTTTGCTCTTTCACCTACCCATCTCACCCCTTCCCTTTGGTTGGTCACCCACCCATCTCACCCTCCTTTGCTTTTTATGTCACACACCTTTCTCACCACCTTTGCTTTCTCTGTCACCCACCCATATCACCTCCTTTGCTCTGTCAACCAGAGGTGTCACTGGGTCCGGTGACACCCGGGTGCAATCCACATTCCCTGAAAAGGAATGTGACCTAACTTAAATAGAATAGATTCTAGCTCTATACATACATAAATATGATGGACAGTTTTTAAGAATATAAAGAAATATATAAATTTATTCCAGTATCAAATAGGGCATATTGTAAAAGTGCACAATAAAGAGATTTTAGCATGCATGCTTACACAAAACACATGCTACACAAGGATATAAATAAATGAATAAAATATAACTCCCAAATTACTTATACTGGGGACTTTGAGGAAACCCATGTGTGGGGAGGCAGGTGGGATGCGAACCTGATCTTCTATGGTCGTTATATAGATGATCTGTTTATTATTTGGGATGGGGATCTTTCATCTGCCACTTCTTTTGTCACCTCTTTGAACACTAATTCTTATAATCTTCAATTTACTTTTACCCATCACTCTAGAAAAATTGATTTTCTGGATGTGAGCCTCGAAGCTCAGGATGATAAAATTATTACTTTTAATTTTAACACCATTGCCTATCTACACTATAGGAGTTCCCATTTTGCCCAATGGAAATGCAATATACAAAAAGGCCAACTAATGCACCTTTGACACAAATGCACTATAGCTGATACTTTTGCCATACAAGCGAAAGATATGCTAAAGACCTTTTAATAGAGGTGATACCCAGATGATATACTGGAGGAGGCCTATACTGAGATTTCTAATATGGATTGATCAAGTCTTTTCTGTCCTAAAGTCACCACTAGTGATAATATAGATCAATAGAGAAAAAGGAACATGGCTTTTGTATGCAATAACAGCTCTAGGGAAATTAGAGACATCATTTCACAAAACTTTAGAATTCTGAGACAGGAGAATATACTATGGGACCTCTTACCATCTATACCAATAATTACCTTTAGAAAAAAACAGGTCATTAAAAGCAATCTTGGAACCCAGTCACCTCAAGGTTAATAGAGATAACAAAAATCTATTAAACTCTAGTTGGTTACCCTCAAAACCTACAGGGTTTTTCAAGTGTGGAAAACCAAAATGTACTACGTGTTCCCACAGGGCTAGGCGGACCACAGAAATTACTATACCTGGACAGGATGGAAAATATAATTTGAATTCATTTATTAACTGTGACTGTAGATACATGGTTTACTTACTGACCTATGAATGTGGGTTGTTTTATGTGGGTTGCACCATTAGAACCTTAAAAATTTGGTTTATGGAGCACCAAAGAAACATCATTAATATAAACAGTGTCCCATGTCATTTTAATGCTAAACACAATAGTGACCCAGCCTGTCTCCGTATTATTGGGCTAGAACTAATTTCCAATACTCCAAGGGGTGGCAACCGGTTTAATGTTCTGTGTATTAGGGAAGTGTTTTGGATGCTGCAGTATAATTCTCTACACCCAGATGGTTTGAATGAGTCCATGGAACTCAATTCAGTCATATGTTAAGACCTTTTGATATATTAATTCCCAAGGGGATTTTTTTTCTTAGGGAGCTGTTTGACCACATTTCAAACCTTTTTTTTCAGATTTAAGGTTATTATGATTTTTTTTGTTTGGTCCCTTCTCTTGGGGCTGTAATACCTAGAGTTATTTAATTAATCATGACTATTGGGAGTTATTAGTCATTAATTAACATCTCAGACTATCTATCTTTAAATATCAAGTGTATAAATGATCCCATAAACATGGTATTATAGTTAATGTTTATTCACCTTGTAGCATCTCTGTAGTCACCTAGAGATACAGTATGTATGTCTCACATATGAGATCTTGTTAGATTTTTATTTCTATTGTTATATCTGTTATGTGATCATAAGGATATATTCTGATCTTGCAATACCTCAGAGGTTTGTCACTTTGGAGAAAAAATCATAATGGAAAAGAATATCTTCTTTACAGAAACCAGATTGGATCATAATGCGGGTTTTCTATATTGGGAATTGTTACTGTATTCATAGTTATATCAATGTAACTATAGTGTTTAAAATGGATACAATTGTTTGAATGCGTAGTTTCGCTATATCTACAATTCCACTGGCTGAATGAGCCACGTGACCGGACTGGTCATGTGTTCGGGACAACTTCTGCACACGGCATATAACTGGTAGGGAAGGGATCACATGAGCGGACTGGTCATGTGATCGGGATACCGATGACAAAATAAATTTAACTCAAACTTAGTGTAGCTATATAAGCTGTGTTTTTTACTATTATCAATTAGAAAACATATGTATATAAAGACAGGAATAACTAGGATTGCCTTCATAAGAGTTTAAATAGTTTGATGGACAGTTTTTTTATTTTTCTTTTCAACTAGGCACTGATTAACCACATGTGTTTTTAATTTAAATAGTGGGTATTTAAGACTTACTGCTGACCCAAACACCTATACATTTACTCCTGAGGAAGCTGGGGGACCATAACCCAGCAAAATACTTTCAGAAGCTAACATCTTGAACTCCCAGAATTAACTGGATTATTTCTGGATTTATATACTAGCCCCTCTAGGCAGGATTGCAGCATGAATAAACTTATTGGTGGACAACATCTCACAACCTACCTATTGCATGGTGGATGTTATCAAGAAAACTTTGAGAACTAATTTCCATGGACTGGTAATCTATATGCTGCTCAATTTAATCGTTTGAACAAACAGAGGGGGTCCTAACTCCAGTATAATTAATTTTGGAGTTATATTTTATTCATTTATTTATATACTTGTGTAGTATGTGATTGTATCTATATGTGTTTTGTGTAAGCATGCATGCTAAAATCTCTTAATTGTGCACTTTTACAATATGCACTATTTGATAATGGAATACATTTATATGTTTCTTTATATTCTAAAAAAAACATCCATCATATTTATGTGTGTATAGTGCTGGTATCTATTCTATTTATCTTGTGACTACCATTTGGGACTGACTATCCCTTTCCAGCTGCTTGATTAACAGATTTTGTATTGCTTTGTGTGACTTAACTTGAGGGATGATGGCCTCTCAGGAAATCCTGATTGCATCACTCCTGGGTTTTGCCCAGCATTCCAAGATATGTTAGGCTGCCTTCGGAGACTAGTACCTGCTGCACTGTCGAATGCTCCTCTTTGGCAAGAGCCAAGTACTGCAGGATAATATCACACTGCAGCACCCAGCTCCTGTCACTGAGGAGAAGCTGGCATTTTGGTGTCACCCCCTCCAAGGGTGACACCTAGGTACGGCCTGCACACCACATCCCCATAGTGATCCCACTGCTCTCCATTTACATCATCCACCCATCTTATCACCCTTTGCATTCTCTGTCACTCACCAATCTCACACCCTTTGCTCTGTCACCCACCCATCTCACCCCCTTTGCTTTCTTTGTCACTCGACCATCTCACCCCCTTCTTTGCTTTCTTACCCACCCATCTCTTTCCCTTTGCTTTTTCTGTCACCCACCCCTCTCACCTCCCTTTTCCCTGTCACCCACTCATCCAACCCCTTTGCTCCATCTGTTACCATCTCACCCCACTTTGCTTTCTCTGTCACCCACCCATCTCAACCATCTTTATTCTGGTACCCACCCATTTCACACCCTGTTCTCTCTCTGTCACCCACAGTTCTCACACCCTTTTCTTTCTCTGTTACCCACCAATCTCCCCCTCCTTTGTTCAGTCATTCACCCATCTCATAACCCTTTTTTCTCTCAGGTAGCCAGCTTGCCCCTCATTTTCTCTGTCACACCAATCATCTTGACAGTGATGTGACCGAAGGTAAGCAATTAATTTTAATTTATATTTTTATTGCTTTATATTAATTGTTATATTAATTATTTTATTATTTTTATTTTCTATTGGATTAACTGGCCAACAGTCCACCACAAGTTCAAGGACCACCTTCGGTTTGTTAATGTGTTAGCCAGATATCAGAAAAATGATAGTAAATTTTCCAAAATATTTTTTTTCAAGGACCTAGAAACATTGTGGCAAACACATCTAACATTAGCCACACAGTGCTTTGTGGGCTATTGAGATAAACTAGTAACCATCTCTAATTGCCATGGAACAGTTAAGTCAGGCAACAGTAAATAGGTCTCTATACTTTTCTCACCAATAACAATGGCACTCTGCACATAATAGAATAAATGTGACTATTATTTTTTTAAGCTTTTTTTCATATTCCGATATTAAGGACCAACCAGCAGACCTGTCAATTTTAGTCAGTTACACAAATCCAATTGCTGCTGATTTGCCATTACAAGCTAAAAGACCACCATCACCCTTGTTTTGCCTGTCATCCTCTTTAGCCAATGCAAGAATTCACCTCACAACAGAGTTTTCTAAAGACATGGATCATGAAAACATTCAACTGGCATTAGAAAAAGGTTTTTAATAAGTTTGAGGCTAATCTTGACATTTTCCATGCAAGTCTAAAGAAGATCATGTCACAAATGCAAGTAAATTTGGCACAACAGAACATCCTCATTGAAAGCATGGCAAATTTCTTGTCAACAATCAATTGTCAAGCTTAAAGTGCATTGTAGATTGCTACAAGTATTCAGCAATTAGCAGCCAATTCATTGCTGATTGATAACAGTCTGGATCTGTTGGTAAATTTGCATATGGGAAGAATTCAGGTACCACCAACTGCAGTAACTTAACCTCCTCCAGAGCCACATCCTCCACCATAGCCATATATTCAGTCACAACCAACTACAGTCCTTGACCAAACAAGGACCCTACAACCGAGACAACATCACCAGTGGAGGGAACCAAGCGACATGGAAGATAAGGAAGATCATGAACCTCCAGACAAATAATGGCAGTGATGTTTTTCTTTTTTTATACCTCCTCAGCTGTCATCCATTTCAAACACCTGTCGAAGCTGGATAATTGGCTGCGACAAGATCAGTTTAAAATTGGATCGTAGTGACGCCATCTTGCGACTGGCCGCAAGGCGCCATCTTGGAAATGAGATCACAAGACGCCATTTTGTGAATGGCCACCCAAGCGCCATTTTAGATAAACTCACACTTTAGTACATGTGGCAATATTACTATTAGCATCATGCGATTGCATCATTCACCATTTCTCATACACACATTAATACGCACTATTGCGCTGTTAACTAGTCGCATATTAGCGAATGCATAAGATCCTGTATGAAAATGCTGAATAGCTTCATGCACACGCATCTGCCCCAAGTTAACTAGCATCTTTACATCAAACCCCACATACTCACACATTACATATTCACATACAAGGTTCCATAAGCTTTAAGGTATAAGATTCGAGTATGCACATTTATTATCATTGCTAGGAAAAAAAGATTATTTTGTAACTAAGGTTTTATACGTGATAAGTAAGCCATTTTTGGTATTATACTCATGCGTGCTCTCTCAACAGTATTCCGGTAATATCGATGGAGATATCGCAACATTCATTCTCCACTTATGGACCGCAGAGACTTCAAGCAACAAAATGTACATTATATGACCAACGGTTAGGATTTGCATGAGGCGGGAATCCAGAGACCACCAGTTGTTAGAGGCTGGACTGTGTCTATTTGAACCAAACTGTTAAATGCCTTGTAACATATGCCCTCTCCTTTAGGACCAATGGTATTAGCAACAAACTTCTCTATTGTGTTGTCTATTTCTGGGGGGGTATAAATATGTGTGCTCTGACCCTGGGTTTCTAGTCTTCGTGCTGAATTCTGATTGACAAGGGGTTTCTTGCTGATGGCTACATTTGGTCCAGAGTGCTGCATATGTATAACTGTACTTGGGTCAGTATAATTCCTTTGCACTAAATTGTACTTATAACTAGCATGTAACTGACTGTACTTTTTCTTGAATAATACTTTGTGCTTTGGAACCGCAGGTTCTAGGTCTGGAGTCTTTATATACTGTATAACTGCTTACGCAAAATAGCGTCATCCTTAAAGGTTAATAGGCAGGATATCAGAAGGTATAGGCATGGGTGTATAGAGGTTCAAAAGCAGTATCATTAGTTGGGGGTTCGTAGTGAAGTCACTTACCCACTCACATGGAACATACGGTTATCGATATCTCACCAAATGGTGGAGTGGCCACATGCAGGGTTTACCTGCAACCGCTCGGTGCTGAGAGATCTCTACCCATTTTCGTGGGAGCCAGGGATGCTGACTAGTATCCAGGGACAAGAGAGGAAAAAGTGTGCTTTCCTTTGTTGATAGAACCTAACATGTAAAGGGGTACCGCAGTATTGAACACGCGGCTGAGTCGCAGTTTTGCGCACAGTAAAGAAGCAGTCTTGTGTATGCAGCTAAAGGTTGTAATATGGTTGTGTGATAGTTGCATTATTGTGTATGCAACTGGAAGTATACGTACTTCCGGTTGTGCTGCCATGTGTTTAAAAAAAGCCATTGAGTTTACATTATCAATTGTTGCCAATAATTGGGTTAACGTGTAGTTTTCTGCACAGGAAAAGATTGTGTGATTGTGAGTATTTGTTTAGGGTGTAACATGGGACCTAACGGTTAAGGGTATTGTATGACCCTTAAGTACTAGGTGCAGGAGTTGGCCTAGTAGCTCGGTAAGTAGCTTACTGTTCTATACACATCAGCAGGTGTACATGTTGTCTTTGTTGTAGGGACCGGCTCTCAGTGTGATTGCAGTGTTCAATAATTAGATTGGGTTAATTCAGCATTGTAGTTGAGCCACACTAGGAAACTTGTGATTGTGAGCTGAGAGATAAAAGGTGAGCGGGGGCATCTAGAAATTTCTTCCGTAGGTGAGCAGGGGCATCTGGAAATTTTGTCCATAGGTTAGTGAAAGTATCTAGACTGTCTTTCACCAATTTAAATCTTTATTGAAAAACTTAGGGTTCTCCCAGGATGAGGGCCAAGCAAACGGTAGAGAAGTTAAATGATTTGCTGCTGTTGGAAGCGCCACTTGGGTCGGTGCGGCATATTATGCATATTAGGTACGGTGCCAATGCAACCAGGTATTGTGATTTATGGTTTAATATGATGAGGAATAGTGTTAAACCGTTTCCTAGAATTGGTAGTTTTGATAAAGATGTATTGAATAATGTCCAAGACCACATCAGTCTGATGCGCTCTCAAGGTAAAAAGGTAAAAAATTATGAATGTTTAAAGTTGTGGCAGCATGAAAGGGATGCGTGGCTTAAAAATGCGCAAGCGACGCAAACTAGCGTTGTGAGCGCATTGCCAGAGAATGCATCCATGATGCTAAATAGCAATAAGAGCAAGCTGCAAAATGGCGCACACGTGCGGCAAGGTAGCTTTGTAGAAGGTATTGCCAGCAGTTCATGCACACCACCTCCACCTTATGTGGATGGAGGTGCAAGTACAGTTATCAAAAGTACCCCTAAAAATGTAACAATCAATTTGTACCCTCTCTTAAGCCACCATAAAGAAAATATTCATGATGTGGATGATGAGCCTATTGTAATGTCTGCCATTTCCCATGCTGTACAGATGATAGATGCTGCACCACAACAATCACGAGTGGTGCCGTCATCTCCATCAGTAACAGTAAGGGAAGTGCTAACCCCCTCTGCACCCATTGAGGAAGTTGTTAATATCATACATAGCAGCAGCAGACTAAACCCCCAGCCAGGTAGCAAGGTCAAAGGTAGCAGCACTGCCTGTCTGCATCCCATTCGGACTATAACTATTCCGAATGGAAATGCAGATGCGAACGGTATAGTGCCCACAAGGGAAGTGGTAATACATTGTCCTTGGACAAGAGCAGAACTAAATTCCATCATTAAAGATTTTCCCAATCCCAAAAAGGAACTAGCCAAATGTCAAAGATTTTTGAGGAATTTGGGTAGTTCTCATGAGCCAACTAATAAAGATTGGCATGTGGTGTTAAGGGCCTGTCTACCACACATTACCGATGTGACAAAATTTATCATGGATTGTGTATTGAATGGTGACGTTCCCTTAACAGACCAAGTAAACCAAGATAATATTTCCCGCATCATAACTCAATTGGGTATATATTTTCCAGTAGTAGTTAACTGGAACAAAATTTTCACCATAAAGCAAAAGGAGAGTGAATCTGCAGAAGATTATTGTGACCGGTCTCTGCAGACTATTACCGAGTACACTGGGTTAGAAGATATTAAAGATAGCACTCACCACAGGGGAATGATTGTCACCATACTCATGGATGGCCTTAACGAAGACTTAAAGACCAGGGTTCAGACCTCACAGCCTGGCTGGAGGGGAGTCACAATAGATACCCTCATTGAATCTGCCATAGAACATGATAAAAACATCTCAAAGAAGAGAGAGACCCAGAGAATAAAAGTAAAGGCTGTCAGTATCCAAGCTCTGGAAGGAATGACTGTAACATCACAGCCAGTATACACACCTGCACATATACACACACTTGCACCTGACCAGTTACACGTCCTCACCAATCCCACACCACAGCAATCACATCCTTACCCCACATATCATACACAACCACAGGTCCCATGCTACCCACAAACTTCATACCTCCCACCATACTCTTATCCTCCATATTCCTACCCATACCCACCATCTTTCCCTCTTGCTTGACTCCCACAACAATCCTTTCATCCACCCTGTTCAAAAAGATGTTTTAACTGTCACCAAGTGGGACATATAAGTAAGTACTGCAAAGTGAAGAACACCACACATGAACACGGGTTTCCCATGGGTTCATATGCAACCCCACTATCTTCTCCCAGGCCTTATATGACTGTTTGCAATCTTTTCAACCTGCCAATGGATCTGTTCTAATGTAAAATGTGGACGATTTATTGTAATATTTAGGTCATGTTTAAATAATATTAAACTGTTGTGCTTTAACTCTCACACACAGGACACAAGGTTGCTAAGGATAAACGGCAGCCATGCCAGGCTAAGGTCAAATACTCGGAATACTATCCAACCCAGGGGCCCAGGCATTATTTAGAGCAGTAGCTATTAATAACAAGATTTAATTTCAGGAACCTGTATGCAGATACTATATCCCTAGAATTATTCAAAGTGATAGGGGGACTCATTTTACAGGTGATGTTTCCCAGAACATGTGTAAGGTGATGGGTAATAAAACCAAGATCATTCCAGACTGTCATTTCTTTTATCTGTCCCCCCTATGAGATACAAAGATGAATAAGACTAACAGAAATTGAAAGTGTTATTAACTAACATGTCTAATGCAAACTGTCATGATGTCAAACCTGGGGAATTTGTTATGATCCCAATTTTTTTTTCTCAGGTTGTTTGACTGATCAGTGGAAAAGTCTGTATCTGATGATTGTTGACAAAGTACCACATCCTCAAAGGGTGTCCTGGGAAGATATGTGGGTCCATTCCACTCACTATAGGGAGGTTAACCAACCGGTGGAGATACAAGGTGGAGACAAGGCCAATAATGTGCACCTGTCAATTGCGAGCTTGTGGTGGAAGGATTAAAAAGGTGATGGTGAGATACCTGAGCTAAAGAAATGTGTAGATCAGTGCTTCCAGCAATGGAGTGGTCTGCTGTGGTCATCCTAGTTCTTTCTTCCAGAGTTTCTGTTGTGATGATCTGTTTGGGGATACCCAGTTTCTGTGATGGAGGACCAATAGAGGAGATGGGAGCTGATGGCAGCAGTGATGGAGTGGAGTCAGGAGGAGTGCTATGCCAATCAGGGGTGTGTCTGACCAATCTTAGTACTGTTATTGTTAAGAGAGCTGTTATTCCGGATACTCGGGGATGGTGTGAAAGTTTGTCATCTGAAGATTCCTGTATTTGTGAGCTTTGTGGGTCCCTAGTTGATGAAAACTGTATCCAACTGTGCCAACCTAAATATAACCCGTACTGGGGTGGGTATCCTTTAGAGGATTATCATAGCATGGCAGGCAAAGTGTTAAATCAAACTGATTGCTGGGTGTGTTCACATGTGCCACAGGGACAGCATCATGTAGGGTTGGTGCCATTTCCGCTGAATATCACGGAAATTTTAGAATTACAGAAAGGGAAGACATTGGATGGAAAATTCCTCTCATCCAAACCACCTAATTTCAAACTCTATCAATTCCAAGTAGATAGATCACTTTTGTGTTTAAACATAACCAACCCTAATAAACCCGGGAGTTGAGAAGTGACAGGGAATAATCAGACAATGACCTTCTCACAAAGAGCTGATAATGAGTCCATAAACCATGATCTGTTACGCTCAATAAAATCTAGTGGGAGACATTTTAGGTACCAGAGTTCCACCAAAAAAATTATTGGTAAGGTGCCAGAAGGTTATTGTGCTAAAATAATACAGCCAGAGACTTGCATGTACCAGATGGAAGACCCAGAAATAGGATTGTTTGCAAGGGAAATGTGCTTAATGATAATGATGCATACCATTCCTTATGTTCTCCCTGATAATGTATATTTTAAATGTGGAAGAAAAGCGTATAAGTTGCTCTCCCCGAGTTCCGAAGGTTTGTGTTACCTGGGAAGAGTAGTCCCAGAAGTTATGACCCTCACAACATGTTGAAGTGCTTGGTATACATAAAAATACACCATCACCATATCTTCACACTCAATATGAACACAGAGGCAAACGAAATATGATACCTGGTGACGAGCATAAAGCCACTCAGTTAATTAGTGAGACAACTGGCTTTCAAGTTTCAGTTTCATTGGATCCCACATGGATCGCCTGGGGTACATTAAATTTTAGATATATTCAGGAACTTGCTAATGTTAATAGATAATATCACCGATATGTATGATGACACATTCAGGTATACAGGGAGAGAATTGCAAGCATACAAGAAAGAACTGGTGCAACACAGGCTAGTGTTAAATTATTTAACTGCTGTTACTGGAGGGTATTGCGTAATGTTGGCCACCCAATTTGGAGTAAAATATTGCACCTATGTCACCAATGATACCAACGACCCTAAGTAAGTGATAGACCGGAAGATGGGTGAAATTCTGCAGCTAAAATGGGAATTTCATAAAAACAATAATGTTTCAGTGGCTGAAGTAGGGGAGAAGATAGAAGGATGGGTTTCATGGCTGAACCCAGTGAAATGGTTCTCAGGTCTAGGGAAATGGGTCCAGGAAATGATCGCCAGCATCGGCAAATTCTAAGTTCTTATACTGATTGTCATCATAACAATTGGCATATGTGTCCAGTGTGTTCCTATTGTGTTGAAATGTGGAAAATGTAAAGATATAGTAAAACGAAAGAACAAAATCATGATGATGGTCAGTATGAATACCGAGGTAAATACAGAACTGCATTACAACCCTGAACTAGGAAATACAATCATTTAATGTATTATATTTAGACCTGCATAGAATGTTTTAATGAAATGTTATTTTTTAAACACCTCAGATAATGTAAAGTCTCAAATTCCCCTTCAAGACTGCCTTTATAAAACTGGTGTATCCCAACACCTTTCACATGATCTTCCAAGATCCGCGGTGTGCGTATAATAGTAGTTTTATGTCCCCACTCAGAGACACATTATTGATGGATTAAGAACCACCTTGTGCCATCCCATAATAACACTAAACAGTATATAAATGTTAGCCTAAATTATATTTTAAAATCAGATTGTGATAGCATGTTGTTTGCTATCAAAGGGTGGACTGTCAAAGCTGGATAATTGGCTGAGACAAGATCAGTTTAAAATTGGATCGCATATGGGAAGAAATCAGGTACAACCAACTGCAGTAACTTAATGTCCTCCAGAGCCACATCCTCCACCATAGCCATATATTCAGTCACAACCAACTACAGTACTTGTCCAAACAAGGACCCTATAACCGAGACAACATCACCAGTGGTGGGAACCAAGCGACATGGAAGATAAGGAAGACCATAAACCTCCAGACAAATAATGGCAGTGATGTTTTTCTTTTTTTATACACCCTCAGCTGTCATCCATTTCAAACACCTGTCGAAGCTGGATAATTGGCTGCGACAAGATCAGTTTAAAATTGGATCGTAATGACGCCATCTTGCGACTAGCCGCAAGACGCCATCTTGGAAATGAGATCACAAGACGCCATTTTGTGAATGGCCACCCAAGCGCCATTTTAGATAAACTCACACTTTAGTACATGTGGCAATATTACTATTAGCATCATGCGATTGCATCTTTCACCATTTCTCATACACACATTAATACGCACAATTGCGCTGTTAATTAGTTGCATATTAGTAAATGCATAAGATCCTGTATGAAAACGCTGAATATTACCTTCATGCACACGCATCTGCCCCAAGTTAACTAGCATCTTTACATCAAACCCCACGTTTTCACACATTACATATTCACATACAAGGTTCCATAAGCTTTAAGGTATAAGATTCGAGTATGCACATTTATTATAATTGCTAGGAAATAAAGATTATTTTGTAACTAAGGTTTTATATGTGATAAGTAAGCCATTTTTGGTATTGTACTGATACGTACTCTCTCAACAGTATTCTGGTAATATCGATGGAGAGATACCAACATGCATTCTCAACTTATGGACCACAGAGACTTCAAGCAACAAAATGTACATTATATGACCAATGGTTAGGATTTGCATGAGGCGGGAAACCAGAGACCACCAGTTGTTAGAGGCTGGACTGTGTCTATTTGAACCAACCTGTTAAATGCCTTGTAACATATGCCCTCTCCTTTAGGACCAATGATATTAGCAACAAACTTCTCTATTGTGTTGTCTGTTTCTGGGGGGTATAAATATGTGTGCTCTGACCCTGGGTTTCTAGTCTTCATGCTGAATTCTGATTGATGAGGGGTTTCTTGCTGATGCCTACATCTGGTCCAGAGTGCTGCTTATGTATAACTGTACTTGGGTCTGTATAATTCCTTTGCACCAAATTGTACTTATAACTAGCATGTAACTGACTGCACTTTTTCTTGAATAATACTTTGTGCTTTCTAGGTCTGGAGTCTTTATTTACTGTATAACTGCATACGCAAAATAGCATCATCCGTAAAGGTTTATAGGCAGGATATCAGCAGGTATAGGCAGGGGTGTATAGAGGTTCAAAGGCAGTATCGTTACACCCTTTCTCTGTCACCCATCTCACCCACCTTTCTCATACCCATCTCACCCCTATTTGCCCTATCAACCATCTAACCCTCCCTTTCACTATCAGCCATTACATGTCCACCTAGGTCCACTCTTCAACCCTTCTCACCCCCTTGTCCTATTTGTTGATAATGTCATCCATCTTTAATCTAATTTCACTGTTTTTATGATATGTACATTTTTGTTTTATCTAAACATGCTGTCACAATCCGGTGAAAGTGATCCTCTGTGGAGGACGGTGAGCCGGGGGGTTCAGGTGACTATCGGAGTGACTGTGGCTAGGTCTTCTATTTGCAGCCGAACCCAGGTTTGGCTAGACCTGCCCAGAGGTGCGGAGTCTAACTCACTTGGTGGTTTTCTCCAGTGACCCCTCCAATTGGGATTTGGTTTTCCGCTGTACCAAGGGAGCAGGTCGTGGCCCTCTGGCCAGGTACCTGGGAATGGCAGAAGACCAGAAACTATATTACGTTAAGTTATTGCTAGAACACTGGAACACAATTAGAAATCCTGATCACCGGCTTGCATGAGATTACTGAGACTGTACTGAGAATCACTAAGAAATCCTGGAGCTGACTAGCTCAGCAGCTCAGGGAGATGTGTACACAGGCAGGTACTGGAGTTTGCTAAATATGCAGGAAAGCACAAACATATACTGGGGATTGCACATACAAGAATAGAGTGGACTCAAGGAATATATTGGGAATGCTAGAAATATGGTACTGGGCAAAGGCAAAATACTGGGAATAATTATATATGCAGGTGCAGATTGCACAGACAAGACATATAGAGAAGATAGGCATACACTGGGAGAGTGCTAACTGCAAGTGCAGATTTGCACTGACAAGACACAGAGCAGATTGACACAGACATGTGCTGGGGGGTCCAGCTGTGAGCTAATTAATACCAGCAGGTAATCTGACACTTCAGTGATACAGGGTAATAGCCACAGGAAAGCTGCAATAGAATTAGCAGCACATATACAAAGACACACAGGGAAGGGACATGAAACACTGAAGTACTGTGAGAAAGCTAGTCTCAGAGTAAGGTTTAGCATGGAAGCTAATACAGGAAACTGGGAAACTGTGAGCAGGCTGAAGCAACACGCTGAAGGATTTAGCAGAGAGCAACAGTGGGAGTAACACAGGCACTTGGAATAACAAAGTTGAACAGAGTCTTCCTGGACTTCTGGAGGCGGATTTATACCCAGGGGTAGCAGATTACTGGAGCACAGCATCAGCTGACTGAAATCATGCTACCATAGGTTAGGAGTACTGTCACATGAGAGGAACTGTCATGGCGGCACCCATGATGGAAACTCCGATCCCCAGCACACTCAGCCAACCATGGAAGCTCGCATAAAGCACCTAAGGCAGAATACTCAGCCCCACATCCATCACTGCACCAGACGTCTGACCGCAAGGAAGTCAGGGAAGCCGGCAAGGAGGTGAGAGAGGCCGATCCTAGGCTGAACCCTGACACATGCATTCCTTTTCAGCCACCTATATTCCTTCAGGATGCTATTTTTGATAAATACAGATAGGTGTATGTTTTTATTTATGCGGTATAATGGAAATTTTTCTAGATGATGATAAAATCAATGAGCCACTTGTATGCTATTCTGACATAATTTAAAAAATATATATATTAGCATTCTCTTAGGAATACATGTAATCTACTAAATAATGTAATTGTTAATATATATTAGTTTGTTCATTTATGAAATGGTTTAATAGTGTATTTAATTAAAAAGATTGTGATGCATTTATTATCTATTCATTTTTCAGACATAAAGCACAAAAATAAATTATACTGAAAAGCATGAAAATGAATGTCATCGGAAACAAAAATGAAAAAAATTATTTAAATCAGGTAAATTTATAAAAAAAAAAAATGTTTATTACTTTCATAGGCTATGATGATTGAACAATTGTAAAATCTTCATTCTCGGGAGCATTCTGTACACTGTAAAGGCTTCCATTTAACCTACTGACACCATAGTGACTACTGATTAAGACTCCTCCAGAAATAAGGAACTGATTCAGGCCTGCTCACTAGAATGCGTTCGCTAGTAGCTGGATGATTTTCACATAGTGCGCATGTGTATACATCGCAGTGTGCATGCGTGAACCAGTGCAAGAGATCGGGAAGCGTACATCACTGTTCATAGACAGCCTAGTAGAGTGAGTGACAGGAGAAGCCATTTGTATGTGGTAATAGGGGCTGGCCATTAAAAATGGGGGAGTGCAGGTGCAAATGTAGGCGTGCTTGAGCGTCTCATTGCCGTTTCAGAGGTGTGCATAATTAAGAGGCAGCGTCATAGTACATGTCACCTTGCTGAATTTTACGCTGAATTGCTTGCAGTGCTGTATGGCACTGCATTGCCCAAGCATTGCAATCGCATTTGATGGTACCTGATGTACCGATGATTGCATACACTTCCTGGAGAAGATGTGCGCAAGTGGGCTTCTTACAACAGGCTTGTGTGCATCTGCTTACACAGAGCAATTGCAAGCCAAGACATAGTGGGCATGCTTATGCCTTGCCATGCAATTGCCTGCCTTGCTTTCACTTAGCCAAATTTACATATGCTTCCAGCAAGCATACCCATCTAGCGAGCGACTCTGAATTGAGCCCTAAGGCCTTTTCTTTTGTGCAAAGTAAAGAGAGATACCAGAGTTACGTGGCTCAGGCTCTCAGAAGTAGAATGCCTGTAGCACAAGGAGTATAGTCTCTGTCTCTACCTGTGGGAGTGCTAATCACCTTATTAAAGATTGTTTCCTTTGCAACTCTAAAAATGTTGACAAGCTTCAGCATCTCAGAGTACAAGACAATAAACCATCCAGTGTAAAATTTAATGTCCCAATAGCCCTTACTCCTGGTTGCAGTCTCAAGAGGGTTACCTAAAAAGAGACTCAAATTCATAATTGGGGTACAGTGACAAGCAGACCCTATTCAAAGTTTTGGAACCAACAAAGAATGTTCACATATCTCATTACCAAAGAGGTATCTAACTCTGCTGACCTAGGAGGAGCATCTGAATTGCCAGCCTCAGGAGAAGTATCCAATGTCCTGACCTCAGGAATGGTATCCAATGTCTTGGTCTAAGGAGAGGCATCTGATTTTTTGACCTCAGGAGAGGTTTCTGATTTCTTGACCTCAGGAGAGGTATCCAATGTCTTGACCTCATAAGAGATTTGATATCTTGACCCCAGGAGGGGTATCCAATGTCTTGACCTCAGGAGTGGTATCCAATGTTCAGACTCCAGGTGGGGAGTCTAATGTTCAGACAACAGGAGGGGAGCCTGATGTTCATACCCCAAGAGGGGAGTCTGATGTACCGACCCCAGGAGGGAAGTCCAATGTCCCAGCTCCAGAAGTAGCATCTAAGCCTTCTCCTACACAAGAAATGTCAGATCTTTTAACTCCAGGAGGGGTGTTTGAGTTGCCAACCCCAGGAGAGGTCTCCAGTGTGTCAGCCCCAAGGTAGGCATTAAGAACCAAGGTCCCAGGAAGGATTCATAGTACCTCAGATATAAACAAGGACTCATGTGAGTCACTTTCTGTGAATGTCACCATGTTTACATCCAGCTTGGTCCAGGTCTAAGAAGGACCATCTGAACACTTGGATTCCACCTCTACAGTTCCAGACAGATTCTGCCTTCTCCGATTTCAGCTGACCCAAGTGTCTCCAAACCAAATTTGATTTAATCTGTCTGTCCAAATGAGGGACTTCCATCTATTAAGGCTAAAGATAAATTCCAGTCTTTTACCCCAGCAAGAAGTTCTCAATCTGTTGTTCCTGACCAGGACTCTGACTCAATTATCTTCTCTGGGAAATTATAAAAAATTCTTTGATCTGATGTATCAATGTCAAACTGCATCTCCTTTACTTACCACCCCAGCTGAAGCAGTGTAGTACCTGATTACAGCCTTCAGAGGGGAGGCATTAGAATGGGCTGACCCACTTATTAAGTTCAGTGATCCAATACTTAAAGATTTGGAGGCTTCAGTAATGCTCTAGTAAATATATTTTGAGATCCAGAGGCAATTAGTTTGGGTTATTCTGAGTATCCTACTTTGTCTCAGTCCTTCATTCCTTTGCCGTCTAAGGAAAGCCAAGTTTTGATGAACCAATGCACTAGGGACATTCAATCTCACTAGAGCAGAAGTACTTCAAAATCAGTACAAAAATCACAATACAAACTCTTGAGAATTGGTAATATCTCTCTGTCTTCTCCATACAGTGGTTCTTCTGAGAATTCTGATCATCTGAATTCATTGTCCACTTACCCTGAAAAGTGTTCTATCAATACTTAAGGTGTGTATCCACTTACAGACATAGTAACAACAGCACAATTAAGACATTATAATCATGCAGTCATTTCCAATTCTGTGCTGTGCCTACACTGAACGATCAGTAGTTCAGTGTAGGCACATCAATCATCCCCTAACATGCTCAACCTGACATTATCGTCAGGATGACCAGCATGTTCGGGTGATGATTGATGTCGGAAACGACCAGCGGGTGCACGCATCACTGGTCGTTACCGACATTAATTTGCCTGATTCATGCACAATTTGCAAACAATTAAATTAGAACGACATAGTTATCATTCAATGACCTGCTAAAATCACTAAGTGGATATGCACTTTTAGTGTTTCAGTCCTTCAAGCCCTATTATATGTCTTTTTTTCTGCTTCACATTATTTCAAAGATCCTTTGGAATATTTTACTCCTAAAGAGAAATATGTTATCTTACTATTGGATGTAGACTCCAATTTGGATTATATTTGGATTATGACACTGAAGTGGATGAAATTCCTTTACTTGAAGGTCCAATCATTTCTGACAATGTTTTCTCACTTCCTTTGATTGGATCAAGATGATCTCGTAAAAAAAAGAAGCACAGTTGAAGCTCTTGGATTTCCTTTTTCCCAGTTATTTTGTACTAAGATTTTTCTTTCAGTTAATCTTAGATTTATTTGGGTGGCCGGAGTCCAACTCTGAAGAGGAGTGTTTATGATCCTGTCTGTAACAATCAGTGTTTGTTATTGGATTTACCTTGTTGCCTTGCCTGCAGGTTAGGTTTCCTGTTTGTTTTGGGAAATGTTGCTGTTGGAGCATGTCAGCTGCTTGCATTCCCTCCAGTTAGAATGCTCCTTGCCTCAGCTGACATTAGCAGCCAGACAGAGACTTGCAAATCCTATGTATATCTTGTCTGCATTTTGTCCTGTGCCAGAGCATAAGTTATTCTGACTCCTAGCAAGTCACAGCCTGACTTCCTAGCCCATGCTTATTTCAAGCTATTGCTATCCCTGGCTCCTGAGTGTGTTCCATAGATCCTGGTGATTGAATTCTGCTTTGCTGAATTCCTCATCTGCATTGCCTGCAGTCTAAATTGCTTCACTCGACTTCTGCCACAGAGACTGCAGCCATTTATAGCTGCCTTCAGTAAACCTGTAAGCTCACTAGTTTTCAGTCTGCAACAATTATAACTTTGTCAAGTGCCTGTGTTCTGACTGCTAGCTTTACTACAACACTAGTTCTGCCTAAGACTCCACCTGTGTCTAAAGCCTGAACCTGATTACAGTGTTTAACACCTCCTCACTAGTGCTGCTGCAGTGTTTTTCCTAATTTGCTGCAGTGGTCCTGAATTTTGCTATGTGATTAACCCCTGTATCTTCTGTGAGTTAACCTGGTTCAGTGTATACTATACCTTCACATCCACCCATTGCACCAAGCAGCACAGTTTTTTTCCACTAACATTTAGTGACCATTTGATCCTGTTCAAGCACAGCCTGATCCAGTCAGTAGTTTTGCACCTTACCCTGTTCAATCCTACACTCCTCAGAGCTACACTCAGTAACTAGTGAACAACAGTGAAGGATCATTCAAGTCTGACTCTAGTCTGGTCCAAGTCCAGTTCAGTACCTACAGTTCAGCTCCAATCCAGTCTGGTCCAGTTCCAGTCTAGTTCAGTATCATCAAGTTAGCCAGTTATTGTCCAGGGGTCTCTGATCCTATGTCCGCAGGCTATTATTACACTCTTTGATAAAGCTTCATGGAATAGAAGCAAAACGCATTAGTGGAATACTACACAATGCCAAAACTTGTTCTTCATACTACCAGACATTGAAACTTTTCTTCTGGGAATAAGGAGCAATTGGATTTTCATTAACTCATACATCTGCTGGACTTGGTCTGCCATGGAGGAATGTAAGTAGAGAGGCATTTAAACACCAGCTTCAGAATTTATCCTTCTCCACATAATACCTGCATACCCATCCCTGCCCTGTTTTTGGGGTTCACTCCACCACGGCACCTGCTATCTTAAATATGGAGCAGAGAAACTGCAGTTTTCAAAGACCTGGAGGACATTAGCGTGGCAGGCTACCTGGATAGACCGGGACTTTAAGCCATGTTACATGGAGCTAAGTAAGTGCTTGTGTAAGACTTGAATTTCACTACATCAGCAGCACTTACCTTTTTATATGGAGACCTAATCAAGGCTTCTGTCTTCCAAGTGTTAATTGTGGACACAAGAGTATCCATTTATACTTATATCTGTGGATTACAATCCGGTGAGATCTTTGTCATTCAACAAGACAGTTTTATGTAGTCTTTATTACAGATATTTATGTGGACACATCATTTAATATATGTTGAGGTTTCACATATGTATATTAGATTAGTATGTGTAGACTTCTGCAGAAGAATTGTAACTTTTTACCATATGTTGTTTTGTAACTAGGTCTTTTTTCTAGTACTATTTATATAAAGAATGATGATTCTTATATTATTTTTGGTGTTTCAAATCTGTTTGTTGATTTTCTGCCATATTTACTCATTTAACAACTGCAATATTTAGATTATTAGTGCTATGCCACCTTGTTCCATTTTACATCACTAGTTCTGCCTAAGATTCCACCTGTGTCTCCAACCTGCACCTGATTACAGTGTTTACCACCTCCTCACTAGTGCTGCTGCAGTGTTTTCCCTAAGTTTCTGCAGTGGTCCTGCATTTTGCTATGTGATTAACCCCTGTATTTTCTGTGAGGTAACCTGGTTCAGTGTATACTATACCTTCACGTCCACCCATTGCACCCAGCAGCACAGTTTCTTTCTACTAACATTCAGTGACTGTTTGATCCTGTTCAAGCACAGCCTTATCCAGTCAGTAGTTTTGCACCTTATCCTGTTCAGTCCTGCACTCCTCAGAGCTACACTCAGTAACTAGTGTACAACAGTGCAGGATCATTCAAGTCTGACTCTAGTCTGGTCCAAGTCTAGTTCAAGTCCAGTTCAGTACCTACAGTTCAGCTCCAATCCAGTGTGGTCCAGTTCCAGTCTAATTCTTTAACATCAAGTTACCCAGTTATTGCCCAGGGGTTTCTGATCCTGTGTCCACAGACTATTCTTATGGATCTGGAAGTTCGGACCCCGACAGTCATGCTTTTTTCTTCTTTGTTTTCTTCTGTGTAGATCACTGTTAAAGTAAAACCAAAATGTATATATTTTTGTGAAAGTAAAAAAAATACTTTTTGGATTATGTATTTTTTAATATATTTATGATACCATTATTCAAATACACCCCCCACCAACAAAACAGTGCACTTTTAAACATAAATTACCTTCAGGGATAATCCAGACTGCTTCCCATTTCCTCCCCTTTGCTGTCATGGTCATACTGAGTATACACATACAACTAAAAAAGGGTCCTAATAAACACTCATATTTTACCTGCTGGATGATTGTCCTTTCAGATCTCTGACTAGTGTCTAAGGTATTCCCCTGTGGTATACTTTCCCTGTACCCCAAGTTTAATTTTTACTAAAGTTTTTACCTGAAGGACTTCATCAGCTGGCATCCTCTGTCCACTTTAAAACCAACAGCTGAAGAAAGGCCTCTTGTGGCAAAGTAATGCAATAGTAAACCTGTAAATTTAAAAAAGCCCATTAATTATTACAGAATATTAATTTTAGGTGGTTTTCCCTCCACTAAAATATTACCTGCAGGATAGTCTTCCTTTATGCAAGGAATAATACCATTCTTCAAATACACAACCCAGCACAACAGCTACCTCAAAAAAACAGTATAACTTTAAGCAGAAATTACCTTCAGGGATAATCCAGATTACTTCTTCCTTCCTCTCCTCTGTTGGTGCTCTCATACTGAGGTGAAGTACTCAAGGCATTATACTGTACAGTAAAAGGGTATAATGATTGTTGAAATACACACACACACACAACAAAAAAAGCATCCTAATAAAACTCATGTTTTACCTGCTGGTTGATTGTCATTCTAGATCTTGGGCTAGATTCTCAGGTTTGCCCCTCCCTGTACCCCACATTGTTACCTGCTGAAATCTAGCATCCTTTGACAACTTCATGGGCCATCATCTTAAGAAAGGCTTTTTGTAGCTAGGAAAAGTGCTGGTCACCCTGCAAGTCCTTGGCCTGTCTTAAATGAAATTTACTGCAAACTTTTTAATTCCATAATGTTATTAAAAGTAACAATATTTAAAAATGAATAAACTTTAATATTTAACTTAAACATAACAATTTTAACTTAAACACTTTAATATTTAACTTAAACATAACAGAAGATCACCAAACATATTATTGTCATTGGTGGTAGATTGTTCTCTTGTAAATACAAATTTAGAAGACTTAGGCCCTGATTCAGAGCCGGAGGCTCTGAATCAGGGCCCTCCTCATTTAAAATGGAGCGTCCTCCTGGATGCTCGTATAGCTGTGGGTCAACACCCACAGCATATACGAGCGTGCAAAAAGATGGTCGTGATGGTCTTGACCATCGCGACCATCGGACTTGCGAGGGAAACCCTGTGGTCGGGTTTCCCAGCCGCAAGGCCTGGAGTGATTTTGGCTCTATCAGAGCCAAAATCACTCCCACTGACATCACTAGTGATGTCAGTGGGGCCGGCTTCAGATGGTAGGCGTTCCCATGGGAATGCCTCCGTCTGGCAGGCAGGCCCCCGGCACGCCCACCAAAGGGGGCGTGCTGTCAATCAACATCGACAGCACGCCCCCTTTGGTGCGAGACCCTGAGCGATGGAAAGCCCGTCGCTCGCCGGGTCTCGCGCATGCGCATGACGGAGCTCCCTCCATCGTGCGCATGCGCAGTGGGGAACATTGACCCACTTGCGAGCGTACTGCCGCTCGTGAGTGGGTCTGAATGACCCCCTTAGTTATAATTTCATAATTGTAAAGTTCCTATAGCATAAGTAATACTCACAGGTAAAATATTCATAGATGACCTGATGTCTTATATTGCTACCACTGTCAAATTGTTTGTAACACAAATGTTATGCACAATACTGGATGCATTTACAATGTCACTTTCATTTGAAGGCAAATAAAAGAACACTCCTCCAGATTGGTCTAAACACCAAAAACGGCTCTTAAGAACACCAAAGGTATGTTTGATTACTCCTCTTATTGCAATCTGTGCTGTTTGAAATGTTTTTCTGGCAGTAGTTATTGTATTTGACAATAGGGTTTGCAGCTGCTGTCGACATCCTTAACTGGAATCACCAGGCAAAATAAATTAGTATTTTTAGGTACTATTCAGATTAGTCAATTCCATTTTAAATAAATGAACATGAAATAAAAAATTAACTCACCAGCAAGCAATCCCGGTTGTCTATGTCATTCCTCCATGAATGAATACAAGGAGGACTGTTGCAGTATGAATGAGTTGTGTGTCATCCAGAGTAGTCAACAAAACATATCTGATTAGCATATGTGCATTGCACACCATCTGAACATTGATGGAATAAAAATATTTTTGATTGCAAAAGCATTCCTCTGTTTTACATGGTGGTGTCCACCATGCTACATGGGTACAATTTATTGCACCCATGACATTTGGCATACCAGCAATTTGATAAAATTCATGTTTAATCTACTTCCATTCACTCTAAGAAGACCATTTGATGAAATTATGAGTTTGCTTACAAAATGCCTTCAATACCTACAATAAAATCCTTGAAATTGAGGCCTGTGAAATTCCAGCAACAACAGAAAGTGTGGACTAGAAAGTGCCGGTGGCAAAAAATGTAAGGCAACCAACAATTTGGGTAATCCAAGACCGCATTATTGGTGGTAGCCCTAAATTCAATGTCAGGCATAGAAATATACAATTCAGCAATGGCATGAGATGAGAGGATATAAAGGTTTATCACCTCATTGTCTTCTATGATTATGGCATGGATGATGGATTTGGGCTGGCTCTGAATTTGGTGATGGAAACATTACAGTACTTACATAGCAAATTTTTGGAGTGTAAAATATTGGAAAAAATAAAGCGTGGAACAAATAAAGTAAGTCCCATGGCTAATTAGATATGCCCATTGGTTTACAATTCCTCCTAATCTTTCTAATTTATATAATGGAAATGTTGTTTAGTAGTTAATAAGAAAAAGGAGAAAATACTCTCAACCTGCTTCCTTTATTTTTTATGATAGGTCAATTCATTTTTATTATATAACATTATTTGCTGAAGAGTTATATGATTTTTTTTAAATGAACTATATATTACATGTTTTGTTGCAGAATTTCTGCTTTGTATAAATTCTTGATTTTGATTTATTGATTTGTTTATCCTAATACTATAGCTGCAGGACTAATTAATGTTGCATGCTGATTGGACACTATGCCATTAAATATATAGACTGGAAATTATACCCCTACCAGCTGATTAAATTGCAAATCAAGAAATGCTTCAAGGCACATCTGAAAGCTGTGCATATGTATTGTTCTAGAAGAATTTATCACACACAATATGGTGGCTGTAAAACAGATAATCTATAGAAGGACAGATCACAGAAAATGATTGTCCCCATGTGAGCAGCATCCTATGCCCCAGGGCTAATTGATAAGACACTGTTTGTGTTCATAAATTATATTCAAAGGAACAGTGAAAACTCAGTACATTAGATTCCACATGGAGCACTGCAAACACTTAATTTTAGAGCTTATATTTGGGACTGTCAATATTTGTACAAAGATATGTATTAACTCTAACTTGTATACTGAGCCTTCTATTGTTAAATTTTTCGGAATTAATATATTGAACAATCAGTGACCTTTGCATTATACCCACATTCTCTGATTGATATTGAAACATTATAATGCATTTAAGTTCCTAATGCAATTTCTTTTTTCTTTGATGTACCAGAGTTTTTATATATACATTATATATATATATATATATATATATATATATATATATTATATGGGCACGGTCTGAATAAAAAAAATGGTTTCTCATTAGAGAATTCCAGAGGGGGGGGCAGGATATTTAAGGGGCTAGACCTCAAAAGTTATTTGAGGTACCAAACTGAAATTTGGCATGGGATGATAGAACTGTTGTTCAGTGCTGCATGCTAAATTTCAAGGCAAAAAATAAAAAATGAGGATTTGGAAGTAATCTAAATTTCCAACTGTCAGTTTTTTCTGACACTTTCAGTTAGGAACACTTTTCTGCTGTTCCCTATGGGGGATCTTTGGGAAGGCATAACTCATGGTAGGGGGCAAATTTAGACTTTGGTTTTGTTTAATTAGGTAGCTATTGTTCCAGGGTAGGGCCTTTTTTGGTCAGCTAATTGAGACAGTTTTTAAACTATTACCTCACAATTGCACCATTATAGAAATAGGAAGCTTCAATTTGTTGCACAGCCTCAGTAGGAGCCTCCAGCAGGTGTACTCACTGTGGCTTCACTTAAGTGCACCAAGATGGATGATTTTGCGGACGCCAGCGGTGGAGCAACCCGACAGTGGCAGTGGATTGAAGTATGGACATGGCTGCAGTCGAGTGGGCATCAACGTCGGTTGTGGAGCGGGCAGCGGTGGTGGAACGGGTGGTGGCATCTTGCTTGCTACAATGGTAGTAGTGATGGTGTGGGCTGAGGGACCCGGCGGCAGCAGTGGGACCCAGCATCTGTGCGGTTGCTGGCGGCGGCCTTGAATCTGAGAAGATTCAGTCCCTGCCAGCCATTCTGCCAAGTTCGGCAGTGGAGCCCATTTCAAAAATGGTGCCTCTGCACCATTTTTGAAATTCAAAGATGGCCACTGCGAGCCAATCACATCTTGTGACATCCTCCCCCACCCCTCAGCTGTCTAATAAAAGCAAGCATGAGGCAGCAGCATGGCAGTACAAACGGAGGAGAGGGAGATGTCAAGATCTCCTGAAAAATGAAGATGCCGGAGGTCCTAATGGGTAGCGGCTATGCAAAAGAGCTGACACAGGCTGCCACCCACTAGGTGCAGATGCCGAAGCCCTGGTAGGTTGGCACCCACCAGGCAAACATGGCAGTAGTCCTGGTGGGTGGTGGCCATGCAAAAGAGCTGACACAGGCTACCACCCACTAGGTGAAGACACCTTGGTTGGCACCCACCAAGTGAAGATGCCAAAGCCCCGGTGGCTTGGCACCCACCAGGCAAAGATGCCCGAAGTCCTAGTGGGTGGTGGCCATGCAAAAGAGCTGATACAGGCTGCCACCCACTAGGGGAAGACTGCAAAGCCCTGGTGGGTTTCCACCCACCAGGCAAAGACGCCAAAGCCCTGGCTGGTTGGTGCCAGCCAGGCGAAGATGCTGGAAGTCATAGTGGGCAGTGGCCATGCAAAAGAGCTGACACAGGCTGCTGCCCACTAGGTGAAGATGCTGAAACCCTGGTTTATTGCTTCAGCTGGGGGGCCTGGTGAGAGGGCTCCACTGGCTTTGGGATTAGCCCCCCAGTTGGAGCAGGTTCTGGACAATACAGGCAGACCCTGTTTTCCCCCCTGTATTTCCAGAACTAGGACAGGCTCAGAGCACAGTGTGGGTTGCGCAGAATATGGGGGACCCTTATATCGTTTGTTCCCTGTATTTTGGCAACCAGGACTGGTTCTGATTAGCCTGATGCTGCTTGTGTTAAATACAGGGCACCCCTATGTCAATTTTTCCCTGTATTTTCACAACTAGGACTGGCTGTGAAGAGCCCAGGGCTGGTTGAGCTTTAGGGGGAGGGGTTCACTTTACACAAAACCTGGCACCCACTGCCCTGGGGTGCCAGGGATATCCACGGGCTATCAACTCAGGCCTGGGGTGCCCTTTATTAAGGGGACCCCAGCTCCCCAGGGATCCCCAGCCAGGGCTGACTACAGTCAGGGTTGATACTTTGGCCTGGGGACTCAGTGGATGGGTTCCCCTGGCTGAAGTGATTGTTTGGGGGTGTTGACAGTTTTGCAGACTTGCAATATATTATGAATTTGAGTAAAGTGAAATTGGCATCATTATATTGGGCTGTGATGGCATTGTGATTGCAAATATGTTCATATTTTTGCAGTGGGTTTGCATGCGTAATAGCAGCTGTGATCGCATAATGAATCAGGCCCTCAGTTCCATCTGCTAGCTAATGCACTTAGAGAACTAGCATCTTTGCTGTACCCCTCTGCCCACAATCAGCTATGTGATTTGCATTCATAGTGCAGCAGAGACAGCAGAACAGCACTGTTTGTGTTTGATGCTAAATCAGCGAGCAGTGAGGGACTCTACTTTCATTCTTATCTAAAGTGCATATTGTGAATGGAAATGATCATTTTATTGAAATTTTAAGTAAAATTCAGTTCAGACAGGCAATTTAATATACAGTACCAGAAGATCCACCAATGGGGGCCTAAGCATACTTGACATAAGAAACTATTAGAAATATGACTTTATGTTTCTTTTAGTTACAAAACAATTCCCCCCAAAGTCTATTTGTTGAGTGAATTTTACTAAATAAATATTTAATTCCTTATTAAATTTCCTTCTTGGTCTTCTAATTATAATGATAATTCTAAAATTATTTTCATGGTTGGGGAGTGCAGGGGACAAAGAACATAGGTGCACACTCTGAGTACTAGGAGCAATGATAGTCAAAATAATCCTGATAAACTCTACAGTTAACATGGAGCATAAGTGAGGTTCTTAGTACAAGTTCAGCCAAAATTGTTTGCCCATCCACCATGTCAAGGTGGGCCCCTAACATCCCTAATTCTAACACATTATGTCAATTTATCCAGGACTTACCTCTCATAGTGCCCATTCTATTATGTAGACAGCAATGTAGGAACCTGTGCAGATGATTAAAAGTACCTAAGGGCAAATGGGTTGGGTGCAAATACCAAGCAAAATGAGTCTCAGCATTCAAGTCTACAAAATACACAAATATAGTGGAAAGGGGGAGGGAACTCGAACTGCACACCCTAAATTTAAACATAATAAGAGGTGCTACCATGATGAGACTTGTAGTACAATGCAGGGGACAAAGAACATAGGTGCACACTCTGAGTACTAAGAACAATCATAGTCAAAATAATCCTGATAAACTCTACAATTAAAATGAAGTATAAGTGAGGTTTTTAGTAAAGGTTTGGCCAAAATTTTTGCCCATCCACCACGTCAAGGTGAACCCCAAAAGATTGGTCCCTAACATTCCTAACACTCCCCAACATGGCTGGGGAGTGTAATATGTTGCTTTGGAGGGCATAACTTAGTTTGGAGGGCTTTATGTGGCTAGAGAGTGGGCATGATGTATAGTAGCTGGCAAGGGTATGATGTAGCTGGCAAGGTCATGATGTTTTATGGGAGAGCATGTAGTTGGGGGAGCATGCTGTGACAAGGAGGGCATGATGTGACTGGAGAGGGCAGGAAGGGCTGATGTGGCTGGTTTGGCTTTATGTTGGTAGAAGGCAGGGTTGATATGACTTTATCTCTTTATTGAGTTACATCACAAGTATGCTTTGTATACTATGTTGTCACAAGAGTGCTCTTTGTAGTGTGTTTTGGTAAAGAGATGCTGAATACTACAGGATTCCTAGATGTTGTATTTCATTATACTTCTATGACATAACAATTTAGCTATACATAACCACACCATTATTTTTGTCAAGGCACAAATTGTTTTGCTGGCACATTAGTAATGGGCCTCTTTGTTGTATCTTTACCCCAGGCCAAAAGTTGCCATCCCTCCATTTGGTGGGGCTAACCTTCTGTGTATTTGCAGCCATAGCATTGTAATTCTGGTGCCACTTCCAGCTGAGGAGAGGGAGCAGCGGTCATAGACACCTGGCTTTATTCCCACTCCTGCAATTGCTGACCATCTGATGGACTCTTGGAGAACCACTATTTGCAGACCTGGTCAGCTCTTTTCAACAGATATGGTAGTCACACTGTGCCAAACTGCTTGTCCCACAATAGTGTTCTGCCTCCCACTGTCACCTTCTGCCTCTTACTGTCATCCACTGCCTCTCTCTGTTACTCACTGCCTTCTCCTGTCACTCACCACTTTCCCCTGTCACCCTCTGACTCTACCTGTTACCATCACTTCTCCATATCACCGACTGCCTCTCCATGCCTCTCCCTACCACCCGCTGCCTCTACCTGTCATTCACTGCCACCCTCACCTGTCCATACCATCTCTGCCTTTCACTGTGAACCTCTGCCTCTCCCTGTCACCCTCAGTCTCCCCTTGATACTCACTGTGTGACTCTGCTTTTCCCTGCCACCCACTGCTTCTCTCCACCAACATCTGCATCTCCCTGTCACCCACTGCCTCTCCCTGCCACTATCTGCCAACCACTGTGTTCCTAGGCAACCACTGCCCCTCCATGTGGTGGGAAGGAGGGGGGTGAAGCATATTTTTGCAACTGGACCCACAATTTACAAGTTCCACCACTGATACTACAAGGACTTGTGTTAGCACTGGATTCATTATTAATTACCTGATCAAATTAGTGAAATGCCAATACTGGGATCAATTTCACTGATGAAATGTATTATCAAATATAAAATATTTATTACATTCTCACTTAAATTATTCTTTATCAATGTGCAATAACAGTATTTACCTTTCTTGTAAAAGGAAATGCTATTTTGCAATTATGGTAAAATCTACTAATACTGTAATAGATGTACAGTCAGGTGCATAAATATTGGGACATTGACAGAATTCACCACCACAATGGCTTTGAAATGAAACAAACAAGATGTGCTTTAACTGTAGACTTTCAGATTTCATCTGAGGGTAATTACATCCAAATCAGGTTAATGGTGTAGGAATTACAACGGTTTCTATATGTGCCTCCCACTTTTTAAGGGGCCAAAAGTAATGGGACTATCAACTCAAAAGCTATTTCATGGACAGGTGTGGGCTATTCCCTCATTATTTCATTTTCAATTAAGCAGGTAAAAGGTCCGGAGTTGATTCTAGGTGTGACATTTGCATTTGGAATCAGTTGCTGTCGACTCTCAATATGAGATCCAAAGAGCTGTCACTATCAGTGAAGCAAGCCATCATTAGGCTGAAAAATCAAAACAAACCCATCAGAGAGATAGCAAAAACATTAGTTGTGGCAAAATGAACAGTTTGGAACATTCTTAAAAAGAAATAACGCATCGGAGAGCTCAGCAACACCAAAAGACCATGGAAAACCACTGTGGTGGAAGACAGAAGAATTATTTCCCTGGTGAAGAAAAACCCCTTCACAACAGTTGGCCAAATCAAGAACACTCTCCAGGAGGTAGGTGTATATGTGTCAAAGTCAACAATCAAGAGAAGACTTCACAAGAGTGAATATAGAGGGTTCACCACAAGATGTAAACCATTGGTGAGCCACAAAAACAGGAACAGCAAATTAGAGTTTGACAAACAACATCTAAAAAGCCATTACAGTTCTGTAACAACATCCTATGGACAGATGAGACAAAGATCAACTTGTACCAGAGTGATGGGAAGAGAAGAGTATGGAGAAGGAAAGGAACTGCTCATGATCCAAAACATACCACCTCATCAGTGAAGCATGGTGGTGGTAGTGTCATGGCGTGGGCATGTATGGCTGCCAATGGAACAGGTTCCCTTGTATTTATTGATGATGTGACTGCTGACAAAAGCAGCAGAATGGATTCTGAAGTGTTTCGGGCAATATTATATGCTCGCATTCAGTCAAATGCTTCAGAACTCATTGGACGGCGCTTCACAGTGCAGATGGACAATGACCTGAAGCATACTGCAAAAGCAACCAACAAGCTTTTTAAGGCTAAAAAGTGGAATGTTATGCAATGGCCAAGTCAATCCCCTGACCTGAATCCAATTGAGCATGTATTTCACTTGATGAAGACAAAACTGAAGGGAATATGCCCCAAGAACAAGCAGGAACTGAAGACATTTGCAGTAGAGGCCTGGCTGAGCATCACCAGGGATGAAACCCAGCATCTGGTGATGTCTATGCTTTCCAGACTTCAGGCTGTAATTGCCTGCAAAGGATTTGCAACACAGTATTAAAGTGAAAGTTAGATTTAGGATTGTTTAGTTTGGCCCATTACTTTTGGCCCCTTAAAAAGTGGGAGGCACATATAGAAACTGTTGTAATTCCTAAACCGTTCACCTGATTTGGATACAATTACCCTCAAATTAAATTCTGAAAGTCTGCAGTTAAAGCACATCTTGTTTGTTTCATTTCAAAGCAATTGTGGTGGTGAATAGAGGCCAAAATATGAAAATTCTGTCAATGTCCCAATATTTATGCACATGACTGTAAATGGGTCATTTCTAACAAGAAACTATATATTGATTTTTTAAGGTCAAATTCATTCATTAAAAAATAAATTTTAACAATGGGAGCAAAAACTTGTATTGTGAGTGAAATGTGCCATGAAAAGTATGATTATGTTATTGACCAGATGCAATAGACATATTGCATCTGTTAGAAAATGATGTGCATAATAACAAAAATACTTTCTACAACATGTTTCTAAAGATACTTCGCCTATATCTAATAAAGAGAAGTGTATATTAGAAGTACAATGGTAACAGAACAAAAACAATTACATTAATTTATAATGTGCCTTTACTGATTGATCATATATCATAACTGAGTGGGATGCATATTATCTGTTACCTCAGTTTTGAAATTTCATTGTAAAGGAATCAATAAGTACAAAGCATGTCTATTAGTCCATTCAGTGCCTCTATTCTGAGTAATGTCTGCTAAAGCATAAACAAACTGTGTTTTTTTATGCTAACTGGAGCCACAGATGTTTGTAAGTATTGATCTCCAGCAGTAATGATCTGTAAGCATCTCAGTACATAAGGGAAATTTTGCAAAAGCTAAAGACTACAATTTTCATTGCTTGCAGTCAACAAAACTTTCATGTCTCCAAGTAGCCTCACTTATCAAAAAAACTCATCAATTATTTAGGAGTTTAATTAAAAAAGTTTTAGCAATTGTTTGCCACCATTGCGAAACATCTGCCAGAATTAGATAATGACTCAGACTCCAGCTACAGTATACTATTATAACTACATACAATATGTAGAGCACTCAAAAAGTATCAGCGTGAAGAAACACAGGTCATCTAGTAGATTTTCCCAGAACAGGAGGCACTTCCTGTGTAACTAGGAGTACTCAGCTAAAAACTTAATTTAAATAATTTGAGATAAAAAAAGTATTCTTTCAAATATTGCAATTAATTTAAGTTTACGTTTCATTTGACTAATAAAATAGTAAGGGGATTTAGGATAGGCTTTGTTTCCTGTATCTCTTTTATATGTGTAAACTTTTGATTACCTTGCTTCTGGTACATCTAAAATACAACATTAAAGTGCAAAATGTCTCACTGATTCAGCATCCAGCAACAGTCCTGATTTCACAAGCTGAGCGCTATTTATTTGAAAAGTATAATAAATATTTAAAATAGCGAAAATTCCCTGCATCATAAAGTTTATTGCATGGGAATGTGCACATAATAGACAAGCTGGCTTGTGAAAGAACATTCTATTACTGCTGGCTTTTATAATTTAGCATTGGTTATCTATAGTGTGGGAGACTTATTTTCTTGGGGAGATTGTTGTTTTTTTTTTTTTATTTGGACTACAGGGAATCAAGGAAAAAAAATGTTAATGTTAAATAGAAACTTAAATTCATATTATAGGTACTCCACATAGAATATGTTCTATTAGTAGACTTAATTTTTGATAGCTTATTTAGAGGCGAAGATTTTAAGTTATTATAGGACAATTTGTGTCCACCTATACAGTGCAACTTAAATTTAATTTAAAAATAATGTAATAACATTTTTTTTTCTTTGTGGGCATAAAGAGATGCTTGGCGAGTCTTTTTTATGTGATTTTAAACATACCATATTAAATTTATATATTAACATTATTTTCCAAGAGTACCCCCACAAATGAGACCTTCTTTAACTCTCTTTAAAGTTATTGTTTGTATATATGACTAAATCCGTAGTGCACAACCAACACAATACAATTGCTACTTATGCCTTAAGATAAAATTTATTTACTGATATTGTTGGACATTTTACAGTATATTGTAAATAATTAAATTTAAATTAATCTAAAGCTGTACCACTTTTGTTTCTTGTTAATTTTTACAGCGCCGGATCCCCGCACCAATATGGGACTCCAGAGAGGTAAGTAATTCTATGGGTGCAGGGTGTGTGGTGCGGGGCCCTGCAGACCCTGTATCCATTATAGATACGCCCCTGATACTATGCTTATTCTATTGCTATAACATTTATTGTGAGATAGAAACACTCTAGCACTGACCCTTCCCCCACTTGTATTCATTGTCTGATTTGGTAGGGTCTGGGTACCCGACAGGGTTCCAAAGCTTTCTATACACACTTCCCCCAAGTAGTGCAGCGCAAGTCTTACAACATATTGTCTTATTGGTACAAAACAGTATATGTATGGATATTCAAATCAATGATGCTTCTCAGATATGCCTCTGATTTTTACTTATTGTTATACCTTTGCATATATTAGAGCAGTGGTTCTCAAACTCAGTCCTCAGGACCCCACACAGTTCATATTTTCCAGGTCACCCAGCAGGTGCAGAGGTGTATTCATGTCTCACTGATACATTTTAATAGATCCACAGATGGATCTACTTACTTCACTTGCAGGAATCGGTATGTAAAGCCTGCTGTTGGGATGCCTCCTGTAAAAATACAGACAGTGGCATCCTGATGGTTGGTATCCTGACAGGGGTCGGGTAAGTATACTTACCCTCCCCTCCTTCTCCCACTAAGCCTAACCCTCCCTTATTGTAGCCTATCCCTAACCCTATCTGTCCCTGTAAGTGCCTAAATCTAAGTCTCCCCCCTTCATGCTTAAATTTAACCCTCCCCACTTAGTGCCTAACTCTAACCCCCCAGTGGTGCCTAACCCTAACCTTCCCCCCTAGGGGTTACTAACCTTAACTTCACCCCCAAAACCTAATGCAAACCCTGCTATGCTATCTAAATCTAACCCTCCCCCCTGCAATTGGGATTAGGATAGGTGTCAGTATTTTGACACCTATCTTAAATCCCATGTTGTACTTTCAGTGTTGGGATTGAGACTGGCGACATTGTGGCAACCGGTCTCATCACTACATCCCCAATTGGAATTCTTTGAGGAAACCTGGAAAACATGCAATGTTTGGGGTCCTGAGGGCCAATTTTGACAACCTGTTTATTAGAGGCCAAGTGCAAGTAGAAAGTGTTATTTTAAATGATACATGGTATTTATCTAATCCCTTGTCAGCACTAGACACAGATTTTGAACTGCAATAAGAAAGTACAATTTTAAATGATACTACTATGCTGCTTTACACTGTTTAATTTTGTTTTTATTTTTTTGAAAGCCATATTGTAGGTTTACTTTGGGAGTTAGTTCATGTCACCAGTGGTGCAAGTAGAAAAAACATCTTAGTGTTACTGTATGCGTGCAAATAATGGGTGTGGCCACACGTCATGAGGGCTGCAACAACTCAAAATGGGCTTGTGTCAGCATGAAAAGCCACCCATTTATCATCACTATGGCATAATTCCTCTCCATTCCATTCCAAATACACCTTATCTATATTATGGACTATCTGCAATGGGGAACTTTTGAAGAAACTGATCCTCCCTGGGAAAATAGTGTCTTCAGTCAGTGTTCAATATTAATGTAGGAGATAACATGGTGAATAAGATGCCTGTTTGTGTAGGAACATAGCAAATGTCATTAGCATACAACAGAGGATCAACCAGACTTGTGCAACCTGTGCTACCTGCTGCAGCCTGTTTCCCATCCAGCTTCCTGCCCCTTATGTCTCTCCAGCTTCTGAGACCTGCCCTGTCTCTCCAGCTTCTTGTGTGGAACAGCCTCCTAAACTGTCACTCCAGCCTCCTCTCTTTCCAGCCTCCTGCCTCCTGTGTCTCTCAGCCTCAACCCCCTCCCTGTGTCACTCAGCATACCCTTTTGTGTCCCTTAGCCTCCCACTGTGTCTCTCAGCTTCCCCCTCTGTATCTCTCAGGTTCCACTTTGTGTCCCCCAGCCTCTCCCTTACCCTATATCTCTCAGCCTCCCATCTGTGTCAATCAGCCCCCCCCACTATGTCAATCAGCTTCCCCCACTTTGCCCTTCTACCTCCTCCCTGTGTCTCTCAGGTCCCCCCACTGTGTCAATTAGCATCCCCATCTATATCATTCAGCCTTCCCCTCTGTGTCTCTGTCTCCCCCTCTGTGTCTCATTGCCTCCCCTCTGTTTTAATTCACCTCCCTCATCTCTATAAGCCTCCCCTGCGTCTCTCAACCTCTCCCTCTGTGTCAGCCTCCCCCTGTGTTTCTCAACCTCCTCTTCTTTGTCATTCAGCCTCCCCTGTGTCTCTCAGCCTCCTTCTCTGTGTCAATCCACCTCCCCCTGTGTCTTCACCATCCCCTTGTGTCTCTTAGCCTCCCCCTGTCAATCAACCTCCCCCTTTGTAAATCAATCCCCAGTGTGTCCCACTGTGGTAAGTTGGTAAAGGGTATGACATACTCTTTACCAACCATTCCAAATACAAATACCAGCCATGAATTTCTTAATAGTATGCTGTGTTCCACCTCATACCACCATAATTGCATCAATGTATGTCACTGATCACATGTGTCTGGTATCATAGTTTGTCTGCTCTAAGGGATTTGTTTATTAATATTCTGATTGGCTCAGGCAAATTCAGTATCTGACTCACTGCAAGATGCGACAGCAGATACAAAACTACAGGAGCAATTTAAGCTTTGGTATGAGAAACCTGCTCCAAAAGTGCAGTACAGTAGCTGTCCCTGCAAACCCTTAAGCTAGCCACACACTAGAACTTACATCCAACCAGCCAACTTGTTGATTGGTTGGAATTAAAATCTCATAAGGAATGGGAGTAAATGATGATCAGAAATTTACTCCTAAATGCCAGAAAACAGATGAAAATGGTCATCAGACAAGTTTGTTAAATGTTTGATTTAAATTATTTTGTTTATACAACAGTTTTGGTCCATTTTTCAGCATCTGGGAGCAAGTTGCTGATTGGTTGGAATGAAAATCTGGTAAGGAATACAATCTACTAGTTGGCTGGTTGGACAGATAATCTTTTGATGTGTGGCCAGCTTAACGCTGCTACAGATCACTTATCACAGGATCAATAAGTAAGAACAAGAAATCATCAAATCAAAAGTCAGAAAAGTTAAACATGATTACCAATTAGACAAAACAAAGTACAAGAAGGGCATACACCCAAAAACAAACAAACATAAGGGAGGTGACCCATCAATTCACATTTATAATAACAACAACTGGAAAAAACAACTCAAACAGAAAACAAAAGGGCTACACGCAAAAACACCAAAAAATAATGTTAACATATCAACAGTTTATGACAAAGCTACATAACATAAAACTAACCCAATGAACTACTCACAATACAACATATAGCAGCATACTGAACAACATCACAGAACAGGATACAACAACATCATCCACCACCACTGATGAAACATCTTTCTTGGTGTATGATTGGGAAGAAGATTTAGAATACAAACATCTTGCCAGACTGTCATTTGATGAGGGTTAGGTCAATACATCAAGGGGTTACTCACCAACAAAACTCAACCATCTGACAAAGAAGAGTGACTACCAACATTGTGACCACAAAAAATATACATAAAGACACAGACTCTGATCAAGAGAATAATACAACATGGGGACAAGATTTTTTAGATCTAGAAGCAGGACTGAGAGTCTGCACACCAGTCGACAAAAGCTCACAATGTCCAAAAAGGAAAAATATAGTTCAAGACATGGATGTAAAGGAACAGTGGCAAACAAAAACAAGAAAACAAAACTATTTAAACCATACAGAAAAAGTCTATTTAGGATCAACAATCTTTGAGGAATAATGAAAAACAAACGGGTGACAAAACAAATTCTCTAAACATGACAGCCAAAATGGAAGTATTCAATCTTAGTTCCACTACTCTGGAGGAACCACAAATATCCCTACTACAGAAAGGCTTGAAATTCACACCAAGTAAACAGCTTAACAAATTTGAAACCTATTTAAATGTGAAAGCATTCACACATAAATTAACCCTGAAGAAATAAAAAAATATAGAATAAAAAAGAACATAAAGAAGTGATAGAGAATTCACATTACCGACACACCAATTTGAAACCCCCATCACAAGTCAACCCCACATATCTAAAAGGTAATTATGTCATGACATTTGAAACACTAGTACAACAGGGTATAAACAAACTAAATACCAAAAACAAATATAAGAACAACTTAACAAACAAAGAGAAAGCAGCCCTAAAAGAACTGGAAAACAATGCAGATTTAGTAGTAAAGCCAGCAGATAAAGGGAGGTGCATTGTGATTCGTAACAAACAGGACTATACAGATGAATCACTCAGAATACTCAATGATTCCAAAGCATACAAAATCCTGAAATCAGACCCTTTATCACAATTTCAAAGGGAATTAGGTATATTACTGAAGAAAGGTTTAGATATAGGGATACTGACCAAACCCGAATTTGATGTATTGAATACATCACATCCAGTCATACCAGTTTTTTATTGTGTCTAAATATACATAAAGACTGTCATCACCCACCCAGACACCCAATAATCTCAGGAATAAACTCACTTACTTCAAACTTATCCCAGTACATCGACTCATTTCTACATTACACCGTGAAAAAGCAACCCTCATATTAAAAAGATACAACAGACATTTTGTGCACCATATCCAAAATCAAATGGCAGGAAGATTTTTGGCTTGTCACAAGTGATGTCATGTCACTCTACACAATAATAAATCATCAACAGGGACTGGAGAGTACTAACTATTTCTGGGAAAAAATAACGACTTACACATACAACAAATAGAATTCATAAATCAAATTATCAATTTCATTCTGGGCCATAACTACGTATAGTTTAATGACGTCTTCTATCTACAAACAACTGGGACCAGCATGGCAACAAGTTTTGCTCCAACCTCTTTATGAGCAAGTGGGAGGAGGATTCCATCTGGCAAGGGCATAGTCTTGAGTGAACCTCGTCCTATGGTGGAGATACATTGATGATATTTTTTTATTTTTAAAGGCACCGAAGGCAGCCTTCAGAAGTTCATAGAACACATGAGTCACAATCATAAAAATCTCACCTTTACCACTACCTTCAGTAAACTAAGGCTGAATTTCTAGATGTAGAAATATATAGGCTGGCTAACAGACCAAGAGGTCAATATAGGTGAATAAGAATAAATTGTAGTAAAATTGAGGACTACGAAAAATAAAGCACAGAATTCACTGACCTTTTTCTAGAGAAATAATACGATGCAAAACAGGTACAGGAAGCATACAGAGAAGTTAGAACTTTAGACAGAGAGACATTGTTACAACCAACAGAATATACAAAAACAGACAACCAAGAATAAACATACTTTGTGACACAGTATAACAAAATGGCTAATAAAATTAAAAAAAATCTTAAACAAACACTGGCACATTTTCTTACAAGACCCAAACCAAGACTTCAAGAAAATAGTCAGAAACCACATACCACCCAAAAAATCAACACAAACCATGATATCAAACCAGAAACTGGTAGGATTCAATTACTGTGGAAGCTGCCAAGTGTGAAGACTTTTGAACAAATGTAGCACCAAAATAATCAAATCCATCATATCAACAACCATAGGCAAATCCAGAGAAATCAGAGTGCACATCATCTGCGATTCAAAAGGAGTAATTTACTTAATCAGATGCCCATAGGCAGAACAATTAGGCCTCTCAAGTTGAGGATTAACAAGAATTTAAGAAATATCAGATAAGGGTACGACAACCACAGACCTTACTTAAAAATATAAACACAAGATTAACAAACAATGAATTGGTTTATTAAATGTAAGATATATTGACAGTCAAGTGTATAAGTTAAGGTTTTTTAGATTAGGGTAACAAACAGAATTCATCATGTAGAGCATATCTGCAGATATTAACCACTACATATGTAACTACCTATATTATTAGTTTACCACTAGCACTCAGCAAATTATTAATATCACATATGAAAATAAGAATAACAGTTTACATTTAGGAACTGTGATTAACTAACCACTCATGTTACTGACATAAAAGAACACACGTTCTATGATTATTTCCCTTGACAATTCATAATAACTTTTTGAGGAGGTCACAGAATTCATCAACTAGATATAGACACAGGATCACAAAAAAAGAAGCAACAGATGTGTGGGAGGAGGCATCAACCCACTCACCACCACCTTCTACATCAAGCCAATAGAAAAGGGAGGTATGGTACAAATACCAGAACAGATACAACTTTCAAACCACTCCTTGACAAAGGCAGAAAGCAAAAATGCATTGGAGATTCACAGCAGCATGACTCAAGAGACCTATAACAACACCATTCCGTGAAGGCTGAAGAAACCCACGAACACTGCCACTTTAATTCACCCAGCGCTATCAAACTTAGTACAAGTGACACGGCATAAACCGGAAGTGCACGGCCGCATGAGAAGCAATGAGAAACAATGGACATGCTAAAGAATAAACAAGCCGGCAAGGGGGAAAGGAGCAGTGGCCTGACAAGGGCAAGGAAGGTAAGTCTCTGCTAGGAGGGGGTGCACAGTATTCAGCTCCATTGGGAGTCTACACTGATACATCCTCTCCTCAGAATGTGACTGTCCCCTCCAGCATGTATTGCAGGTAAGCATCGGTCACCAAGTGTATTGTTGGCACATACGCCTGGAATAAGGACATCCAGTCTTTAGAGCAATACCAGCCAGTCATTTGTTTGCCGTACTTTGCTCCCTGGAAGATCTATCCTGGGCATCAAACACTGCCAATATATTCAGACCAGCAGGACGCCACAGGTCTACAGAGACACGTACAGTGACAAAACGCTCAAACTACCATGGGTATCGTGAAAGGTTTCTCAAATCAGCCCTCAGGCCACTGTCTCACTTTTATGTGAGATCAAGTCATTCACCAATGTGGATGTATCATTGTTCAGTTTAAATAACACCCCAAAGCATGGTATATGCAAGAGCTCAATAACTTTTCAAGCAAATGTTGAACTAGGGTACCCATTTTTTTCTTTATAAAGGTACACCACTTTATAGATGCTTACTCTCTGAGATACGGATTTGAAATTTTTATTCACAGTATTTATTTGTTTAATTGACAGCATGTTATGTTAACTGATTGATCGCAATAATGTATTTCATTATGAAGTAAATTTTTATTTTATATACCTACACAAGAGTCTACATCAGAATACTATGTGCATATCCTATACAACCTATTTACCTAGTAGATAAACCTTAGTAATCTGTTCTTGGTAGACAAGAATAAGTATTTACAATAAGGGACATTCTGCTGTGGAGCGCTTGGGTAAACAAATCTGTATATTACTTTAATAACTGAAAGTTTACAGAGCTGGGTCTGAGCTCTCAATGTTTCGGGGTAGATTATTGAAACCTTCAAGAGAGACAAAGTGGAGAAGTTGACCATTAATAACCAATTAGCTTTTAATTGTCATTTACCTAGAAAAGCCTGTAAAATAACAGTTAGTAGCTGATTGGTTGGTATGGACAACTTCTCCACTTTATCTCTCTCTTAGGTTTGATACATCTTTCCCTTTGTGTGCCTAAAGAAGTCAGGAGGGGCAGATGGATGTGAACAAATCCCTATTTGCAACCTGGACTTCCTTCTCTTGAGAAGAAGCTGGTCTCTGGGAACTAATGCAGTTCACACAGTCAAATTTCCAAAGTCGTTCAGTTGTAAGAATTTGATGATTGAAGATACCCATAATAGTGAATGAGAAAGTCAAACCATAAAGGGGATAAAATGTAAGCAGGAGATATTAGTGATGTATCCTGCATTACCTATATCATGAATACATCTGATACTTTATTCCTTCAAAAGCAAAATAAACATAATATTTTCACCTACTTTAAGGATTGATGGTGCAACAAGAAAGAACCAATAAATGGTGTGACCAAACTGAGCAGAGCAGACTTACTGAAACCCACAGTCCCTAAATTCAAATATATTGTAATTGGAGAATGGACTTTCATTACTGGTTATGGATTGCACCATAAGAAATTGAAATTAATCTTTAAAAAATATTGCAGCCTATCCTTAAAAAACCCTCTCTTGAAAAAACAAATACCTAACATTACTACCTTTAGATATATGAAAGCACCCAACCTTAAGAATAAATTAGTAAGAAGTACCCTCTTCTATGAAAAAATTTAATAAATAGTGAAGAGATTCACTGCACCTGTGTAGCTTTTAAGACAGACATACAATTTCAATGTTATTGAGCTTTTTTGAAAAGGATAAGAAGTTTGGCACAAATCATTTTTTATTCTGCTAGGCCACCAGTGTGGCTTCCTTTATATGGTGCATCTCTAGAGCAATCAATACAAAATTTAGAGAGCATGGCCGGGACATTGGAACATTGAAAATGGTTTAGTTACCTATGCCCTATTAGAACAATTTAAAATGAAAGACACTTGTTCTTTCTAGTAGTGGCATTTACTTTTTTTGGGATATACATAAAAAGAAGTCTGAATAGAATTATAGGGATGTCAAGAGTAAGCTATCCATAGCATATATTACTATTTGATTTTTAAGACTGTCACAACAAAGGTGGTAAATCAAGTACTTGAAATGAAGTGGCTCCTTTAACTGTGTTAATAAATGAAAGAACACTGTTTCCTGGGGTAAACATCTGCACGCTGCATGCAGTAGCTAATCAGTATCACACCAGTTCTCTATGACACCAGTTCAGGGCTTTGTTACAAAAATCCATAGCCAGTGTTATTTGTGTAGCAAAATAAAAAAAATAAAATTAAATCCTGGCCTGTCTGGCTCTAACTAAACAGATGTCAAGGAAGACTTAATGACCAACTTACACAAAACAGCATTAAATACAGAACTTGTATAAAGCCATACTTAAGTCTCTCATCAAGTCTGTCAACCTGCTCCCTAGGTAGTGAGATACTGCCCAGTGAAACTGACACAACTTTTATCATCATCTCACGGGTGGTCGGGCGATAAAGGTTGATCTTTACATTAATAATTACCACACATAAGTTAAGAAACTATGATATATATACCTCCCATCAACAATTTCCCTAGTGTTTTTATCACTATATACTGTATATATGTATATATGTGTATATATATATATATACACACACGATACACTCCAGTCCTATCTAGGACAGGAAAGAGACCAGCACCCCAACTTTATATGCAAACCAGCACCCCAACTTTATATGCAAAAAGGATGTATAATGTTTACATTGAATAAAATAGCCATGTTCCGCAATTCAAATGTAGTAAACAGCTGTGGATTACATAACAGGAGCCAATATACAAAAGTACTTATCATATGCCGGGTGACCAATCATTACAGCCCCAGGCATGATGGCCATTTCGGTGTACAACCACCTTAATCATGAGCACAAGGAAATAGTCAAGCAAGCTATTTAAATAGTGAGGAGAGATGCCTAATCAGCAGCAGGAATGAGCCTCACCTGTCATGCCATTGTCCCATTACTGCCGCATCCACTCAGCAACATCAATGTGCCGATGGGTACCTGGAAGATCTTGCAGTGCTATGTCACCCACACATCACCATGGAGATGCCGACTCATGCTGGGTCCAGTTTTGTTACTTAGCACATTTTTTGGTTGAACCTTTTGTGCACTAATGTTTTTTCTTTGGGATTTACTTACTTTAAGTTTTATTTATCTAGGTTTATGATTGCTATCAGGTTGCTTATTCTATGCATTTGTGTCATTTTTTAGATATTTTTTGAGGGGGTATAGCCTGTCACACAGATTAGAATGTTCTCACCTGCCTTAATTACTGGCTTCTAGTAATGCTACTATACATGTGATTCACGTCCTGTTTGATTATTACATATTTTGTTTACACACTACATGTGCTTTTTATGCACTGGTGTGTGATTGGCCAGTCTCCCTATGTCATATACCGCTGGAGAGACCTGAGTGAATGCTGGACCAGTGCGACTCGACGTCTCCATGGTGATGTGCAGGTGACATATCGCCGCAAGATCTGCCAGGTACCCATCGGCACATTGGTGTTGCCAAGTGGACATGGCAGTAATGAGACAACAGAGAGACAGGTGAGGATCATTTCCACTGCTGATTAGGCACCTCTCCTCACTATTTAAATAGCTTGCTTGACTATTTCCTTGTGCTCATGATTAAGGTGGTTGTACACCGAAATGGCTTTTGGACCCGTGGCTGTAATGATTAGTTACCAGGCATAGGATATGTACTTTTATATATTGGCATCCTGTTATGTGATCCACAGCTGTTTACTACACTTGTATTGCTAAGCATGGCTATTCTTTACAATGTAAACATTATACATCTTTTTTGCATATGAAGTTGGTGTGCTTGTCTCTTTCCTGTACTAGATATGACTGGAGTGTATCCTATGTATTATTTATGTGACTACAGCACCCATTGTTTACTCCAAGTGTATGCAATTTTCATATATATATATATATATATATATATATATATATATATACACACACACAGTATATATAGATATATATATATATATATATATACACATACATACACACACACACATATATTCTGTATGTATTTCTTAGACTGCCATCCCCTGCTCTGCTGTATCCCTGCTCTTTCCAGCATTGTCCCCATTTTTCTGCTGCTCTGCCCTCTGCAGTTCTGCAACTTCTTGTCCTGTCAGTCCCCCACATATCATTTTATATTTTTTTTACTTTGTGTCAAACTTTCACTAATGAGCATAATGATTATGGAGTGAGGCTTTAGTTTATTTTAATTAGTGGCATTTGACACCTATTGTAATTCTGTTTATATGCCTTTGGTGTGAGTTCAGTTTTAACCTCATATCAGAAATACCAGTGACTATGGGGGGTATATTTACTAAAGTGTGGATTTTTAGAAATGGAGTTGTTGTCCATAGCAACCATTCAGATTCTGCTTAACATTTGGCCCTTCTGCTCCACGGGAGCTTTCTGTCTTCCCTGAGCTCGCCTTAGGACACCTGCATTACCGTTTGACAGGTGTACCGCCCCTGTCAAACTCCACACCTTCTAGAAGATATTAGCTAGACTCTAATTGATAGCTATGGGCTACTACTAAAAAGCACTTCTAAAAACCTGCACTTTAGTAAATATACCCCCATGTTTAGGGTTAGGCACTAGGGGGAGATTTAGGGTTAGGCTGCCGTGGGGAAGTTAGGGTTAGGCTGCGAGGATGAATCTCAAAGATATGTTGCAGGGGGAGGGATAGGCTGAAGGAAAGGTGGCTTAGGGGTTAGAGTTAGACTACTTACCTTTGAGCATCAGGATTCTGACTGTTGGGATGCCACTGTTGGGATTCTGACCACCAGCATCCTGATCGCTGGCATCCCGTACCCAACATTTTCTCTCTGCCAAATTCCTCCTATTCAGCAAATTTTAGCTCTTCTGCCAATCCAAATGTGAAATTTGAAGAGCTTAGTGCTACCAAACAAGGATAGCTCTGCCATTTTGCATTTGTATTCAAATTGAGTCAGATACATACATAAAAATGTACTATAATATCTTTATTTCTTCTTTTTTTTACTGAGAGGGATGGGTTCATGCGTTTATTTATTCCACATCCCAAATTAAAGTTTTATATATTGGACCTGTAATGTAGGTTCTCATTGTTTATTATTATTGATTTCTTTGTACTATCCTGGTATTTTTAAATTGTCTTATTTCAAAAAGTTATACACAAATGTTTGCTAGGGTGAAGTAAAATAAATTTACATTTAAAAGCTTTTAAAAGTTTTGTATTGATCAAAAACAAAAAAGCAACAGATTTTTTGTCTTTAAATTATGCAGTTGAATTACACTTTATGCCACAAATCTATGTCTACACCTGACTGAACAGAAGATCTGTGCAGGAGGATGAAAGTAAACATGAAGGGTAAAAAATAAATACCGTTGTGTGAAAGGAACTATAGGTAATGGTTTTAAAGATAACATAAGCTTTGGAATAAAATGACATGCTTCTCTGGACATTTAACTTCATGCTTCAGGTTTTTGCAGTCACATTCTGCCACATGTGTTGCATTTCATATAGAATTACCTTCTCAAACTTAAAAATCAAAGGGAAAACCAAACATTTTTGACAACTAAAGAATATTTTTTCAGAAAACCGATGCAGGTAATATTGTTACAGGAGTCTTCATTAATCGTGCAAAAAGGAAAAAATTCGAAACTGACTAAAACACACTTTTTTTTGCATTGAATGATACAGTCAAACAATTACAAATAAATATTATTTTACTATAGTTTTCCTAATCTACTGGATGTTAAATGGTGAAATATTATAAATGGTGGGTGGGTAAATGTGCTATTTTGATCTATGGCTGTTACTATGTGTGACACTACTCTATGTAGTTAGCCCTATGTGTATGTGTGTGTGTTTCTGTGTTCATGTGCATAAAAAACACAGACACAATTGCACTGATATGAAGATTTAAAAAAATGCATTAATAAATCAAGAAAATTAATTTAAACAAATATAATCGTTGACCAAATGGTCATAACTAACAATGACTAAGGTCCAACTGAGTAATGGGAGCCAGCTGGAGGGGATGTGTTGTGGGGTAGGGAGGGTAAGGGTAGTGTAACAAGTGGCCTACTAATGTCTGCAGTGCAATGGAAACAACTATATGTTGTGCTGTTTCTGCAGGTTTTGCACTTTGATGCCTTTTATACCTTACTTACTAGTAAGTTCCATTTGTGATGTTAAGAAAGTTGGCACCATGATGTATAAATGTGAACTATGAAGTGCATACTCCTGGCAAGGAAGAAGTTATGCTTGTAGAAAGTATGCTGGTAAAAACAAACTTTCTATAACAATAGTCCTTTAAAGGTGAGTGGAAACCTGGATTGCTGTGGTGCTTTTTCTCATGCACACACCTCAGCAGAGATTTCAGCTGATATTCTTTACTCATGGGAAAATGGGCTGGAATCTTGGAGTTAAAATAAACAAAGGAGGCCCCAGTATCCACACTTGACCTACAGTAGATTATTGACTCCACCTGTAAACAAAGAGGCACAGTAGGCAGAAATTGCAATACAATGGCAAAATCACCACACTTCAATGAAATAAATAAAGATGAACAACTTGAAAATACAGCTGAACAAAGTTGGTCTAGTCAGGAAACAGGAATGGTAACTGATTGGAATGCAGAAAAACCTGTAAAATACCTCAGAGACCCACAAGCCAAAGTTGGTCTAGTCAGGAAACAGGAATGGTAACTGATTGGAATGCAGAAAAATCTGTAAAATACCTCAGAGAACCACAAGCCAATGAGGTTAACTTTGAGATGAAAAAACAAGAAACAACCCTTCCTTCCTCATAATCAATAGTGGGAAGCAATATACACCAATAATTAGACCATGCAGAAAGTACAATTCTACTGATTTTGACACTCATAGTGCATTACCTAAAGCTCCAAGATTACCAGTGGCCTAGCTGCTTAATACAACAATTGAGCAGACCACTTTTGCTGTGTTGCTCGCCCCCCAATCTGATAATATTGTTTTTTAAATTCTGAGCTAAGAGAGCAATACCCATGATACACCATTTTAATTCCATCCTAACAAATACAATTCTAGAAAAGCAACAAAAGCAATAATTCAGGAATTGGGGATACAACACTCTCATTAATATGATATACCCTGAAAGAAAAAAAAGCAATAACATATCAAATAAAACAAGACATCTTCACTTAAAGGCGTTCTCATTGGCTGGAATGGCTCTTACCTAACCCTTCAGGGCTTTGCTAATAAAAAAAAACTCTTTGTTATATACTCTAGCCTATACATAGTAGCAAAATATGAGAAATCAGAAAGAATCTTAGGATCCATACACACCTATAGATATATCTATCCAATCTGTGTGGTGGGATGGAAAATCAGGTCTGTTTTTCAGTGTTTGGGAGAAATTACTATTGTTATTTGCTCCCATACTGTACATTACCAGATTTTCCTTCCCACCAGATTGGACATATATATCTATAGGTGTGTACGCAGCCTTAGACGTAGCAGCCTTAGATAATGCACCCAAAGGAAAGAGACCGTCGCCTAGTGGGAAATTATACTTCATGAGCCCTCTCATTTCTGAACCTCAACAACTCATTCCAAGAAGTATAGTAGGCAGATAAGGTTACCCATATTAAGGGACCACCCAGAAAAACCTTCTATGATGGATTGACAATCTGTCAATATAAGGAAGATATAACATACCAATTGAAATTGTTCAAGACACTAGTTTCTTAAACATGTCCCAGTTAAATATATTAATCAATTAATTCTAGACTACTTGAACATGCTTTGTTCCAAAAAGTATAACGACAAAAATTACAATAAGCCCATTGTTACATTGATCATTATTAAATGCAAAATATTGCCTTCTAGATAAGTTTGAAGTACAGGCATTAATTTGGCTACAAATTGTATGCCCTTACTGCCCTTGAAGAAACTCATTTTTCTAAGTTGCACCGCTACATACTTTCACCTGAAGGTAAGGTTATGTAGACCATCCTGAATCCTCCCGAACATCTCATCATATGTCTACCTTATTGACCCTCTTGCTTTAATTAACATGCTATATATCAAATGCATATATTTAATAAATAAATAAATCAGTTTCCTTACATGTTCATGTGTAGTAGATGTCCATGCTTGCCTTTGCACCCTTATCCCTATGTTGCTTCTCAATACATTTAACAAATTTATTTGGCCTATTATAACTATAAGACTCCTCACTAAATGCAAGGAAAAAGTCACAAAGCCCCTGACCCTTCATCCTTAACCACTGAAGGAGGCATCACAACAGTCCTCATCCTCTAACTAGACAAGATAGCCCCAACTAGACCAGTGGCAATTTTTATTTATGAATTGTGGGGCAAACACCCATATTGTCACCACCACTGTTATGAGACCCTGCAATAAAAGAAGACTGACCTACTTGTATTGCTGCCCATGACAAAACAGCAGCTAAATAAACTGTGAAGGGTGGATTGATTGCTGGTAGATTAAAGTATGGATAGATCCAGCTGACAAACCAGGAGTAGGCAAGGCAGGTTAACTGGGAGAGGGGACTCTTCTGAAGAAGAAAATGATGACTAAACAATGGGACATACAGGCTGAAAGTTTAGAAGGGTGTGGAGCAGTAAAAGGGGTGAGCCCCAGAAATGTAAAATTGTGAATGAGAGAGAAGGTAGTTGGAGACTGGAGCAAGCTGGGGGGTATGCCATTGCTTGTAATACCTGCTAAATAGAGTTGGAAAAATTGGCCTACTGTAGACCCCTCAAACAACAGTAACTAACATAGAAGTAGCAGATTGTAGCCTTCACAAAGTAGTTGTTCTCCATTGTGACCACTATAAATGTAACAGGTTAAATGTTGTTGTTTGTTCTAAAAATATTGTTTACAGACTGTGATGTTTAGTGCAGAAAGGGCAGGACAATAAACACCAGGTCCTGCAGAACACTTGCCACAAGTAATGCAGGCCAGAAGAAATTCCTGGCACAATACTCTTCCTCCTTAAGAGGGGTAGTAGGGCTAACAAAACCTGATGCATGGGACAAATATATCATACCCATGGAATACACAATTGAGGCCTAGATGACAGCCCTGAAAATGTTAAGCACTAGCCACATGCTGATCAGAGAAGGGATCTGTAGGGAATAAGGAAAGGACAGACAAATCCATAGCTTGGTGAGACAGTGCCATCAAAGAGGTCCTGATACAATATATTAGGTGGCCCAGCCGAGAAAGTAAAGTACTGAAAGGCCTTGGAGAGACTGTAAAGTTATTAAGAAAGTCAGAACAAACATAGATTAATGCAATGGTGGAAATGGGTAAAAGAGAGGTAAGCTAAGAAATTAAAGGAAAATATAGGAGATGAACCAAACCTGACCTTTAGTAAATTTACCCCTTGGTGTCAAATTTAGAGTAACCAAGGTGGATCCAAAAAAGCTAATTACAAGATCAAGCAAATGAACATATGTCATTAGTTTGAGTCAAGCTTCATTAGGAGGAAATACACACTCTTAATCCTGAGAATAATCCTTGTTTATAATGTGTCACTAAAAAAACAAATCATCCAAATTCCAGATACAAACTAAGGAAAATCCCTATTGAAAGATGAAAATTCATGCTTGGTTCAGCATGATGTTTTAACAAAAACTAAACAATTTATAGTTTAAGATAACTATGATTTAAGATCAGTGTAGAAGCCTCCATGGAGTCGTAAAACATTAAATTCTGATCAGTATTATAAAACATTTTTGCAGATTTAAATGAATTTTGAAAATGTTGCTGTATTGTTAAAATGTATGACTATATGTTGCTAAAATATAACCTGTGTTCCATATGAGACAATATATGTAGCAATTTCTGTCTATTATTCTTCTGAATGAATCAACACTTTGGTAGATACATTAAACCTCAAGAGAGATAAAGTGTAGAAGATTCCCATAGTTACCAATCAGCTTCTATCTAGCATTTATCTTGAACAGTCTATAAGATGGCAGGTAAAAGCTGATTGGTTGCTATGGGTAACTACTCTAATTTATCTCTCTTTCTGGTTTGATTCATCTCACCTAAAGTAAGAAAGAATAAAACTTTATCTTATTTTTCATATGAACCTGATGTATACCTGGTCATATTTGAGCTGGGAAATAGTTGAGCCCATTTTAACCATGACCTGCCTTAGTATAAACCTCTAGTCATGAGATGAGAGGGTCTATTGGTTAATGGAATTGCTTCACTGATGGTTGAGTCAGATTGTGAATGTATTTTTAGACGCTGTGGTACAGTCGAGACACAGTAGTATACATCCAATGTTTTATTTTTTTATTACATACCAAATAGCATTTGTACTGACATTAGGATGAGTAAATGTCAATATGATTACTTTGAACAACTTACATTGCAGATAAATTCAAGTTATTTGCAGACACTAAATAAAGAATAATATCTCAAGAAGCTGAACTATAGCTGAACAATTGTACATGCTGTTAGCCTTGCATTTTCTTATGATCAAGTTGCTTTGGATGATCAATTATCACCTAAGCCCAGACATATTTAAAGCAATTAAACTGTTTATGTAGCAAGCAGTCATTGGAATAATATAAGATGCTTATTATGTTGTGTTGCACAATTCAGTTTTAATTCCATATGACCCAGAAATATGAATATGACTCATTATTGAAAGTTAAGATAATCCTAAACAAACAGGATTTATCTGGTAACTCTCTGGCCATCTATTATGTGTCAGTGCATTCTCTCTTGTTCTCTTACATAAATGCCACCCATACTCCACCAGGCTCTCTCCTCGCTCTTCTTCTGCTCTCAGTTCTCTCCACTCTGTGACCCTTCTTTTCTTGTTGTCTACAATCATTGAGTTGGGATACTTTCTTATTACATTCTCTTCTGTTCTCTCTTGCTTCTACAGTATTTGGATTGTCACAGTCTTAAGGGTTCAGGCCTGGATGGGGAGCACAATTTAGGCCCCACTTTCCTAGGGTAGAGTGTGGGTTATCATGCAATGGCAAGCACTGGGAATGTCCCATGTTCTATGCTGGGCTAGTCTGCCACTGCAGTACCTGTGTTTCAGGAGTTCTTTCTTTATTCCCCTTTACATATGACTGGTTCTGTTTATTATGACTTGTGTTGACAAATAGCCCTTGCCTCCCATGTTTATATTTCTTAAAAAGCACCAATAATAGATAGTTAGTGATGCATTTCATTTTAACAGGGAGACCATGACTCTTACATGGGAAAAACAGCCACAAGCTGGTAAGTACAGGGCCAATGCTTTGAAAAGTGGGTCCACAATAACAATATTCCCACAGATGCTGTTATCCCCAAAATGAAATATGCCAGAACATGTCCAGGCCTCACTTGGGACATGTGAACTACAGTAGGCAATAAACACGATTGTGATAACTGGAGTGACTATATTTCCCATCTAGTCTACATGTTGTTTTATTTTATTTTTTTAATGGAAAGACATTTACTAAAGTGAGAATTTTTAGAAGTGGAGATGTTACTTATAGCAACCATTCAGATTCTAGCTATTATCTTCTAGAAGGTTCTAGTTAAATGTTAAGTAGAACCTGATTGGTTGATCTGAGCAACATCTCCATTTCTAAAATCTCTCACTTTAGTATATATACCCCAGTGTGTTGCGTCTGCCCTAATATTATCCACTGAGAAAAAGCATAACTTTGGAGTGCCACTGTGTGATATTTTTACCCTATAACAATGAAATACAGTATACATTTATGACATGTTGGCTGTTTTCATTCCAAATTTAACCTTACAAGACCAACCCCATTGTATTACAGCAAAATGCCTAAAGACTTGTTTTTTTTCTCAAAACAGTTTAACAAAAAGGCACTTTTTCAAATTAATTCCACAAATGTGAAAGATTTTGTAGTACCGCAAAGTACAACAATTTTACGAACATGTTAGATATGCCTAATATAAGCATGATCAGGCTAGGTGAATACAAAAATTAAATTCATCCAACAATAATAATAATAATTACATTCATCAAACATAATTCTCCAAAACAGATAATAACTAATTTACTCTAATAATAAAGGCTAAGCATTTTACTGGTGTGAATATTAAATGATTGGTTGTTTCTAGACATTAAACACAGAACCATTGAATATTTTTAATAAAAATCTTCAAAATGTACATCAGACATCCTGGCTGCAATGTCCCTGGTGATAATATGCTACACAACTATGTACACCTAAGACACAACAGAATAATTGCAAAAATACAACAACCAACAAACAGGTACTGAAATTTAGGCAAATCTTTTTAACGGTTGTAAAGTTGTTTTGTTGCTTATTGTTTAGTTTAACATTTAAATGCTTCTTAAACTCTAACTATAAATACAGCAGATTTTGGATCTATGTATAATAATATTCATCTAATCAATTATAAATATCTGTTCTGTTTGTTTAAGGGTTAATAAAACAGTAATAATAAACAAGTCATATGATAGACTGGTGTAAAATACTGCTTTCAATAGTGAATAATCGAAATTTTTACATTATGGTAGAAAGTCTTTTTTTAAGTTACAGCAGACTGCAATTTCCATTGGCTTTGTAATTGGGTGACTGTGTGACAATGACAACTGCTAGTTTACTTTTCTCTTGCTTGGCTCTGTCAGCTAGTGCTTATAAAACTGACAATAAGTGCTGCTTTTTTAGACAAATAACCAGTTTTAGTAACATTCTAGCAAATTTTATCCCCAGCTGTGTATGACTTCGGATGTCAGCTGTTACACTATTAGCATTTTCTGCAGGGTAATGTGCACTTGACCAACTTGTCAAATAGATTGAGGAAAAATGTGTATTTACAGATGATCTCAAGATCACTATGAAAATGAATATGTAATTTGCTACTATTTTGATTATGTGAATTCTTAATAGTAGAAATAGAATTTTGATAGCAAAGAAAACTTTCAGAAAATTATAACTATATAAAAGATTGCGTGAAATTCAGTTATTAAATATAACAAATAATAAGAAAAAAATAAGTTATAACCTATTAAATTACATTCTTATGATATGCCTTTAGAACTTTGAAGAATATTTTTTTTATAATTTGCAATAAGCATTGTCAGTAATTCTAAGGTTTATGAAAAAAATATAACATAGTGAAAGATTCATTAAGGATTGTATTTAAAAATTCCAGCCTAAGCATGAGGTGTTCTTATATGCAGACAACATTTGTATGGTTTGGACAAAATTATTTCCCATTTACAAGGTTTATACATATATAAATGACAATTTACTGTACATTTACCCATTTAAATATACATAAAGTTTGTCAAACATCAGAGGTCATTTGGTTATGAACCTACTGTACTGTGCTGTATAATCTGTGATACTGGAATGAACCCTGATTCTATGTACAGTATAAGCATGTTCTTTATACCACTCATGACTGATTCTTTATATATTTTGATAGCACTGTAAGGAAACAAATAGAAAATACACTGTAATATATTTTCCAAGGGTTGTGTGTTTGGAAATGTATTAGCTGCTGTTTAGTGGTTACTGTCTTTGCTGTAGCTGCGTACCGAGGCATAGTGTTGGTAACCGTATAGGACCTCTAACTATTTTATCCTGCTTGGGATTCTAATAATTCATCAGGTAAAAAGGCTGCCAATGGTAAATACTGTAAAAAGAATGCTTCGATCTAATTATTTATACTCTGTTTACACATAATACCAGTTTTTTAGTAAAAAATCTGCATTCTCCAAATTTCCTGGTTTCCAGCAAGAAATCTGGATTCCCCAAAGTGCCTGTTTCTCAGCAAGAGTGCCACTTACATCTAGTGGCTATCTCCCTGCCAGTGGCGTAACTAGGGGGGGTCGGGCAGGGTGCGTGCCCTGGGCACCGTGGGACTGGCGGCACGGGGGGCACCACCGGCCACGGTCAGGCTTGCCCTAGTTAGCCACCAGTGTAGCGCCGACTGCAGTGAGTGCGGTCAGCGCTACACATTTACACAGTACCGACACTAGGCTTCCAGAGCTGGTCCTGTGCTGCACAGCTGAGCCCATTCCCTCCCCCTGAGCACTTGCCCAATAGCACTAGGAGGCGGGCTCAGGCAGGGCATAACACATGCATTGCTGCCAGCGCGATGCGTGTGTTAAACAGCAGCCAATGAGAGTCAGATAGACTCTCATTGACTGCTGCAGCACCCACTGCAAGAGCTGGGCTTCCGTCCGGCTCCTGCAATGGGTAATGGGACAGACATCATGACGTCTCTCCCATAATGCTGAGCGCACCAGCCCGGGAGGACTGGCAGGCGGTGGCGGCGGGAGCGTTGTCGTGGGCCAGAGCAGCAGCGTGTATTCAGGTAAGTATATTTTTATATATTTTTTTTAAACCTGTCTGTACTACTGGGGGCACAACAGGGGAGGGGGGTGGCTACTACTGGGGGGACCTCTACTGGGGGTGGGGGCACAACATGGGAGGGGTGGCTACTACTGGGGGCACCATTATTGGGAGGACCTCTACTGTGGGGGCTACTACTGGGGCACTTAATTGGGAAGGGGAACCTCTACTGGGGACTACTACTTGGGGTGGGAAATACCACTGGGGGCATTATAAAAGGGGCCTACTACTAGAGGCACTGCACTGGGGGCAATAATAGGAAGGGCCTCTACAGGAGGCACTGGATAGGGGGATCACTACTGGGTGCCTGCATAAGGGGGACCACTACTGGGAAAACTGCTTGGGGGGGACTACTGCTGGGGGCACTATATAAAGGGCACTGCATAGGGGGGGACTACTACTGGGGGTACTATAAAAAGGGCACTGCATAAGGGGATAATGCTACTGGGCACACTGCATTGTGGGGAATGCTACTGGGGGCACTGTATTTGGGGGGCCACTACTGGGGGTACTGAGTAAGGGGAACTAATTGGGGGCCGTATTAGAGGGACCACTACTGGGGATACTGTATAAGGGGCACTACTATGGCCCTACTTAAGAGGGACCACAACTGCATACTGGGGGTACTGTATAAGGGGTACTACTGGGGTTGAGGTGCAAATGGATAGGAATGTTCAGCGTGAAAATAAAGGGGTGTGTCATGTTGACACGCCCCATTTTTAAGTGACCACACCCAATTTTTTACCGCACATCGGGGGGGCTCCCTTTCCAAATTTGCCCTGGGCTCCAAATACCCTAGTTATGCCACTGCTCCCTGCAAGTACCACAGTAATCAGCCTGTCTGCTAGCATACCACCAGTGGTTGGCGACTGGTCTCTGTGTTCTGGGGTCCTGGAAGCTGGGGCTAGTGCTAAGTCTCAGCTTCCATTTCCAGTTGTGTATCAGTGTCTAGGTTCCAGGTCTGTGTGACTGTAGTCAGCATAAAGGCATGATTTCCTTATTTCTGGTTTCAATTCTGAGTTCTTGGTTACAGTTTTAGCTTATATCAGTTCTGAGTCTCTGCTAGCTGTAAAGTATATGTCTGAGTTCCCAGTAGTGGGTTCTAGCTCCAAGTTCCTGGATTCAGAATCTGGAATTCTCCACAATCAGTTCCAGGGACCTACTGTATAGATATGGGTTCCAAATCTGAAATCTGGTCCTGTTCTTGGTCTTGGATTCCATCCTTCCTGCCAGTGCTACTTTAACTCTGGTATTTCATTAATAAGCATAGGTCTTATCATAGTTTCTTCTTCTCTTTTGATTTAGCAAGACCCAAGGGTCCTGATATGGATCAACAAATACAGATGACAGTGACAATTATAAAGTTTAGGACCATATGAAACATTGAATCAATCTGCTGCCCTAGAAAAATGGGTTTGAATTGCAATAATTAATTCAATTCCCTGTTCTGTTTATTGGGATCTACTAATCACAATATCCCCTACAGTATATTAATAGTCACTCAAAAAATAGTCACTCAACCCACTGTGGTAAGGGAGGATTTCATATTATTTATTTCATTTTAATGCCAATTGCACCTTGCAACTATTATGAGTAATTACACAAAATAGCAGATGTTTATGTAATTATACATCTTTATGCTTGTCTCTTCCCTAATTGACATTGTCTAAGTACCAATTGCATGTTGTAGTCAATTAAACATTACATGTTATCAATATTTTACTGACCAGTTGAATAACTTTGAAATGTTCAAATGGCTCTTCTAGAAATAGATCTCTTTCCATTTATTTGATAATAATCACTCATATTCCCAGTGCAATTCTAACTGATTTACAACTCATTGGCATGAATCACACTGTCAATGTAAGTGCAGGCTCCAAATGGGATATTTACCATTATTTCTCCCTCATTGCGACATACTGTATAGGTAGTGCATTAATCACTTGTTACAATAATGATGGACTTCTAATTAAACTCTTTACTTTACATTCAGTCTCATCTGAGAACAGCCAGGTACTAATGATGTCTTCTAAACCCACCTTTGAACATAAACATATTAATGTAAGTTTAGATATTAATTAAATAATAAAACTACTTTACCCTGACAAATACACACAGGCAGTGTACTAATTATTTAATTAACAATTGTTATATTTATTGCAAGTATGTCTGTTGGTGTATTTATATACTCTAAAAAAAGGAGGTATGTATAGGCCTGTAGCCTTACCAGAGAGCGCTGTTAGATTGGTTGAGATACAAAAATTATTTATTCACATAAAATTAAAATACATATATTGACATATAACAAAATCAATTAATTAGCCACATATAAAAAGTCTGCAATTCAATAGTTGGTTGTATATACCATGACAATCATAGCAAAAACATGCTTTAAGCAATATCTATGTATCAATATAATTGGTTAGTATACACTGTGTGAGGACTTTACTCCTGATGAATAAAAAGCAATAGCCTGTGTCTTATTAGACACCTCATATAGTTCAAATAGGCAGGGCTTATCCAAAACTTATCACTGGCAATTTTTACTTTTGCAACCAATTGTTCTCCTTAGAGCAAACGACAAAGTCTCCTTGTGCATACAGCCAGTTAGTTAGTACAAATATTCCATGCGGTTAGTAAGCACTTATGGAGCAGTATTAGTATTCACATGCATGCAAGTTATGGTCAGCAGCCATTTATTCCTATTTCTATTGGGCACATAATGCGCATAATGTTCCTTGCTGCTGTCCCACGATAATGAATAGTCACTTATAGCTTTATGCAATCCTCTCTCCAATTCATTTGAAAAGCACTATGACAATTTTCAATAATATGTTACCGCCTCTGTCATCCAGGTACCATGTGTGACGCATTTCTCCGCCTAGTAAAACACCATCAGCGGCTTCCTCAAACACAACATAAGCATTTTCATATCCATATTTATACCCCAGTCAATTGCCTCGTTTATACGGGGTTTGCGCATGCGCTGTATGCGTCGTGCATTCCAAGCCTCTGTATGGCTATCCTCTCTTTATAGAGTACAGCAGCCATTTTTATGGTGTTCCAAGCCTCTCTATGGCTGTCCTCCATTTACAGGGTATGACGGGCCCTTTCTAAGGCCTCCCGATTGGGTATCATTTTGCCATAGGCATGCCCTGTATTCACACCAAATCCACGTATGCACCAATGTGCCTTGCATCTCAAGCCTCTTTTCCAACTATTTTCAGACCTGATCCATGCATGCGCCATATGCGCCATGTGCCTCAAATCTCTTTCTGACTGTCATTTGTGTCATAGAAATTGTCATCCATCTTTATAATGACCCGATTGGCAGCCATTTTTCCACACATAGGCGTCATGTATCAAGCCTCTCTTTGAACTATTTCATGGTAATTATAGCGCGGCAGCCATCTTTAATATTTCATCATCCTTAACCAAAAACATTCTAAAAATACTTTCCAAAATCCTATATTTCATTAATTAGTGCATACATCACATGATATATAGAACTAAATAAAATTATAAATATTAAAAAAATAAAAAGAATTATTGCCATCACATTAAACTAAATTACTATATTATACCTCATAAAATACTGTCACCTTATTATAATATTGATATTGTTATCGATATTATGATTAGTAAAAATATATAATAAAAAAATAAAATAAGTAAATAAAATACATTTATAGATAGATGTGAAGGTATATGATACTAGTGAATTTGTTATAACTCTTAACTTTGTAGGGGGTAGTATCTACATATTATTCAGTTCTATGGTGTCATTCAACCCATATGGGACCATAGTCTGGAGCTTATAAATCCAATATGCTTCCCTTCTACAAATTTTAGAGACTTTATCTCCCCCTCTGATGGTAGTCTGAACCTGTTCAATAGCTAATATCTTAATTCATTCTAGAGCTCCCATTGGACATTCCGAAATGTGTTTATACAATGTATTATTCCTAACCTTTTTCACAATATTTCTCTGATGTTCCATATATCTAATGTTCATCATTCTTGTGGTCCTACCCACATATTGTGAACCACAACCACATTGTAAAATGTAGATCACAAATGTGGATCTACAATTAATAAAGGAACTAATCTTGAATTCTTCGGAGGAGACAAATGAGATAAACTCCATTGTTTTTCTCTCAGTATGTTGACAAGTATTGCAATTTGTCCTCCCACATCTCTGGAAATCATTCGGATTTCTGGGTAACCAGGATTTACTTCTATCCATATTTATACCCCAGTCAATTGCCTCGTTTATACGGGGTTTGCGCATGCGCTGTATGCGTCGTGCATTCCAAGCCTCTGTATGGCTATCCTCTCTTTATAGAGTACAGCAGCCATTTTTATGGTGTTCCAAGCCTCTCTATGGCTGTCCTCCATTTACAGGGTATGACGGGCCCTTTCTAAAGCCTCCCGATTGGGTATCATTTTGCCATAGGCATGCCCTGTATTCACACCAAATCCACGTATGCACCTATGTGCCTTGCATCTCAAGCCTCTTTTCCAACTATTTTCAGACCTGATCCATGCATGCACCGTATATGCGCCATGTGCCTCAAATCTCTTTCTGACTGTCATTTGTGTCATAGAAATTGTCATCCATCTTTATAATGACCCGATTGGCAGCCATTTTTCCACACATAGGCGTCGTGTATCAAGCCTCTCTTTGAACTATTTCATGGTAATTATAGCGCGGCAGCCATCTTTAATATTTCATCATCCTTAACCAAAAACATTCTAAAAATACTTTCCAAAATCCTATATTTCATTAATTAGTGCATACATCACATGATATATAGAACTAAATAAAATTATAAATATTAAAAAAATAAAAAGAATTATTGCCATCACATTAAACTAAATTACTATATTATACCTCATAAAATACTGTCACCTTATTATAATATTGATATTGTTATCGATATTATGATTAGTAAAAATATATAATAAAAAAATAAAATAAGTAAATAAAATACATTTATAGATAGATGTGAAGGTATATGATACTAGTGAATTTGTTATAACTCTTAACTTTGTAGGGGGTAGTATCTACATATTATTCAGTTCTATGGTGTCATTCAACCCATATGGGACCATAGTCTGGAGCTTATAAATCCAATATGCTTCCCTTCTACAAATTTTAGAGACTTTATCTCCCCCTCTGATGGTAGTCTGAACCTGTTCAATAGCTAATATCTTAATTCATTCTAGAGCTCCCATTGGACATTCCGAAATGTGTTTATACAATGTATTATTCCTAACCTTTTTCACAATATTTCTCTGATGTTCCATATATCTAATGTTCATCATTCTTGTGGTCCTACCCACATATTGTGAACCACAACCACATTGTAAAATGTAGATCACAAATGTGGATCTACAATTAATAAAGGAACTAATCTTGAATTCTTCGGAGGAGACAAATGAGATAAACTCCATTGTTTTTCTCTCAGTATGTTGACAAGTATTGCAATTTGTCCTCCCACATCTCTGGAAATCATTCGGATTTCTGGGTAACCAGGATTTACTTATATCCATATTCTTAGATGTTTTCATTTTAAATAGACTCAGTGCTAGCTTTTGTTTTAAATTGTTAGATTTCCTAAAAACAACATTGTCACTTAATTCCAATGTATTATTCAGTACTTCATCCAATTTAAGTAAGGGAAAATTTCTTTTTATAATTCGTCTGATCTTATAGGCTTCCGAATTAAATTTGGTCACAAAATTAATGGATCTATCTTTATCTAAAGACATATTTTCTTTATTCTCTTCTAGGAGCAAAACCCTATAAATTTTACTTACTTCTCCTAAGGCTCTATCTAATACAATTTTGGTATAACCCTGTTCTACGAATGAATGATACATTTTATTGGTTAGTCTTGTAAGGGCTTCCACACTGGAGCAGTTCCTTTTAAGCCTCAATAATTGACCTTTTGGTCCATTATCCTTCCATTGTTTCATATGACCACTACTATAATTCAAATATCTATTTTGGTCAACCTCCTTAATATAAGTTTCAGTCAGAATGACCTTATCTTTGGTGTGTAGTGTGATATCCAAGAAATTAATTGTATGGCTGTGAATAGTGTTTGTGAGATTGATACCAAATTCATTATGATTAAGACTATCCAAAAAATTTTACAAGGTGCTAAAGATTCATCCCAAACAAAATTAAATCGTCGATATATCTTCCATAGAGGACTAGACCCACCCCCAGCGTGCTTCCCCAAAATGTGTGTCTCCTCAAACCGCCCCATGAAAAGGTTAGCATAGCTGGGGGCGAATCTAGTCCCCATGGCTGTACCCCGTGTTTGCAAAAAAAATTGTGAATTAAAAATAAAATAATTGTGATGTAGAAAAAATCCAATTAGTAATAAAATATAATCCCTTAATTCCTTAGATAGTGAATCATCTGTTTATAAATAATACTCTGTGGCTTGCATCCCCAATTCGTGATCAATATTAGAATATAGAGATTCAACATCACATGTTATAAATTTATAACTGGATTTCCATTCAATCTTTTCCATAATCCTCAAAAAATGTGTCGTGTCTTTTATATAAGATTTTAAATTTTTAACATGTTTCTGTAAAAAACTATCCACAAAAAACAATAAATTATTAGTCATAGAACCCACTCCCAAAATAATAGGTCTCCCAGGTGGATGATCAAGTGATTTGTGTATTTTCAGTAAATAATAAAATGTGGGTGTAACCGGTTGTGAAGAATACAAAAATTGAAAAATATCTCTGGATATCACACCACATGCCAACATTTGATCCAGAATAATCCTCAATTCTTCCTGAAATTTTGGCGTTGGATTTTCAGAGAGCTTTTTATAAAAAATCTTGTCATTCAACTGTCTATAAGATTCACTGAGATAGTCTATGGTGTTCAATATGACTACCCCTCCCCCCTTATCGGCTTGTTTGATTATAATTTCAGGATTTTCTGACAAATTCTTTAAGGCAAGTCTCTCTTTTTTATCCAAATTATTCCTCATTGGACCTTTATCTGCTTCATCGCACATTTTCTGGAACTGCTCCAGAGTACTTTTGTAGAAGCTCTCTAAATATGGTCCTCTATATTGAAGAGGATAGAAATTAGACTTTAATTTAAACCTCCTGGTGTTTTTAGTATTTATATCAAAAATCTTTTCTACTTCAGTTTCATCTGATTCTATTGCCAATGAATTAAGTGCTGATAATGCCTCTTGATCCATTGTATCCAGGATGATAGGGGACCCTATTTCTCCCTTCCTTTTCATGGATTTTAGGGCAAAATATTGTTTTCTACTTAGCATCCTAATGTATCTGTTCAGGTCAATGAAAAGATCAAATAGATTTGGCCTTGCCGTTGGAGCATAACTCAAACCTTTTTCTGATAGGTTGATTTCTTCCTCATTAAGAGTTTTAGATGAGAGGTTAAAATCTCCCTTGCCTTTTAATTTAGCCTTACATTTTTTTGAGGGTTTTCCCCCCCTTCCCCTTGTTCCCCTAGTTCTTGGTACTTATATACTCATATGTTTTTCCAATTTCTAGCAATGCAAATCACCTCTGGTTTGAATCTGTGTATGTAGCCATATATAGATGGATTTGTTTGAAATTATATGGATATTATACCTAACAGTTTCACACCTCAATGTGAAATTTACATTGACCAATGATGTTAGAGCAAGTACAATACATTTTCCTACTATTTCCAAAGATTTTCTTTGGCACTTAAAATAGATTCACACTAAAATATATAATACATATATATAGAGGCACATTTACTAAAGTGAGAGTTTTTAGAAGTGGAGATTCTGCACATAGCAATCAATAGGGAGACCCCTATGCATTTTTCCCCCTATTTTTAAAACCAGGATAGGCTTAGTAGCCCAGTGCTGGTTCCTAAAATATGGGATAACCCTACTCATTTTTTACATCATATTTTCAGGAACCAGGACTGGCTGAGCAGTCTGGGGCTGGTTAAATTGTTTGGGAGGGGACCCTACATAATTTAAAAAAAAAATATTAACCTTTTTTTTACAGGTGCAACACATAAGCAGCCTTCACATATCTCACTAATACGTGCATGCTGCTTGTTCGGTAGAGTTTGGCAGAGAGAAAACACTGCAAACTCGGGTGAGTAATTCCTATCTAAACTTGCTACTCATGGGGAGATGTCTCAATCTGCTTCACCATTGGCCAACTCGGTCACAGCTTAACTCACTTCTTAGTAAATTTGTGAGTTTCAGAAGCATCAAATCACCTGACTTTCGGGCATAGCAAATTGAGTTGAAAAAAATCCAAACTCAATCAGACTCGATTCTTAGTAAATTTATCCCCAGATATTATCTTCTTGAAGGTGCTAGTTAAATGTTAAATAGAATCTGTTTGGTTGCTATGAGCAACATCTCCACTTTAAATTCTCACTTTACACCCCCTAGAAACTTTAAACCAACCTTTTCCAGATAAAAGGTTGGATCTGACATGGTCCCTATATGATAACGAAAACTTTATTCTTTCAGAAATTATTCAATGTCTAGTCAGAATGTTAGCTAATAATAATAATAATAATAATAATAATAATAATAATAATAATAATAATAATATATTTTTACTTATAAGCAAATAAATGACATTATGGTTACATGTGTCAGCACCACATGCAAAGTACTTCAGTTCAAAGTCCTCTCTTCAGCCCACTTTAGCAGGATTATTTATCCTTATATATCAGATGATCTCATCAAAGTTTATTCAAATGGTCATTCTTATTAGTCTCAAAATCTGTGGATCCATCTTTGAGTCAAATTGATATGTGTAAACCTGTGCAGGTGTGGTCCTCTGCCCTATTTTACATTACATAACCTAGACCTATGTCACATTTGGCTTCTATACCACTTGATTTATGTAACTTTAGTGGCCATTTTAACATATATATCTTCATAAGTGTGCAAGGGCCAATTTAATATAATATATATTATCTAATTCCTCAATATCTATTCTTTTATTGTCGTTTTCTTGATCATAATTACCTTAATATATGGTGTTCTTATACTGCAATCCCCTCTAGCTATATATTGTAGCTTTCCATTAGTTACCCTTTGCTCTAAAAAGTACCACATACACCCTTTTGCACATCTATCTTCTCTAGGACTTTATCCTGAAATTTAAACAAATCTACATATGTTTCAATTACTATATGCATTCATTTGTATTTTTTTTTTCATTTTCTTTCTTTTCTAACCTAGACATATTATTTTAATTACATTAATAAAAGTTAATTGCTAAATATGGAGTGTCCTTGTTAAGTGTACTTATCTGCTCTTGTTCACTATTTTGATACCTGGGCAGTAAGGATAATCTCAAGTACGCCCTATACTTACCATATAGGCATACAGATGTGTCCTCATACACCTATACATTACACAGTGGGGGATGCCTTGTGCAACTGAGCTGAAAGAAAGGTGTAGCATACAGTCTTTTTTTACATTTTACATCTTATTTTCATCTCAGATGCAGTGAAACACCACTCAAAGTTTACTAGAGATTTTGGGCTGCAAATGTAGCCATACAAAGATGACAATGAAGCAAAAAGAACTTGGCATAAAGAAAGGTCATGGTCACTGAATCATAGCCCTTATTACACAGCTTCAGACTTAGGGCCTGATTCAGAGCCGAGTGCTCTGACCAGAGCGCTCGCTTTGAATCAGGGCCCTCCTCCCTCAACTTGGAGCAGCCTCATGGATGCTCGCATAGCTGTGGGTTACCACCCACAGCTATAGTGAGCGTCCATGATGATGGTCGCAATGGTCAAGACCATCGCGACCATCGGGCTTGCGACGAGACCCTGCGGTAGGGTCTCAGTGACCGCAAGCCCTGGAGTGATTTTGGCTCTATCAGAGCCAAAATCACTCCCACTGACATCACCAGACTCAGACGGTAGGCGTTCCCATGGGAACACCTCCATCTGGCAGCCACGCCCCCAGCACGCCCACCAAAGGGGGCATGCTGTCACTCACCATCGACAGCACGCCCCCTTTAGTGCGAGACCCATAACGACGGCTTGGCCGTCGTTATTCGGGTATCGTGCATGCGCATGACGGAGCTCCCTCCATCGTGCGCATGAGCATTTTGGCACCATCGACCCACTTGTGAGCATCCGCTCACGAGCAGGTCAGAATCAGCCCCTTAGTCATACAAATATGTACAAATGTCACATATAAAATTGATCAGTTTAATCTAGCAAAGTAGTTTAGTTACTCCCAGTTGTTTTGTTTATGCAAGTAAGGCACACATTTTAGCAAGAAAGATGCTCAGCATGGCTAAGTTGCAAGGAACCAGGATCCACAAGAGGGACCGTTTGGTGCAACTGAAATCACTGTGTATGAGGACACATCTGTATATTTCAAAAGATGTAAAAAATCTTTTTAGATTTGTTAACAACCACTGCTTAAGATCTACTCTAGTAGAGAAGCAAACCCTACTGCCTTAACCAATCCCTAAGCGCAAATTTTACCTGAATCTTTTTGCTTTTCAGGGAAACTAATTTAGCTCCTTTCTAGTAGGAGTGTGAAGACCCTTCTCCAGCAATGGCAGAAATTTTATGAGAGAAAAAGAGAGGCAACCTCAAAATTTGTTTCACTAAAGCCCTGGATGGTGAGTGGATCATTAGCATTATTTTGCAGTTGCATTCAATGAGCGAAGGTAATGGTAGGTGGCATCACCATACTGTGGCATCTCAGAAGTGCAGAGACCTACATCAGTTGTAATCTGACATCTTGTGAGTCAGTCTGAACACCAGTAGGCTGCAGTTCGAACAGGGAATGAGAGTGGGTGCCCGGCAGATTGGATATTTCATTTCTGAGGTTATGTGGAAATTCAACATTCCTTGATTTGCAGTGTCATGTGGGTACTGGGTATACATCATGGAAGACATTACCACCCCCCTTGGAAAGCACAGTGGCCGACCACAAGTGCTTAATGATCGTGACCATTGTCGGTGGTAACAGACATGTGACACTGGTTTAAATCACATCCACATTAAATGCAGGAAGTACCACATGTATATCCAGAAGACCAGTGCAGCATTCTTTGTCTTCTCTGGGATATGGAAGCATAAGACACACCAGAGTGCCCCTGTTACAACTAGGACCCGGGACACAGTGCCTCACCTGGGCTGTTGACATCACTTATTGGACCATGGAGGACTGGCAACATTTGACATGGTTCCAGTTCTTTTGGTCTGATGGTAGGTTTTGGGTTTGGCACAGATCCTATGAGGCCATGGACTCTAGTTGTCAACAAGGCACCATGCAGGTAGGTGGTGGTTCCATAAAGGTGTAGGTTGTGTTCACATAGGATGAGTTGGGCCTGTTGGTCTGCCTGAATAGTTCATTGACCAGTAACCACTACATTGCATTGCTTGATGACCATTTTCAGCCCTTCATGTACTTTATTTACCCCCACAATGATGGAATATTCCAGTAGGATAATGCACCATGTCATCGGTACCAAGTTGTCCATTATTGGATCGAGGAGCAATCTGGAGAATTCTGATGAGTGGTATGGCCACCACATTCACCCAACATGAACCCAATTGATTATTTATGGGATGCGGTGGATAGGACCATTTGCACCCAAAATCCTGCACCTTCAAATATCAGGAAACTTTAGGAAGCTACCCAGATGGCATGGGTCAACATCTCTCCAGTGGTCTTCCATCCATTTGTGAAATTGATGCCACATCAAGTTGCTGCACTTATCTGGGCTAGAGGAGGTACTACAAAATAATAGGCATCTATCACATCACTGCAAAGGTTCCTTCCAGGCAGACAAAAATTCCTTAGATCTTGTATATTTGTCAAAGCATCAGGTGCATGAGATCTATATCATTATTAAAAAGAGGTATCCTCTTGACTTTCATACTTTCTTATTTGCCATACACTTTCTAATTGGAAAAAAAATATAACATTTAACCATGCATCCCTTGAAATAAGCAGTAGCTGGTAAACTTTAGAAAGGGTACACCTCTCACCCTTCAACAATTAGCATAAAACATTGCAAAAAGCAAATAGCACTACATTAGAAAACTGTAAAACTTCTTCAGATAATAAAACTTCAAGTTTATGTCATTACAGGTTCCAGCTGTAAACCTTAAGAAATTCAGGACCATAGTCTTTTAAAACCAGATTTACATATTTTTCCTTACACGTATGCATACAAAGGTGTCTTTGTCTTGTCACACAGCATAAATCCACTCTCTTATATTTTGATATCTCTGATACTTAAATATACTGTATTTCCTTCCTCGCATAAATAAAAAGGTTTCTCTATCTTGTCACACAGGACTATCCAATCATCATCTCATATCAGGAATACTGTAAACTTACTTTTAATTTCTGCAAAGCATGCACATAACGGTATCTTTTAGTGTATTGCTTCAGAGGGATGTAGTTAATTTACTGGTGGCCATGATGCCGGTTGTCGGAATCCCGACATCAGAACCCCAGCCTGGGTCTAAAGATAGGCATCAAAATCCTGATGCCTATCTTTAGCCTTATGTGGAAATCCCAACAGCCAGCATCCTGAACAAAGATAAGCGGGGCCCTGTAAGGTGTTAGCCACGGGGGTGAGGTTTAGTTTTATGGACCCCAGGGGGAGATTAGGGTTAGGTACCCCCTGGGGAATGTTAGGGTCATGCTATGGGGATGGGGGTTATTGTTAGACACCCCTGGGGGAGGTTAGGGTTAGGCACCCCCCAGGGAGGGTTAGGGTTTCGCAACCTCAGTGGGAGGTCAGGGTTATGCACCACCAGGGGGAGGTTAGGGTTACACACCACTAATGGAGGGTTAGGGGGGGAGAGGGGTAGGGTTAGGCTTCTTACTGCCCCTGTCAGCATCTTCATTGTTTGGGCTGGGATAAGAACCGGAGGTTGATTTCATACCCAACCTGCTTCAGAAAGTGCTTGAAAACCATTACACTTTGTTGATGTGCGTAAAAAGAGTCCCAAATTCAGAGAAAGTCAGACAAAGATACCAGAGACCCAGGGTAGATAGTAAACCCTGTGCTGGTTCCCAAACTGCAGATCATGGATGATCAAATGGAAATGCGCAGGATGTCTTTATGGGTCACTGTCCAGTGTACCCTTTGTGGCCTCAATATGTTTAGGAGAGTCCACTTTCCTTTTCTAAGATGTGCCACAATGTTCCAAAGACCAGACTTACCTTCTGAAATCTGTGAGCCACATGATCCTCTACAACCAATCAGTGCACCTAAGAACTGGTTTCTATTAACTGGTGCTCAGGTTTCTCTAGTGACTATGGGAACCATTGTAAAAACATGAATAATACATAGATATATAGTAGCTAAAGTAAATATAACAAATATGCCAATATCAGTATAAAGAACTCATATAAGTGTGCAAAGCAGCAAGAACAAAATAAAATACATAAATACTAGTAATACTAAGTAACAGCGATAACAAGTAAAATTTATATGGTGATGTTAAAGACAAATGGAACCAGTGCATATTCATACTTATAAATACTCAAATTAAGCTGGATAAAAGAAAAGGGGAAAAGGAAAGGGAACAAGGAACATATTAATATAGGTTTAAAAGTGCAACATTTCTTACAAAGAAAAATACCATACAGGTTGAGTCTCCCATATCCAAAATGCTTGGGACCAGGGGTATTTTGGATAATGGAATATTCCGTATTTTGGAATAATTGCATACCATTATGAAATATCTTGGGGATAGGACCCAAATATACACACAGAATGCATTTGTGTGTTATATACACCTTATACACACAGCCTGCAGGTAATTTTAGATAATATTTTCAATAATTTTGTGGCTCAAATAAAGTTTGAGTACAGAAATGAAATTCATTTATGTTTCATATACACCTTATACACAGAGCCTGAAGGTAATTGTATACAATATTTTTAATAATGTGTGCCTTAGACAAAGTTCGTGTACACTGCATCATCAAAAATCAAAGGTTTCATTATCTCAGTCATGCCAAAATAATTCTGTATTTCGGAATATTCCGTATTTCGGAATATTTGGATATGGGAGACTCAACCTGTATTAGTGGTTCACATAATAAGAATGTATACACACACATGGTGATAAATTATTCATAAAAACTAGGGGTGAGCGGGTTCGGATTTCTGAAATCCGAACCCCCCCGAGCCCTCCCGATCCGAGGCCGATCCGAGTCAGGCTCGACTTTTCCCACCTAACTTGAATCTGAAATCGAGGCAAAACATCATCATCCCGCCTTCCGGGTCTCGCGGGTTTTGGATTCTATATAAGGTACCCGCATCAGCCCCATTTCACTCGGCTGTGGACAGTGAAGAGGGAGGGTGGGAGTTAGGGCTGGCTGGGCTGTATAGTGTAGTGTTGTGCTGTGCTGCTGTTGTCCATACGGGCTGTGTCCACTCCTCCAAAGTCCATAGGGGCTGGCTGTGTTGTGCTGTGCTGCTGTTGTCCATAGGGGCTGTGTCCACTCCTCCAAAGTCCATAGGGGCTGGCTGTGCTGTGCTGTGCTGCTGTTGTCCATAGGGGCTGTGTCCACTCCTCCAAAGTCCATAGGGGCTGGCAGTGTTGTGATGTGCTGCTGTTGTCCATAGGGGCTGTGTCCACTCCTCCAAAGTGGCTGGACTGGACTGTGTTGTGCAGTCAGTTGTCCATAGGGGCTGTCCCCACTCCAAAATCCTGTACAGTGTCCGAGTCCTAAAGGGGTGCTGTAGTGTTGTCCAGGGGGTGCTCTGTCCATCAAGGGTGCTCCCCCCAAGTGCAAAAAAATTAATATTTTTTCTGTGTTTGTGAATTGTGTGCGCAGTAGCCGCACGTGCATCAACAAAGCAGTGCCAAGCGTGCGCCTGTGTCATAAGTAAAGGGCCGGCTGGCTTGACCGTTAAAGGGTGCTGTAACCCCCAAATTGCACTCCAAACAAAATAAAAAAATATTTTCTGTGTTTGTGAATTGTGTGCACTGTGGCTGCACGTGCATCATCAAAGGAGCAGCGCCAAGCGTGCGCCTGTGTCCCATAAGTAAAGGGCCGGCTGGCTCATTTCTTAAAGGGTGGTGTAACCCACAAAGTGCACTAGTGTCCAACAAAAATAAAAAATGATTTTCTGTGTTTGTGTGCACCTTAGCCGCACTAATATATATCAATATAACATAAATGGAGGACCAAACTTTCTCCTATTAAAAATAGGGAAAGATCAAGAACCACTTCCTCCTAGGGCTGTTGCTGCTGCTGGGAGTTGTTCATCATCCCAGAGAGGAAGTAGGAACAGCACTGCTTTTACTAAACAATTGACCCTCCAACAGTCCCTAGTGAGGAGGATGAAGTACGACAGCAGTCATCCTGAAGCAAAATGTATAACTGAGGCCATGACTGCTATGTTGGTGTTAGACGTGCGTCCGGTATCCGCCATTAGTGCAGTGGGATTTAGACAATTGATGGAGGTAGTGTGTCCCCGGTTCCAAATCCCGTCTAGATTCCACATACATCAGGGTGGTGTAACCCTCAAAGTGCGCTCCACAAACAATAAAAAAACTCTTCTTTTTTTTTCTGTCTTTGTGAATTGTGTGAGCTGTAGCTGCACCTGCATCCTCAAAGTAGCAGTGACAAGCGTGCGTCTGTCTGTTAAAGGGTGGTGTAACCCTCAAAGTGCGCTCCACAAACAATAAAAAAATTCTTCTTTTTTTTCTGTCTTTGTGAATTGTGTGGGCTGTAGCCGCACCTGCATCCTCAAAGCAGCAGCGACAAGCGTAACCCTCAAAGTGCTCCAAAAAATAAAAAATCAATTTTTTTTATGTGTTTGTGACTTGTGTGCGATGTAGCCGCAAGTGCATCAACACAGTAGCAGCGCCAAGCGTGCGCCTGTGTCTTAAGTCAAGGGCCGGTTTGGACATCTGGTCTGGACTGAAGGACATGCCAACAATTTCTGACAAGTCTACTGTCACTGCATATGATACTGTCCTCAAAGCAGCAGCAACAAGCATGCATCTGTCTGTTAAAGGGTGGTGTAACCCTTAAAGTGCTCCAAAAAATATATATATTTTTTTTTATGTGTTTGTGACTTGTGTGCGATGTAGCCGCACGTGCATCAACACAGTAGCAGCACCAAGCGTGCGCCTGTGTCTTAAGTCAAGGGCCGGTTTGGACATCTGGTCCGGACTGAAGGACATGCCAACAATTTCTGACAAGTCTACTGTCACTGCATATGATACTGTCCTCAAAGCAGCAGCGACAAGCATGCATCTGTCTGTTAAAGGGTGGTGTTACCCCCAAAGTGCGCTCCAACAAAATAAAATAATCTTCTTTTTTTCTGTGTTTGTGTGTGAAATGTATGCGCAGTAGCCGCACCTGCATCCTCAAAGCAGCAGCGACAAGCATGCGTCTGTCTGTTAAAGGGTGGTGTAACCCTCAAAGTGCGCTCCACAAAAAATAAAAAATTCTTTTTTTTCTGTCTTTGTGAATTGTGTGGGCTGTAGCCGCACCTGCATCCTCAAAGCAGAAGCGACAAGTGTGCGTCTGTCTGTTAAAGGATTACATCGGTGACAGCATCCAAGTAGGCATGTCAGACAGTCCGTACATGTACTGGCAGAAAAAAGAGGCAATTTGGAGGTCCTTGTATAAACTGGCTCTCTTTTACCTGAGTTGCCCCCCTCCAGTGTGTACTCCGAAAGAGTGTTTAGTGCAGCCGGGAACCTTGTCAGCGAAAGGCGTAGGAGGTTGCTTCCACAAAATGTGGGGGAAGATGATGTTCATGTAAATAAATTATCAACTCTTCCAGGGAGACGAGCCTCCAGAATGTACAGAGGGACCTGTGGTGGTGGATTCCAACGGGGACAAATTAATACTCTGTGAGGGTGAGGATGTACACAACACTGAAGAGGGTGAGGAATCGGTGAATTAGGAGGATGAGGACGAGATCTTGCCTCCGTAGAGCCAGTTTGTGCAAGGACAGATTAATTGCCAGCTTGTTTTGTGGGGGCCCAAACGAACCAATCATTTCTGCCACAGTCGTGAGGCAGACCCTGGTGCTGAAATGATTGGTTTGTTAAAGTGTGCATGTCCTGTTTATACAACATAAGGGTGGGTGGGAGGGTCCAAGGACAATTCCATCTTGCACCTCTTTTTTTTCTTTGCATTATGTACTGTCTGCGGCCTAGTTTTCAAACTGCCATCCTGTCTGCCACTGCAGTGTCACTCCTAGATGGGCCATGTGTTTGTGCGCCCACTTGAGTCGCTTAGTATAGTCTTCCATCTACCTCGGTTCAACCTTTTGCACATAAAAACACTATTGTGAGGTGTTCAGAATAGACTGGAAATGAGTGGAAATTAAGGTTTTTGAGGTTAATAATAGCATAGCAGCAGAAAAATCAACACATTCTGTGATTTTAGCTGTTTTTATGCTTTTTTTAAAAAAAATACAGATCCAAAACACAAAACCTAGAACCCAAAACACCGAAGGGTGGTTTTGGCAAAACCAATCCAGATCCAAAACACGAAGAAAGATCCAGATCCAAAACCAAAACACAAAACACGAAAAGTGGCCGGTGCACACCCCTAATATAAACCATAAAAGTTTTCAGTTGGTATATGGTTTTAATTTCCAATTTAGCCTTTGATGCCATAATGTCTTTAGGACCTCATTCAGAGTCGGTCGCTGCGGCCGCTCGGTCATAAGGGAAAAGGGGCCGGATATGCAAATGAAGCGCTCGCAAGTTGCATCGTTAAGATGGGATCATTAGCTGGACAAGCTCCCCCTTCTCGTTTGCAATACATGTCATCTCCGGGCATATAAAGATTAATTGAGACCATCGGAAACATCGGAGCTGGTTGAAGAGCTTAAGGTTGACCATACCCTCTCTTAAGCACTACGATCAAGTCACTGTAAAAACCTCCCATGTCACATGTGCCATGACACTACTTAGTTAATTATGCACTCCCATAAAATGCCATTTGCATAGTCAGGCATGCCTGCGTTCGGATCTCCACTCCCCCGTTCACAAGCATATTCCCCTGTTACCACCCACAAACGGCTCAATCTGTCACTCAAACTAACGACCTGGCTGTGTTCAAGGAGAGAGCAATTTCTGATCGTAACAGCTAGTTTGCGCACGTGCATTGTGAATTTTATGCATGCGCAGTTTAGTGAACATTGGTTGCGTACAACGGAGCGGCTGCAACAACCGACTCTGAATGAGGTCTTTAGTTCTCCAGTTATATTTGCATAGTTTAATTCCACAAAAACGTTTTAATACTCTACTATTGCAGTTGAGGTGGAATGAGACATTGTTTTTTCAAAGCCATTTTGTATGTTTCTTACATACTCGGCAAGACACTCTTTGAGCATCCTCCCAGTCCTCCCCACATACTGGTACCCCACAATTGCATTCAAGGAGGTAGACTACTTTTTTACTTCCGCAGGTTCTGAAATCCTTTACAGGATATGTATGTGAGGTGATATTTGATTAATATTATGACACTTTGTTTCTACACATCCTTCATAATCCACAATGTTAGAAGCCCTTTGAGGTGGTTCTGTAATTTTTTTTGTTTTTGGGAATTCACTTTTCACTATAATACTGTTCGATTTTTCAGCGCTCCTGTATATAAATCTTGTTTTTGTTAGTCACATGATCTATTAGCAATGAAACTCTAGTAAGGATACTCCAATGTTTTCAATTATATTCTCAAGTTGTCTATGTTGTGAGGTGTATTTGGTGATGAACATTACCAGTTTATTGTTTTTCTTGATCTTTATAGTTTTTCCATTTAAAGCTTCCAAGTGTTATACATTTCTGCTTTTTGTGTTTGCTTTTTTCACCACATCTTGGTCATATCCTTTACTTAGTAATTGTTTTTCCATGATCTTGACCTGACTATCAAAAATCTCTATGTCTGTAAAGTTTCTCCTTAACTTTTGGAACTGGCTGTTAGACATACTCCTAATCCAGTTTTTATGGTGGATACTGTTTTGATTAATAGATGAGTTACAGTCAGTTGGTTTTGTAAAGTTCTTGGTTAAAAGAGTTTCACTTATCGTATAAATAGAGAAATCACCTAAAAATTGACCTATGCTAAACTTATGTGAAATGAGTTATCTATATCCCTATTCAGGTAACCTCAATCCGTATAAATAAAATATCATTTATATAGCAAATCCAGAGCACTAGGCTGGCATATCATTGGTGACCTGGCCATACTGCTTGATCACCCCAATGAAACATGAGCAAATTAACATAACTAGGTGCCAGCCTAGTGCCTATTGCTGTGCCAGACAGTTGGAGGTAGATCTATCCTTCATACCAGAAAAAGTTATTGTGGAGAATAAACAATTTGCATTCCAAGATTACATATTTCTCTTTATCGCTTAAGTTTTCCTTATAGAATTGGTATTTCACTGCCTCAGTCCCCAAATGTCGTATGATGGTATATTACACTTTAACATCCGCAGTTACCAGAAATTGCCCTTGTTTCCATTTAAATTCAGTGAGATTCTTGATGACCAAAATTGTGAACTTTACATGTGACCTGGATTTTGTTACCAATGTTGCATTTTATGGTATAGAAAACACAATAAATTTAAGGTGATGGAATTTAATTCCAGCTACTATGGGGTGCACCGAGTCTTTTTTAATACATTTATGTACTTTGGGCAATATATAGATTACTGGGATGGAGGGATTCTCTCATTTATATACAGTAGTCAGCATCTTTCTCTGAGATCACATTTTAGTTAGTATATAAACTAATAATTACCTCTAGTTTATGTTGTGTATTATTAGAAGGATAACCCGTTAGTTACTTGTATCTTTGCTTGTCAGACAATTGTTACATGTTCTCTGCTTGGTAATCATCCTGACTTAATAATACAACCCCGTCACCTTTATTGTCGGGTTTAATAATAATTTGGTTGTTATTGGCATTGGGACCCTATGGCATTTTTTTGGCCCAGTGTTAGATTAAATTTATTGGAAGTTTTAAAACATGTAGTTTCAATGTCCTCCTTCATCAATCTTTCTAACTTCTACACAAAGCAACATTTTTATGTTTGTGAAAAAAAATTTTTTTTTTTCTAAAGACCTTTATCTGTTCATTTGGTGTCCCCAATTTTTTCTAAAAAAAAACATTTTCAACTAAAGTTTTCTGATGAATTTTTGAAGGTCAATGAAGACCTCAAAATTATTTGGTTTTTTCGATGTGGCAAATTTAAGTCCCTTTTCCAGGTGTTCCTGTTCATCTTTGGTCAATGTGTAGTCACTCAGATTGTGAATCTTGGTTTTCCCAGTATCAATATTCAGGTTATCATTCATTTCTTTTTTTTTTACAACTTTTTTCATTATTGAAGCATCAAAAGACACATGGTAAATAGATTCAATTATAGTACAAAATTATAAACAAAACATTTTAGATTCAGTTATAACATAACATATTTGTTTAAAGTACAAAAACAAAGACAATATTTATTTATTTATTTTATTTATTAACAGTTTCTTATATAGCGCAGCAAATTCCGTTGCGCTTTACAATTTGAATCAAGATTAACATTATACTGGGTTGTAAAAGACATACATACATGACATACATAAGGGTAAGAGGGCCAAATAACCAAGTATATTAAAAAGATATTGGTAGGTCCTGAAGGAGGATACGAGTGTCGTACCACAAAATGTTATGGAAGCAGTGATAGATAGCCTACTTAGTGGAGGCAGGAAGAATCTCAAAATAACTTTCCCATTTTGCAAATAATTGTTTATTATGTGTTTCTTTCTAGAGAGAAGCATCCAGCCAATCCATATGGAAAATAAAGAACATTTTGTCTTTAAACTTTTCAAGGGTTCGTGGAGAGCTCTGTATCCATAAATGCAAAATGGTTTTGCGAGCAGGAGAGGAAATTTAACATCTCTAGGAACCTGAGTATCATCAGGTATAACACCAATAATAGCCCATTTGGGTGTTAGTGGGACATAATTCACTAGATGATCAGTGGCAAAACACCAAACCCCCAACCAAAATCATCTGATAAGGGGACATGCCCAGAAACAATGGTAAAGATCAGCATATAATTGTTCACATATGGGGCAGGCGGAATCAACTAAAATTCCCATGAGAAAACCTCTATGAGTGGAAATATAGGAGCAATTAAATATATTAATATACATTTCTGTATATTTAGCAGCAGGAAATGTCTTAATGGAATATAATAACATATTAAGAAAGTTGTCTGTAGATAAGGAAGGAAAAAGTTCCAACTATTGGGACAAACCAGTTTTTAATGAAGAATAGTCTACAAGGGTTCTGAAAAATCTATAATACTGTAACAAGAAATAGCTCCCTTAATATGAGGAGGTTGCAATAAAAAGGTGTACAGAGGGCTGCCCCAGTTTCCTGCCATTATTATTTGAGAAATGTTATTTACATTATATTGGGCCTGGAGAAATGATAATCCAAAAACACCAATAGCATGGAATTGAGCTATAGCTGCACAGTAGTATAGAGGTTTATGTGATTGGGGGTCAATCAATTGATCCACCGAATGCAGTCCTCCTGATTTCCAGACAGAAAAAATAGGTGCTGCCTAACCATTTTGAAAATTTGGATTGTGTAGGAAAGGTAAATGAACTGAACAGGACTGGTGTAATTTAAATTTGTAACGTAAAAGCAGCCACATTTTTTTTGTGTTCATGAGAAGAGGGGTGTTGAGTATCCCAGAAGGTATTTCCTGATCTGTCAAATGTAAAAAAGCAGCCAGAGAGATATTGGGCAAAAAAATGTGTTCTAATGGAGTGTTACCATAGATCTGATGAGTCGTCAGCCAATCCTTCAGATAATGAAATAGGGCGTCAAGGTTATCATTAGTTTGATCATCATGTTTCATTGTTTTTGTTGAAAGTCTACCTATTTTCTTTTTAGACATTTTTAGGTGAATGCCTCCTCTGCAACATCTTCTTTTATGTTTCTAAGCAGTTCTACATATTTTCTTGGTGTCGACCCTTTCCTAAAAAAATAATTTCATGTACATTTTCTCTCTCTTTTTCATGGATTTATCTTGTGTAGAATTTTTTTTAATTCCCTCTATCTTTGTTGAAGTTTCATATGTGTGTCCTTTCACTGGGATGGTATTAATTCATTTCTATTAATGGAGGTAAACCTTCTGTAATTTCTTTGGTAGGGGACCTTGGTTTGGGGAAAGTAATTCTTCTCATACATCTGTCCAAACTTCTATGTCTGGTGGTTTCTTTCCATTAACAGCTACTATCTTTCCCATCTATGTATACATTTTCCCTGCCATCTTATAGTTTCTATTTATATTCTGTCTGTCTTGTTTCCTATTGTAAAATTATGTTTTTCTAAGGTTTCCTTCATATTGCTCAGTTAATCAGCCATATTCTCAATGCAGCTTGTGACTAGTTAACAACCAACTGTAAAAAATAGACATCTCTCCCCACCCTCTTAAATAAAGTGTGGCATGTCCACAGTTTGGAATCAATCACTAGCATTATTCATGAATGCCCTTCCAATTTTCATAAATTCTGCTCACCCTTCCCTTCTGTCCTTACTGTCTTCCCTTATAATCCCCTTCTTCTCCACCTCCTTTTCCACCTACACTAGTGCTTCCATTTATCATTTTCTAAACATTTTGTGGCTGTATTTAATTAATCAGTCTATTTTGTTACCATGTTACTGTCTAGTATGTTTTATTTTGACTATTAAATCCTTACAGATTTTAAAGCTTGTTTTCACCATCACCCTCATATATTTCTTTTCCACTTTTAACCCAAAAAATGAATACAATTTATATAAAAAAAACTAAAAAAACAATATATAATCATAAAATCAGCAGAAATAATATAGCAGCTCAACAAGGCATGCATTTTAAAAATTAGACAGCCTACCACATGAAATTTTGACTCCCTTGGGTATAAATAAGCAAGGATGGGGAGATATTGGAATCATAACACACCTATCTCTGGACATCTTAAATCTTATCTCCATACTAGGATAGATGAATGGCAGTGAAACTTAAAAAATACATAAATAAGGAGGGTAAAAATCTTACTTTAGAAATTATAAAAAGACCTCTGTGTCCTATGAGGCCTGCTCTATCACTGCATCACCATTAATGTGCCTCAAATTTCTAATTCCCAATATTTCCATTTATTTTATATGGTTATATGTTTGGGGTGGTGATGAAAGCTGGGGTGGTTTAAGAATGGAGGGTTCCTGTGTGCAGTTTCTGTGTGGGCCCTCTCCTCTCTTGCAGAGCTGTAGATTCTGGCACCATGCCAGAGTCAACTGCACATGTGCAGGTCTCCAGAAACATGTCACCCGCACCATGTTCCCGATTACTATTCTACTGGGCATGCACAAATTTCCAGAACAATGGCCACCCTGCTAATTAACCATGATTTCTGCAGTGCTGACATGAGACTCTGAAGAGATTAGTATAATATGGTTGTGTGGTTTGGTCAACCTCTGGACCAAGCGGCCTATGTGTCCTGCACGCCCTGCTCCGATTATACATAGGCCACTCTATGAAAAAGCAGGCCATGAAGTTAAAATAATTTAGTTTTCCATTTGACATTTTCCTTTTCTATTTTGAACAGTTATGTAAAATACGGAGCATCAGGGGCCTGATTCAGCAAAGATCGCTATTGCGATTACGCACGCAATCAGCTGATTATTGCATTTTGTGCATGCCTATGCATTGTAGTCCTACTGTGATTGGGACTGCGATCGCAGTGACTGTGCAGACCCATCACAGAGTGATTGACAGAAGTACTGTTTGGGGTGGTGATGGGGGTGGTCAATGAAATGCAGGCGTGCCAGTGCGTTTGAACACCATTACAGGGTCATGCATAAATTAGCCACTGAGATGCCATATGCAGCTTGACTTTCACTACATGCCATGAGGTTAGCAATTCCTGAGTAAGGTCAGATCTTTTGCAAGTGTGCGTAAGGCTTTAATGGTACTCTATGTTACCGATGGTTTTGCAGTCTTGCAATTATGGATGTGTACGGATGTAAAATGGGTGTCCCTATGTTAGGCTGCGTAAGGCATTGTGATTGCAATCATTAGCATATCTTCGCAGTGAGACTGCATATCACCATTGCAATATTGATCCTTACTGAATCAGGCCCCAGGTTAATTAGAGAAAGAAAGTATTTCCAAAAATGTGTAGTGCTAGGTTTTTTTTACATTATATTTTCATTTTACTTGCTGTATGTTTGTGGATGTCTATAATATGTATTTGTAAAATTTTATATTAGTATAAAAATGTTTAATTATATACATCATTTATATTATGCTAAATTATTCCAATTTTTTTATAATGAATACTGTAGTAAACACATCCCTACATGATACAACAATAATGGACAAAGGAAAAAAATATCTGCATTTATTTTTTTTAAATATATACATTTACATACATTAAATGTGATAAGGTTTAAAATGTGTGTCTCCAATTCAGCTTGGTAATCATCCCAATAGAAGTGTACTATTTGATTTATACAAATATATTAAAAGGCTATGCAAATAAATAATTAGAGATGTGTGGGTTCAGTTCTCAGAGAACTGAACCCACCCAAATTTCGGGGATCCGGGGCAATCCGAGCTCTGAACTCTCTGCCTGCCCTGCATCCCTCTCCCGAGGCAAAGCCTTGTGATCCCGCTGTCGGGTCATGAGGTTTTGTATTGAATGGGCTTAACTCTGATTGACAGAGAGCCGTCTGTCATGGCTCTCATCCAATCAGCGTTAAGCCCATTGAATATGGGCATAGGAAGGAGAAAAAGATGCTGCCCACCCATCCCCCGCTGCCTGACACCACTGGCACTCCCGCTGCCGACACCGTTGGCACCCCCTGCTGCCGACTCCCAATGGCAGCACCCCCTGCTGCCGTCAACCCCACTGCCAACACTGCTGGCACCCTGCATTGAGGACACTGCCGGCACCCCTGCACTGCTGCCCCACGTACTGAGGACACCATCAGTGACCCCACACTGCTGACACTGCCGGCACTCCCACACTGAGGACACCAACGGCACCCCTGCACTGCAGACACTGTCAGCAAACATGTACTGAGGACACCGCTGATACCCCTACTTTGCCAACACTGCCGGCACCCTGCACTAAGGACATGGTCAGCACCCACACACTACTCCCCCACATATTGAGGACTCTGTCAGCGACCCCGCACTGCTAGTACTCCCAAACCAAGGGCATCCCTGCACAGCTGACACTGTTAGCACTGAGGACACCACTGGCACCCCCGCTCTGCTGGCATTATGCATTCAGGACACTGCCAGGGCCCCCACTCTGCCAACACTGTCAGCATTTCTGCATTGAGGACACTGCCAACATTTCTGCATTGAGGACACCACTGGCAGCAATGGATGAAATGGTGCACTATATCGTTCATGGCCACATTCAGCTGTATGTTGTTGGCCGCCGGGCGCAACACAGCAGATGGGACGGCTCCAATGTCAGTAGGTGGGAGTGTGCACTAGTATATACCCATCAGATGATGTGTACGATATGTCATTCCAATCCGCAAGATCAGATGACATATTGTTTGATGTATACCCACCCTGCAGGTATCAGGAAAAAAACATGGCATATGTGTGTGACTAGCAAATGAAAAGGAAATTGAAATACATTTTCTGTTACAGCTTATTAAAGCAATTCAGAATTAAAAACCATGCCTTTGGTATTTTTCCATTATGCATAGTGTACTGGTAAACATACATTATCTACTCTTATAATGTCATTGATCCTCCTAAGCTCAAGAACTGGTACACTGGTGTCCAAAGCTAGATTCATGTGTTAAGGTCTACAGGGCCCACATATTGTATTTCTGTATTAGGACACAGACTCTTCATAACAACAGCAACTTTAGATGCAAATTGTATAAATATAACAATTTAAAATTAAGATCAAAACATCAAAAGCTTGCAGACTATTATTTTGAAAAAGTGCAACAGTCAGAACATAAAGATAAAATTGAAACTAACTATTGAAATAAATGTTCATGGCAGAGAAAATGTCTATCTCAATTTATAGTCTGTGATGATGTGAGAAAAATATGTTTTTAGGCATACATATATATTATTTATAAATTGTTTACATTAACAATAGATGACATGATACAGTAAGTAAGATATACTGTGTACACAGAACATATTATTTAGTTCCTGTTTCCTGAGTATCACCTCTGTTAGCAACATAATAGCTACAAAATCACATTAGGTACTGTAAGATGTCCTGAAAGAATAACATTTATACATACAAATAGGAACAATATAGTTTTATATTAGTGATATAAACACCTTGCAGCCATATTCAAAACATTGATCCTAACAAAGATAGGATTACAAACATAAAGATTGATGCATTAAGCTAGATTACTACATTATCATGTTATTGAAAGTAATACTTCATCTCAGAATAATAAACACAAAGCACTTTTTAGCACATTTACAACTGTACTAGAAAAAGGTATGATTACAAAAAGCTATTGTGAATAGGAATATAAAACCACCCCACCCACTATATACAGTACTGTATAATGAATGAGATATTGTACATTTTTTGGTTAATTTGTGCCATTTATCTTAAAATATAGCCTTATTTACTTTACAAACTTTGCAGGTTTGGATGTTAATACTGTATATGTATTTTAAAGCATTATGACATGTTAGAGAGAAAAGTGACAATAAAACTGATCTCCAAGAAAATAATGGATTTTACATTGTTGGGCTCATTTTGAGTAGTTTGCAAGTCCCTTTTTTGAAATGTAAAATATGCATTTTTTTAAGTCCACATGCACACAAAAAATATGTAATTCTATGTACAGAGGTGAGACCGAAGAGGAAATGGGCATTTTAGCTTAGGTCTTGTATAGTAAAGGTGTGTTTCCATATGAGCAAAGTTGTGTGCTGATAAGCAACATTTGCCATTTAAGATATTTAAATAAATAAAAATGTTTAAACAAAAAAGGATCCTTACCTAAAACCAATGCATGTAGTGCAAATTGGTTTCTCCAATTAAAAGGGGGGTGATAGCGTGGGATACCCCAGCTATTATCACAGAGCATGATAAAATGGACTTGTGAAACCCGCAATTTATGGTCTCCATGGCATAGGGGTTTGGAGTGGAATTGAGTCCTAGTTTAGAATCAGTTTGGGTTCTGAGTGGATCAGAGTACCGAGTCGGTTCTGTAGTCGGTTTGGAACTCGGATTTAAAAAACTAACTCAGGTTTTGGAATGCATGTGAACATTTCCAAAATAGCTTTTTACCAATTTTTTTTATCACATTTGTAATCAATTTTCAAGAAATCCAAAACAGATTCTGAACCAAAACACGTGAGGGTGGATTTTTCCAAAACCAAAACATGATGATGAATTAGAACCAATGCCAAAACACAGGGGTCCGTGCACATCTCTACTCCCCACAGATCTTTCTGTTATGCTTCAGGTTAATGTTGAGTCTATACATAAGGCCCATGAGCCTTACTTTTATGCTACCTGCCTCTGAAGTTCTTTAATCATCTAAAAAAAAAAATAAGTCTCCCATATTGGTTGCAGCTAAATTACTCATTGACAAGAAATGGACAAGCCCCAGGTCCCCTAGATTTTGTCTGATAAAATTAAGGATACTGCCTTTGAACCTCTACATACAACTGCCTATACCTTCTAATATCCTTCCTATAAACCTTTAAGGATGACGCTAATTTGCGTACGCAGTCATCCAGTAAATAAAGACTCCAGACCTAGAACATGTGGTTCCAAAGCACAAAGTATTATTCAAGTAAAAGTACAGCAGTTACATGCTATGATCCTCATATAATCTTAGTGCAAAGAGATTATTCAGACCCAAGTACAATTATACATACGCAGCGCTCTCTGGTCCAGATGTTAGGCATCAGCAAGAAACCACTCGTCAATCAGTATTCAGCACAAAGACTAGGAACCCAGGGTGAGAGCACACATATTTATACCCCCCAGAAATAAACAACACAATAGAGAAGTTTGTTGCTAATACCATTGGTCCTAAAGGAGAGGGCATATGTTACAAGGTATTTAACAGGTTGATTCAAATAGACACAACCCAGCCTCTAACAACTGGGGGTCTCTGGTTTCCTGCCTCATGCAACATCCTGACAGTTGTTCATATAATGTACATTTTGTTGCTTGAAGTCTCTGCGGTCCATAAGTTGAGAATGCATGATGCGGTCTCCACACCGATGGTACTAGAATACTGTTGAAAGAGTACGCATCAGTACAATACCAATCACGGCTTACTTATCATGTATAAAACCTTAGTTACCAAATAATCTTTTTTTCACAGAATGAACAAACTTAAATCTTATACTTTAAAGCTTATTAAACCTTTTATGTGAATATGTAATGTGTAAGTATGCGGGGTGTGATGTAAAGACGCTAGTTAACTTGGGGCAGATGCGTGCGCATGAAGCTAATAAACAGCGTTTTCATACAGGATCTTATGCATTCGCTAATATGCGATTAGTTAACAACGCAATTGTGCGTATTAATGTGTGTATTAGAAATGGTGCACTTAAATCTCACTTAAACTAAGTGAACACCTAGCAATGTGGAATGCTGAGCCTTATAGTTCCATGACTTGCTCATGCCCCAGCAGCCCCCACCCTTTTGAGACTCCAAAATTCTTGTCTTTGTTCTCCCAGGGCCTGTGTGGATGCAAATTAGCACAGCTACAAGACCCAAACCACAGATAACACGCTTGGCTTTGAAGGTATTTTATTGTAGGAAGCCTGCTAATGTAAGGTGCTACAAATGACCCTCTTGCTGTATTAGAGCAGGGCCACCTGGAGTGAGAGCAGACGTTATGTCCAGGAAGCTTGTCTACACAGGCTAGTTGTCACGTGGCCATTTGCTCTGTTTAGCTAATGCAATCCAATTTTGATATACTGTACAGCCATTTCAGAAATATATCCTTTAGGGGAAATATAATAATATACACTTTATCCAGAGCACCCAAACTACGTAAAGTCATGAAATGGGCTTTTGATGAATCGCCATAACTTATGGCGATGATCACAGATGAAATCGCATGATGCTAATAGTAATATCGCCACATGTACTAAAGTTTGAGTTTATCTAAAATGGCGCTTAGGTGGCCATTTGAAAAATGGCATCTTGCGATCTCATTTCCAAGATGGCGTCTTGCGCCAGTGGCAAGATGGCGTCGCTGCGATTCAATTTTAAACTGATCTTGTCTCAGCCAATAATCCAGCTTCAACAAAGTATACATAGATAAAAATGCACTTCATCTTATAGCTTACTCTCATATGTTTGCAAACCCTCATTACATACTGTGCTGCAGCTGAAGAGGGCATGGCCATGCCATGTAGAGGGAATGGCAGTTCCTCTCTAACAAGCTTTGGCCCTGCTGGGCCACAAGTCAGGCTCAGGCACAAATACTTTGTACCTGTCACTCCACCCTATCAGTGCGTCTGGCTGTCTGACAAACGTTGTGGTCTGGATAGGAGAGATAGCACAATATAAACATCAATACAGATACAATACATATGGTGATACAGTAAATCTGTCTTTATCCAACTGTAATTATCTGAATACTCATCTCATTAACCATTTATTTCCATTTTACCTTCAAACACCTTTACACATTCCATATAGCCATCAGAATACAAAAGTACCTAATAAACACATTTTTGTATCTCAGCAACCACTTGACATCCAAAGATCTTTTACTTCACCCACATAACACTTTATATACTTTATGTTGCAAGAAAACACATAATGACATTACATACAATGCACTACTGTGGGAACATCTGGTGCACTATTATCCAGGCATTTGGTACATTACTGTGGGGCATATAGAGCATTACTTTGGTGGCAAATTGAGCACTACAGTGGGGACATATGAAACAATACTGGGGCACTACTATGGGGCATATTAACTGGTGCACTACTGTGGGGGCATATAAACTGGAGAATCACTGTGTGGGCATAGTATCTCGGGGACTATTGTGAAGGCAAATTATTATTTTGGACTTTACTGTGAGGCACTGTAATAATATTGAGTAAGATTGTAACTTATATTCTTGAGATAACTTTATATGTCTTTGTTTTCTGTTAATAATAACAATATTATTTAGAGTCATAACTGTAGTTTGAAGGTGGTGAGTGCCGAAAAGTTTTGCTAGTAGACCTGGAGCCATCACTATGAGGATGTCAGATAGGTGCAGACATAAAATACATTTCACACACTGTTTTGAAGACAGACCCAGGTTTATGAGCTCCCATGCCCTTGGAAGTTTTCCAGACAACAGTGTTTCCTACAATTCCTCCCCAGAGAGGATGGATCCCTCCTTAGAGGAGGAAGAAGGGTACCTCAGGGTCCAGGGGATGAGTGGAGACCCAGACCCAGGGAAAGGAGTTGAGACCAGAATGCTAGAGGCTCTTACGGGGCTATGGAGCAAATCAGCTGAAATGTAGTTGTAAATGTTTTCCTATGTTTCTTATCTTCATTATTCTTTTCTTTATAAGTTAGGAGTTAATTTTGCGGTATTTCTCCTATCTCTTTTATTGCTTTTTCTATATTATCATTACCATATCCTTTGACTAGGAATTTCTGACATAGAGTTTCCGTTTGCTCAAAATAATGTCTATCATCTGTACAGTTTCTACGGATTCATTGGACCTGGCTTTTGGGGATGTTTCTCAACCAATTGGGATGATGGTGACTTTTCATGTTAATGTAGGAATTGCTGTCTGTGGGTTTGTTGTAATTCTTTGTGGCTATCCCATTATCTGTGTAATAAATAACTAGATCTAAGAAATTAACCTCTATCTTGCTGATATTGAATGTGAGATGGATGTTGTATTCATTATTATTGAGGTTTTCACAAAATTTCTTTAGGTCCACCTCATCCCCTCTCCAGATAAAAAAATAGATCGTCTATGAAGCTAATCGAAACAATAATATTATCTATAGATGGATTATTCTCCCAAATAGTCAAGTCTTCGCATAATGCCATAAATAAGTGTGCATACGCCAGTGCAACCTGACTTCCCATAGCGGTTCCCTTCCTCTGTATATAGTACTGTCCGTCAAACCAAAAATTATTATTGAGAATAAAATCAAGAGAATCCTTAATAAAATCAATTTTATCCTCATTAAATTGGTTGGGATTTTTTCTTTTGGCGTGTTCGACTGCTTTAATTCCAAGTTTATGATCAATAATGGTATATAGTGCCATATCATTGGCAGTAATTAAAAAACATTGTTGTGGTATAGGGGTATGTTTAAGAATTCTAATGGTGTCTATAGTATCCTTTACATAAGACCTTACTTTTAAAACCTCAGGTTGTAAACTAAACTTAATAAAATGTGCCAAATTTGATGTTATCGAATCTGTCCCTGCTATAATTGGCCTTCTGGGGGAGGATTTACTTGAGTACTTAGGGCAATATATACATTACATACAGGGAGGAACGGATAATCCTTAATCAGATATTCTTTCTCCTGTTTGGTGATGGTACCGTTTTCCTCATAATGAGAAATTAAATTTATAAAGCGTTTTTTCAATACGCTCTGTCAGGTTTCCCCTTAATGAGCCTCTATTACTTAATTGCTTTAATATTTCCTCATTGTATTTAGTGGTATCCATAATCACTACCCCCCCCCCTTTATCTGCCAGTTTAGTTGTAATATTCCTATTTTTTTTCTAATTGTTGCAAAGCATTAAAATCTGTTTGTGATAGGTTATGTGTCATATTGTTATTAGTTCCCAGTTTTTCTACCTCTGTGCATACAATTTTATTGAAGCTTTCTAGGAAGCAGCCCCTACTGAATATGGGGTTGAATTTAGATTTGGGTTTAAATTGATAACTCATATTTACATTAGAATTTTCTATGTCTTTCTTTTGATTAACAAGATATTTTTTAAAGTAAAATTTCTGATGAATTTCTGGATTTCAATATATGTATAAAATTTATTCATCTTATTTACAGGGGCAAATTTCAGGCCCTTTTCTAATAAGGTCATCTCATCTTTTTTTAAAACATAGGTACTTAAATTGAATATCTTTGTAGATTTGTCCTCATCATGAGTTTCCAGCAATATTTTATTTTGCTTTTATATTGCCTCTTCTTTTACCCCTATGAGTGCGTTTTTTATTATTGCTGGTTTTTAATACCATTTTCATCTTCCCCTTTCTCTTTCTAGAAAAACCTCCTGTTCCAATGTTCTGAATCGATTATATGGGTGGGTGTTCTGTAGGCTGTATGCTGTCTAAGGGCAATCTGTTTCCCTGCCTTACTCTATTCCACTCAGTAGGTTCTTTCTCATACCTTCCATTTTGTTCTATATTGTGATGTTGTGTTTTCATTCCATATTCCAGAAATGAAAGGCTTCCAAAGATGTGGCTCATGTCTAGGTTGTACCACACATACTAAACAAGAAATGAAGTTAGAAACATTTGATTCAAAATCCAGTCTTAAAAAGTTTAACATACAAGAATTCATGACTTGCAATAGAAAAATTGCATCTACATGATCGAATGCAGTTGTGGTCTCCAATATATAGGTAAAACCTCAAGGAAACTCAAGGAGAAATGGGGTGAACACATACGTAATATTAGAAGGGAGGTGACCAATCACGCTCTCTCAAACCACTTCCATGAAAAACATAATAATTTGGTTAATGAAATTAGATTTATTACAGGTATAAAAAAAAGAAGATGGTAGTTGGCCAACTAAGGGCATTGAAACATTTTTGGCTAAAGCTGAAATTAAGTATATCTATGAAGCAAAAACTTTAGAACCACATGGATTAAACATAGACTTTGAACTGAAATGGTTCTTATAAGTAAATATCAGAAATGCCTAGGATTTTGTATGCCTTATAATGTAATATTTATAATGTCCATGATCTTTTATGCCTTTTATGATATTTTAGGCTACAATTCTATGTATTTTATTGTGATCATTATTTTACCATCTATTGTATTTTATGGGTATATTTAAGATCTTATTAGTATTTATTATTTTACATATTTTTAGCCTTATGTATAATATATGATAGTTGTAGGTTTTATATGACAATGTTCCCATTGCATATTTATAATCACAATGTATCTTATACATACACATGAGATCACTGCACCAGGCATTATTTAATTTGGTAAACTCTGTGCCATCTATTCAGGATTAATTGATTATATCCTACCTAATTCTGAGCATGTAATATAACGAGAGCACATTGGGAGCTGCAATTTCAGCACCACACACTGCCTTTCAATGGGTGGAACACAGCGTCATACCACATGATGCGGAAGTGGTAGGTAAAATGCTCTGGTGCATGAAACGCATCACGTGATGCACCAGTGCCAGAATGCAAACACTTCTGCGTCACAACGGGAGACACGTGGCACGCACTATGATGCGGGAAACCCCGCCAGTCACTCTCAGCACCAAGGAGCTGATAGACAGCTCCAGAAGGAAAGTGATCAATTAATATACAATTAGAGATGGGCTTTTTAACACCCTATATATATCTAGTCACTCCAGAGAAACTCTTACACCTTGACAAAGACCCAGATATGGTTGAAACGCGTTGGTGATTTTATACTTGGTGTGCACCCTGACTGGGAAGGTAATGCTCTATAGGGGGAGCACAATAATACCCCTGTATGTGTTAAAGTGTACCTTTCTCAAAAGGTCAAATTAGGTACACATTCACTTGTCTGTTTTATATTCCAATTAATTGTAAATGATTTTATGCTATGGTGGCAACCCTCTCTTTGTTTTACATGAACATATATTGTGAGGAGTCTGCATAAAAGAGGATTTACTTTGGATGAAGGAATATAGCTGAAAGAATCTGGAGTGATGATCTGCGGTGAACTGTTTACAGCTTTTTCTTTAATTTTTAAAGACTGTCATACCCACATCTACTATGGTGGGACAATAATATAGTAACCTATATCTATTGGTGGATTCATCTAAAATGGAAAGGTTACTCTTTAATACTGAACCAAATTTCTTTTGACACTTGAATATTTCACATACTGTATCTCGTGAACTATAATAGTGCTTTTTAGTGTGAAAAAATTCCCATTATGAGTACATGGGAACATCCTTTTGATTTGTTTGCTTGATATTAGGGTGATCTGTGATAATCACCATTGTTCCTCTGCTGCCCTATTTAACATGGATCGCTTTTGTTTAAACTATCTTCTGTGTATACAACTAAGATGGCTCCAAAGCTAAAAGATGCTGGGAGCACTGGTCTCCCTGAATTTCACACAGCTAAGATGGCACCAGGTCACAGGTCATGTTGCCTACCAGGATGATAATATGGCGCCATAGTCAGTGGATAATAGGAGTGCAGGTCATGTGCTGCTCCAAACAGAAAATATGGTGCTAGGTAACCTGATGAGGTCCAGTGTGTGTTCCAGGGCAATAATATGGCACCAAAGCCAGTGGGTGCTGAGAGCATAGGTCAGATGACACTTCATGCTGCAATGATGGCGCCAGACCAGAAGTTAAGTGCAGTTCAGGATGCCCTCCATTGGGAGCATCAGAGGAAGGGTGAGGACTGATGGTGGTGACTGATGTGATCCTACATGGTCCATCTGAAGCGGGAGGCCAGTGCAGACTGGAGGTGTGGAGGTGAGTTTTGCCAAGCAGCCGGTAGAGGCAGGTTTATACTGTGCTTCTGGGGTGGTTGCCAGAGATGGTACCCAAGATGCACAGTTGGTACAGATGTTGCTGGAAGTAGAGGCTATGAAGCAAGTGGCTGTGGAAGAAAAAAAAAATTAGTGTATCCACATCAAAGAAAGTTCCAATTTTGGCACAAGGACTGCCTGTAATGAATAAAAGTTCACTGGATCAGGAATGATCAACTATTGTGGAAACAATTTTGAGAGATGAGGGCTCCTGCAAGAGCACTGGCTGCAGTAAATTTGATTGCGGCAAACCAGGCCAGACAATCAAAATCTGGTGGAGATGGTGTGAGTGGATTGTGGGAAGGGGGGGAATGTGCAGGTGATTGGGCTCCCATTCTAGCACCCCAAATTCAGGTCAAACCTGGTCCTATATCCTATGCTACCATAACAAATCAAGTGCCTTTGGTCCCACAAGCTAGAATTTATGGTGGCGTTCCTGTTAAGATGAGGATTGTAAAACAGCTAAAGTGGATTAGTGATGGAAACCCTCCATGTTTGACAGACTTCTTGGATATGATCTTTTCTTTAGGGTTTACTGCTGTGGATTTATATGCATGTATTCATCTGGTGCGTATCCCGGATTATGATTTAATTTTTTTATCTTTAAGAGATTTTCAGGCATTTAGTACTAAGTGGGAAGTTAAAAAATGAGGGGACCCTTACTGTAAGTTTAAATCTTTGGATGTGACCAGGCAAGACAGAGTGAAGATTATAGTTCTGATCAGAAATGAATCACTTGGAATGGCTAACATTGCTTTCAGACTAATCAAGGCATTGTACTCTGTTATCAAGTTGTAAATTGATTACACCAAGGAGGTATGGGGTGGAGCGTATTCTGTTTTTGTGTGGCTTCACCAAGTTGGTATTGAAACAATGCACATACCATCTGCTGCCTATATAGGCAAATATAGGATGCAGTGCTTTTACCCAGGGCAGCTGAGAATGTGCCATAATTTTGGTGATTTTAGGCAGTTCTCCATGCCCCATAGTAAAGTGCACTTTGTGTGGCAAGACTGGCCATAACTCCCAGGATTGTAACCAGGTGTAATTTATATGTAAGTGTAGGTCATCCCTACAGTAGATGCCAATTTTATTCTCACAATGTCGAGGGTGGAGAAAGTAGGCAGGAGGTGGGTGGAGGGGACAAGCAAAGAGTGGTAGATGTGGAGGTATAGGATGATAGAATATTAATGAAAAAGCTTAAATTTCAGAGGATGTTACAGGAACTAGAGCAGAAAAAGGAAGGTGGTGCAGGTACTAAAGAGGCCCCTTTTAAGTTAGTTAAAGTGTAAGGGGGGGAAAACACTATGCAACCAAATACAGATATTGTAAGTTCAAACAAATCTGATGTATTCTCTCCTCTGATGAGAATGATGAGGGAGAGGGGGAAGTTGTGAGAGTAGCTGGGAAGGATTTTGTTTTCATATACAATATCACCAAGAAGAAGATCCCTAAGAAAGTGTGTTTGGTTGAAGCGGCAAGTAAATCCAACTCCAAAGAAGACAATGGAAAGAAGGAGAGTAAAGGAAGAGGTGGGCACTTGCTAAAACCAAAAAGGATTTGTCTAGTGATATAGAATGGGATCCAACTAGGACAGAGCTCAGCCAAGTGCTAGAGCCAATGATCAAGGCTGCCCAAGTGAGAAGTTTCTAGGGAAGGAGGAGACCATGGACCATTTCATCTTTGAGTGTCCTTTCAATGTAAAGGTCTATAATTTGGTTTCACAGGCCATAAGCATCCCATTTCTTTCAGGGCTTAGTTACCCTGAGTGGGTTTATGGAGCCATCAAAGATATGGGAGATTTGATTTAACCACTATTTTTATTGTTAGCTTAGTGGTTAGGTACCACAAATGGAATGCACAGAGTTTAGTTCCCATGAAAAACAAAATCATACCCTGTGATGTTGTGGTGGGCAACATTCTTCACGAGGTTAAGAGGATGATGGAGATGGATACGGCAAGGATGGATGCCATTGGGTGGTCCAGACTTTGGCATTACCTGAAGCCCCCTTATTGGGCAGTTGAAATCTTTCTCCTTGTCCGTTCTTTATTCTCCCCCATAGATTTGTCATTTTTTGTTTTGGAAAGGTTTACATGTAGCTAACAGCTTTATTAATTTTCTCTATCTTTCTATAACTTTAAAGGAATTTGTGTTGGTATTGTTTAAGAGATAGATTGGTGGTGGGTTAGTTTTATGTGTGGTCTTGTTGTGATGTAGTGAATGTGGTCGTATATGTTAATATAGGTGGGAATATGTTTATTATTTGGTCACATATTAAAGTGGCCTAAGTTTGTATTATGATTAAGTGTTGAGCAGAATGCCAAAGTGTAATGCTTTATGTTGAAGTTATTGGCTCAAAAATATGTAAGTTGCATAATTTTGTAAAAATGTGTTCTTTCATGTATTTATTGATAAATATATATTTTTTAGGTTCAATTTCTCAAATAAAAGTCAAATGACATAAAATACATTATACACAAATAAATAAATATAGGGTAAATTAAAAAAAGAGGTGATCTGCACTAACAGCAGGTAAACACAACTGATTACTTTGTGTCATTGTTCATTAAAATTACTCCCCTTTACCACCTACTCACACCACCAGCTAATTATTTCCAAGCCAAGGGGTCCTGTCTGCAATGCAAAGCCATCCTTCACTAAAGAGGACTTCACAATCCTTCTGAACTGGTAGGATTCTACTATTGCTGTACTACTTGTCATTTTTTTAGTCTAGCACCACTTTACCATACTATTAGCTTATTGAGTATTACACTTACATATAATGTATAAAGAGGAAAAGGGACAAATGCTATCTATGCAGTTACAGCAATATATATCCCCACTGTCAGCTGCTTAGTTTTTATAATTATTTTACAAATATTTTTAACATTCATTTATGTGCTTAATAATTGCTTATTATATATTTACAGAATAGAAAGAAGTTTCAAATTGTGTGCATTGTTTACATACCTCCTGTTTCTATACTTTTTTGGAGTCTGACTCTAGTTGCCCATCCACTAGCAGACATGAAAACGACTGCACGATTAAGACATTGTAATCGTGCGATCGTTTGTTAGTCTGATGAGCCTGCACTGAATGAGCAGTCATTCAGTGCAGGCTCATCAATCATCTGCAAACATGCTAAACCTGACATTATCTTCAGGTTGACCATCATGTTTGCACAATGATAGATATCTAAACGACCAGCAGGCACACGCATCGCTGGTTGTTTTAGATATTTTTGCAAACAATTTGCAAACGATTTGTGAATGACTAAACAATCATTATCGTTCAACTTAATAGTCTAGTGGATAGGCACCTTAACTCTGCCTCTGACAGCTGCCTAACTTGGATATGCCACCAAGAGTAGTACCTGACTGGCTATTTAGCCACAATTTACAAATAATTAAAAGGGTGAAGGAAAAAGAAAGTAGAAACACTGCAGTGAAAGTCTGGCTAACATTGTACTGATTATTTTATTAAATTCTACACCATCAAATGAAGTTCCTATTCAGTTCCTCAAGTTTGGCACCAACACAACTGTCAAGTCTACATGACAAGTGCAGGAAGGGGTGCAGTTTGTTTAAATATAATGAGATTCTGATGCTTTGGATATGACAATCCCTGACTCTGATAAGTTACTGGTTAATTTCGACCTCTGTTTTATGTACCTTAATATTTATAACATTTACCAGAATTGTCATGCTGATCTTGCTTCAATGCTGTTGTGTGGATTTTGTTTGTAAATACAATGATTTTCATGAACGAGGATGGTTCAGTAAGTAAGGTAATAAGACCTCTTACATGTGTAATGTTCTTAATTTCATTCTAATTTCTCACCAGGCCAGAGCAGGTACTGCAGACCATTGCTTCCCCTCATGGCCATTAGACTGCACTTCATATCAGTCATGCAGTCCCAACATCAGTTGTAGGATGACTGGGCTTATGAAAACATGGACCAACACTTTTATGTGTGTGGTGTGATCATATTTCTGCATCTAAAGGGCACATCTGTAGCTGAAATTCTTTGCCAGCTTATCAAGGTGTACAAAAATAAAATCGTGTCACGGAAACAGGTTTGGGTTTGGTGCATTGCCTTTGATAATGGCAGGACAGTCTTTCAGTGATCTGGGTGGCCAAGCAAGTCCACCACAGATGACAAATTGTGCCACAATGAAGGTCTGATTCAGGAAGACAGATGAATTTTAGTTATTGATATTGCTGATGAACTGAATAGCTCAGGGGCTACTGTGCACAAAATCATTCATAAGCAACTGGGGTGCAGAAGAGAATGTTCATGATGGGTACCAAAGCAACTCACAGAAGTTCATAAAACCAATAGGATGGGATTGTCTATTGTGCACTTGATGCAGTACAATGAGAATGGAATACAGTTACTGCAGCATAGTTACAGGCAATGAAATGTGTGTGTATCAAGTGACACCATGTCACAAGCCGCAGCCATGTCTTGTTGGAAAATGGTGCTCCTGGTGATTTTCTTAGGTTTGTTGTTGGGAAATGGAGATGATATGCTGTCAACTCATGAAGTCCTCCCATTTGGCTGTACATCATCTCTGCTGGGACTGGATTGGTTCTTCCTCCTTTTTCTTTCTTGCTGATGCATTGCTCAGGTGCCAGTGATAGCATCTTACATGTGTTTCTGGTTCCATAGAGTCGGTATCTCTCATTGTGATTGTCAGCATCTCCAGTCCTTATTCTGTTGTGTCTCAGCGGCATTAACCACACTGCAGCATGTGAGGTTCCAGCATAACATCGCAGCTATCTCTGCTGCAGAGTCCCTCCAGTCTTTTAACTGCCGTGTCATATTCTGATGGCACAGTGCGCACTGCTAAATCCGAGGGTCTACAGCTTTACAAAGCAACTATCTTTGCAGTGTGTGTACACCTCATCTCCCAACTGCCGCACCATCCTGGTAGCATTAATCACAGTGCAGCATTTGAGAAGAATATATTGTATACCAAGGTTATCTCTGCGGCTCTGCCTCTTAGAATATCTCCATCCCTCAAGGCTGCTCTGTGACTATTAGGTCACTATCTTGCCAAGTATCTCCAAGCCCTCAATGCTGTTCTGGGACCATCTTGTTACCATCTTGCCAAGCACCTCCAGCCCTCAAGGCTGCTATGTGACTGCCAGATCTTATCCTTTGTCTAGCATCTATGGCCCTGGGTTATAACTGCACTATCCTTTTGAAGAGAATCTCTCTGGGATTCATTACACACCTCAAATGAAGTAAGCATCCATAACATGGAAACAAGCATCATCACCATTTTCAAAGGAATTCAAAACTACTCCAACAGGAAAGAAGGTCCTGGTGACCATGTTTTGGGACCACAAGGGTGTGCTTCTTGTTGAATTCCTCACCAAAGGAGATAGTGTGAATGCTGTCCACTATTGTGAGACAATGAGGTAAAGCAGTGGTTCACAAACTTGGCCCTCAGGGCCCCAACTAGTTCAAGTTTTCAAGGTTAATCAGCAGGTGCACAGGTGTATTAATTACTCACTGACACATTTTGAAGGATCCACAGGTAGAGCTAATTATTATTTCACTTATGATTCTGTGATGAGACATGGAAGACATGCACTGTTTGGGGTCCTGAGAACAGAGTTTGAGAACCTGTGCTGTAGATGACCATCCTACCTATGGCCCTGACATAGTACAGAGTGATTTCCATCTCCTTGTACCATTGAAGAATCACCTGGGTGGAAGTCAATTCACAACTGACAGTGAAATTAAGCAAGCTGGCTTCATGTCCTGGCTTCAGGTGCTTGACATAATTTTCTGCTATAGATAGTTGCCTTGGTGTATCACTAGAACAAATTCCTAAACAAGTATGGGGACTATCTGGAAAAATAATCTGTACCAAGGCCATACTACTGATTATACGTATATGCATTGACAGGCCTTGTTACCTTACTTATTGAAGCACCCTCATATATTAGAATGAGCTATTTTTTTCTACTATTTCCCTGCATTAATCAGATGGAATATACTATTCAAACAGGTAAACCTATAAATGTTTTCCATTTAGCATGCACCCATCTCCACATACTGTATGTTGTTTGCTGTTTACATAGAGTACACTACCAAGTGCACTTCTAAGATTATGCAGCCACCGATAAGCAGAGTGTGTTAATTTTAGACATTATCTGATAGTATACAGTATAAGTACCTATTCTGGGTATTCATTAAAATTGCTATCTATATGTATACATATTAGGAGGTCTTAGCACTTAGTGCCAGTACACAATGGTATGGTATACCAGCACTTCAAGCACTGAGCTACCCGAGGGCTGCAGAGGCACCAATGCTACCGTCTCCATATGCCAGGCAACCGCTGAGGCTGTTTTAACAGCAGGTGCCTGGCGGCTCCCTCTCTGCAGCCTGAGGATGGACCTCACTCCTGAGCTCTGCATTCTGACTCCCACAGTGGGTGTTTGGAAAGAAGTCATGATGTCATGACATCTCTCCTACAGTGATAAGCATGATAAGCAGTCAGATGGTGGTGAGCGCAGGAAAAGAGCTTCAGGTAAGTATTGTCTGTGTGTGTCTCTCTGTGTGTCTTTATGTGTAAGGAACACTACTACGAGGGGCACTGCTACTGTGGGCAATGTATAGGGGGCACTACTACAAGGGGCACTATTACTGTGGTCAATGTATAGGAAAAACTATTTCAAGGGACACTAATAGTGTGGGCATTGTATAGGGGCACTACTATAAGGGGTACTAATACTATGGGCAATGTATAGAGGGCACTTCTACAATGGCACAAATACTGTGGGAATTGTATAGGGGACAATACTACTGTGGGCATTGCATAGGGGGCACTACTACTCTGGGTATTGTATTGGGGCACTACTACTCTGGGCATAGCATAAGGGGCCTACTACTGTGGGCATTGCATAGGGGACACTTCTACTGTGGGCATTGCATAGAGAGCACTATTACAGTAGGCATTGTATAAGGTGCAATACTACTGTGGGCATTGAATAAGAGATTCTACTACAGTGGGCATTGAATAGAGGCACTACTACTGTGGGCATTGCATGGGGGCACTACTACTGTGGGCAATGTATAGGGGGCACTACTACAAAAGCACTAATACTGTGGGCATTGTATAGGGGGCACAACTACTGTGTCACAACCCATGCTTGTTATCCCTGCTTCTGAGTCTTTTACCGCTCCTGTGGTAAGCCGGCTTGCTCCCTGAACTTGGCTCATGAATCCACTGTTCTCACAGTGAGATGCAAGCTTCATTGTTTCTAGCCTGCTAGGCCGCAGCTCACATCCAGCCTGCTCTGGAGTACTGCTGTCCTGATCATCTAACCGATCCAGCCAATCTCTATCCAGTTTGAGTCAACCAGTACCATCTGATGCTGCTCATCCAATCCTGGATAACCCCAGGGTATATATTCCATTTGCTGGCCCTCATCCATTGCCATTACAATGTCTAGCTCAGTCCTTACTGAGGGAAGTGCATCTGTGCTCCGTTTACATTCATAATGTTATCCTGCTAGTGCAGTTCTGTTGTTGTTTGCTGCACTAACTCTCCATGCTGTTCCACTCTTGTATAATCAGCATCTCAAGCTGCACAGATAATTGCAGCTTGTTCCAGTGTGCTGTATCTGTGCTACACCTATGCAAAGCATCCACCTATCTGCTGAGGTATATTGCCGTTCATCTGCTTCCCTTGTTCTGTTCCAGACTATTCCACAGCTATTATCAATTCCAGTGTTCGGTCTGTACCTGGTCCTGTCATCATTAGAGTGCTCCCAGACTACAGAGAAAACTCAACCAAGCCTGGTAAATCCTTCTGCCAAGATCTGCAACTCAAGTGTCCTGGACTACAGAACCAAGTAAGAAGAGTGCTTTATTATCATCATCATCATCATCATCATCATCATCATCATCATCATCATCATCATCAAGTAACAACTCAGTTCAGCCTGGTTAATCTACTGCTACACTCTTCTCTTCTATATACATCATACCATCAACACTGATGTCCCTGGTGGTCTAGTGGGTAAGATCAGGCATCTTTCTGCTGAAATTCCTGGTTTGATTCCTGGTCGGGGAAACTACATGTCAAGAGGTCTCCTCAGGCTGGCCAGCTTTGCATATACACCTTCCACTTCTAACACAGAAATCTACCCGACCCTTGTTCCATAAACAAATACAAGCATTACATACTGTGGGCAATGTATAGGGGGCACTACTACCAGGGGCACTGTTACTATTGGCATTGCAAAGGAGCACTACTGTAGGGGGTACTACTACTGTGGGCATTGCATGGGGAACACTACAACTGTGGGAATTATATAGGGACACTACTACTTTGGACATTGAATTAGGAGCACTACTACTGTGGGCATTTAATAAGGGACACTACTACTGTGGGCATTGCAAAGGGGCACTACACTGTGGGCATTGGATAGAGACAACTACTACTGTGGGCATTGTATTAGGGACACTACTATCGTGTGACATAACGTGTATAAAGAGTACTATGGTGTGGTACATTACACAGCTAAAAAAGGGATGTGTCTTAAAGGCACATCCTATTTTGATTGATCACATCCCCTTTTCAGCACGTGCCATAAGTACAACCTTAGATTTCCATACCCCCAATTCAAAATTCCCACTTTGTGTGTAATATATATTTTATCACTTCTACAATACGTAGAGATAAAGGCACTCGCCAGACTTTTGAAGTCAAAGACATGCTTTAAGCTTTATTAGCATGCTGATTCTGACCCGGTCGCAAGTGCTGTGTGCTCGCAACAGGGTCAAAGGTGGGCCAGTACAAATGTGTGAGACCCGGATAGCGACGAAGAATCCGTCGCTCCGGGTATCGTACCAAAGGGGGCGTGCTGTCGATGTTGAGTGACAGCACACCCCCTTTGGTGGGCCGGCTGGGGGAGTGGCTGCCCAAACGGAGGCATTCCCATGTAAACGCCTCCATTTGGGGGCAGCCAAACTGACATCACGAGAGATGTCAGTGGGAGAGATTTCGGCTCTGTTTGAACCGAAATTTCTCTGGGGCTTGCGGCAATGAGACCCTACCACAAGGGTCTCGTCACAAGCCCGATGGTCGTGATGGTCTTGACCATCGCAACCATCTTCCTGGCTGCTCGCTATAGCTGTGGGTGGTCACCACAGCTATGCGAGCGGCCAGGAGGCCATTCTTAAAAAAATAAATAAATAACCCGGTCCTGATTCAGAGCGAGCTCTCTGTCAGAGCATCTGGCTCTGAATCAGGGCCATAATCCATAGTTGCCAAGGTTTTGGTTCCACTCCGGAACCTTTATCAAGGCTTCATAAGAATACAACAGACTAAAACAGAAAGAAATAATAACAAAGAAGTGTCACATGAGGCACAGTAATGCCTCCCAGGCCCTTATCTGGTTCTATATTAGAACTTTTAAATGTCAATATGCAACATAAATTGTGTTATGCTGTAACTAAAATACTACATCAAATCACATTTTTCAAATATCAAAAAAATTTCAAATGAGATGAAATACATCCTGTATCTGGTCTAGAAAAATCAGTAAATCAATGCTGAATTTCACTCATGTAGCAAATGCTTAAATAGCATATATTGGGATATGTTAACCAGAGTGCAAACTCATTATGTAACAAAAGCATGTATGAGTATATGCTACCCAGAGTGTATAATCACTTATGTAACAAATGCTCAGTGAGCACATATTAGCATATGTAAGTTAGAGTGTGATAACATCATACAAACAACTAAATAGAACTAAAAACAAAGGCTAGTATAATAAATAAGCTATCCATAAGAATTAATTAGTGTAATCAGTATCATGCTGTAACATGTGTATATCAGTCCAATGATCTATTGTAAAAATTGCTTTATAGATGACAACACTGTATACTTAATATAATACATCACCAATGCAGTCAAAAATTAATACTGGGGAACATATTAAATAAGAAGATAAACAGCATAACAGTGCATGGGGAGAGAAAGAGAAAATGATCATAAATAATACATATACCTGTGGAGCTGAAAAAGTGTATGTGTGCATGTTAGCATGGCTGTGAATGACAGGCTGCCTGTATTTAAACCAGTCATGATAGGAGGTGGTCACAAAACAGGAAATGTGGCTTAATATATGTTGAAAAGTGGTAGACTGCTTAATGTGACTGTCTTGTGGATAAGTGACACTACTCCATGTTGTGTACTGTCACTAGAAAGGTGTTTTAAAGTAACTTAGTTATAATGCTGTGACTAGTTGAAGTGAAAATTAAAGAACAGGAAGTGGGGCATGTTTGTAAGAGGAAGTGTGGCATGAAGTATATGACAGGAAGTTTGGCAAAATCATGTCCAACAACAGGAAGTGGGGCTAGGATCTCACTAATGTTAAATATTTTTTATGAGTATAAAATGCATTATCCATAAAACAAGTCAATGTGTAAGAAACGAGCCACAAACAATGTTTAGTCAGTGTAAACTAACATATGTAACTGTTTACATCAGAAATTAATGTTTTTTTACATAATGATACAGAACTGGTAACTAATGCCAATACATATAATATATTGTAGTGGTAATTGTGAGAGATAACACAGGGGGTCTGGGTAGCAAATAAACCAGGAGATATTACACCCAAATATAGGTATATAGCAGACCAATATATCACATAATGACTATTGCAATAGTAATAACTTAGCAACTGTACAATAAGTAAAAAGAAAAATTATGTAAGAATTTTTTTTTATACAAATATATTGTAAGAATTATTTACATTAAGTCCTCTAGGAGACACAGTGTCCAAATGAAAAATCCATTGACTTTCTTTGTGTTTGAGCGCTTATATACGATCACCTCACCTATCGCGCGGTGGCATCCAGTCTATGATCTTACATTTTAGAGATGCAATTTGGTGTCTTTCCTTAGCAAAGTGTCTTGCTACTGGTTTTTCAGAGTCTCCATTTTGTATAGCCTGGCATATAGAGGTGCGATGATTTGCCATACGTTCACAAAAACATCTAGTAGTTCGGCCAACATAATATAGGCCACAAGGGCAGATTAATATGTAAATAACATGGTCTAATTTACAGTGTAGTCTCCATTTGATGTTAATGATTTTACCACTATGTGGGTGGGGGAAATTGGGTCCCGGAATAATGGCACTGCATGTAATGCAACCACTGCACTTGAAGCATCCTGGTCTAGATTGCATGAGCTCAATGGTAGTTGTGGTTTTGTATGGATTCGTGGTCGGTTGTAGCAACATCTGCTTAAGGTTGGGGCCTCTTTTGTAGGCTATCATTGGTGGATCACTTTCACGGAAAGGTAGGGATGAATCAGTCTTTATAATTGGCCAATGTGTTCATCTAAAAAAGCAATTTTTACAATAGATCATTGGACTGATATACACATGTTACAACATGATGCTGATTACACTAATTAATTCTTATGGATAGTTTATTTATTATACTAGCCTTTCTTTTTAGTTCTATTTAGTTGTTTGTATGATGTCATCACACTCTAGCTAACATATGCTAATATGTGCTCACTGACATTGACATTTAAATGTTCTAATATATAACCAGATAAGGGCCTGGGAGGCATTACTGTGCCTTATGTGACACTTCTTTGTTATTATTTCTTTCTGTTTTAGTCTGTTGTATTCCTATGAAGCCTTGACAAATGTTCCAGAGTGGAACTGAAACCTTGGCAACTATGGATTATGTGCATGCTAATAAAGCTTAAAGTATGTTTTTGACTTCAAAAGTCTGGCAAGTGCCTTTCTCTCTACATATAGTAGATGTAATATATTTTATCGTTAGGTTACCCACAGTTCAGTGGAAACTCTAAAGAAGCACCCCAGCAAATTACAAGATATAAGGTGTGAGTGCTGGTCCACGGATACTATATATATATATATATATATATACAGATCTTAAAGTACCATTTATTGTGTTAAATCCTTATGCTATCCACTCCACTACTATCCATGTCTATCTATCTATTTGGGGATGTTTTATGAGAGAATCCATCATCTCTCTAGTGGTACCACTGCTACCATGGTCGGCGGGTGCAGCAGTAGATTTTGGCTTAGTGTCAGAATCTACTGTGCATGCGCAGATGTCTGGAAAAATTGTGCCCAAGATTTTCCCAGTGATTTTTGCTGCCCTGCAGCAATCTGGAGGCAACAGATGGGTAAGTTTAAAGAGTGTATGGGTGCAGGGTGTGCAGTATGGACCCCCTGGCCCATGAGTACCATACACCCTGAACCCAATATAGAAACACCACTGTATCTATCTCTCTTCAAACCTTACAGTTTCATAATATTAGTATTTCACTCCTCTAATAGTATTTCTATTTTGAAATATTATTAACCATCCTGATCTTTCTATTTTGCAATATCATTAACCATCTGGCTCTTGCATTCATCCAACACCATCAGCTCCCAAAGTCCTTAGCTCTGTGACTATTTACTATGTAACACCAAGCGGCTTTCTTATAAATATGTGAGTGTGTTGTGTTGGAGATTCTAAAGTTCACCCTTTAATTATAATAGAGGTGATTTAATTAATGATTTAATTAAAACATTTAAATAAATGTAATAAATCATGTGCAACCAGGTAAAGGTCATTAACAAAGAATTTATTTACATGGTTTATCTTAGTTTTAGATATGTTTTAATATATGCTATAAAATACCTTTATTTAAACTTATACCATCATTTGTAAACCATCATTTGTGATTTTACTCATTTCCAATTTGTACGCATTTATTTTATACTGTTCTGTGTGTTTTAGGTGCCAAGTAATATTCACTGTCTCTGACAAAAAGGGAATTTGCACCATTATTCAGCATTTTACAATTTTGATATTTATAGTTTCAATTAATATGTAAATATTAAACCTAGACTGAGCATTCATGTGTTTATGTGTTTAGGGTGTACAGCACCATGGAGAAGATAGATAATATGTAGAGCAAGCAGGGGCATTTCTAGAGAGGAGGGGGCCTGTCTGCAATCTCTGACAAGGGCCCCCTCCTCTCTGTCAAGCGGGCGGCTGCACACTGAGCTGTGCGCGGCCAGCACTGGAGTTATAGACTCTGGGCACAAGAGTGCTCCAAGAGGCTAAAGAGTATGTGCAGGTCACCAGGAAAATGGCTGTGGCGGGCATTCTCCCTGTATTGCGCATGCGCAAAAGATGGGAAGATGGCCACGGTGGTAATTTTCCAGTCATTTTTACAGCGCCGTACCCCCTCTCCGACGTGGGACTCCGGAGAGGTAAGTAATACTATGGGTGCAGGGTTTGCGGTGCGGGGCCCCCCTGGACCCAGGGGCCCATGTGCCCCGCACACCTTGCACCCATTATAGATACACCTCTGAGAGCAAAGCTTCCTTAGGTACTGGAAATTAAACTTCCCAGCAAGTCTGAGGGGCATATACTACTGGGAACTTGTGCCCAATTGTGGAATACCGCGGGTATGTGCACTCTTGATACTTCCGGTATTTAATAAAAAAAAATGCATGCTGGGTTTTCAGCACTGAAAACCCTGCAGTGCGAGAAAAAATAAACTACTTACCGGTCCGACGGACATCGGTGGTCTCCATGGCTCCTGGTCATCTCCCCTCCATCTTTGCACTGGGGAGGGGACAACATACAGTACTTGCACACACTGTTGCTGCAGGAGATTGGGTCCTGACCCTGGCGGGAGAAGACAACTCTTTAGAAGGTAAGTATTTATTGACTAATTGGAAACTTACAATTGCTTAATTAGTCATTAGGAGGGTTGCCGCGGTCCCCAAAGCATTTCTCCATAATAACTTGGTTTTTATATTGTATTGTTTATTATGTTGTTGATTATGTTGTTACTGTCGCATCTTTATCACATTGACAATGCTTACATTATTGTTATTCTTATCTGTCATTGCTGTCTGTTACCTCAATTGACCTCAAACTGTTTACTGAACATTACTTAGCAACAAGCACTGCGTAGCTTGACTGATTATTGGCCTCTTATGTCTTTCTATGCTTTTTGAACCTGATAGGCTTCCGTTCTTGTAGTTTTTTGGTGGAGGGTGTCTCACATTTCTGACGTCATTGGACCCACGCACTCAGCAGGATCCCAACGTCTGTGTACAGGGTGATGTTCTCAATAAAGTTACGACTGTTTTTATTAAACTTTTATACCCTGATGAAAATGCTTTAAGCATTGAAACATTGATTCAAGCAACTGTGGTGTTTGAGTGTTCACCCCAAGTTGTCCTGAGTGCTGCCTATCCATCCCATATATATATATATATATATATATATATATATATATATATATATCTCATATCCCCAAAAAGTATACTAGTGTAAATACCACCTTAGAGGATGCTTTCTGTGGTCATTCCTATGGGGAAAGCAGTCAAGGGAAAAGAGAAACATAGGTACTCCTATTGGAGGGGCACAACTTAGTTTATACAATAAAACACAAATCTTTATTGGTCAATTTAAAATTGGGGAATAGAAACCACATTCTCAAAAATTTCTAGTATATGAGCCAGAATAAAATATATATTGCACAATTTTTAATGAAGAGATATTCTTTTAAGAAAGAATGTTTTAATTTTTTATTTTTATATATTCCTTAAATTATTAAGGAGGAAAAATTGTAAAAATAGTGAAGGATAGAGGTGGAGGTAAGGTAATAAGGTGAAATATGTGTGGCAGTGAAATGGTTATATTAATGTGAAAAGTGGCAAAATTAAAAAGTACACCATGGTCCTGCAAATAGTCCAAATAAAATCTCAAACCACAATGGTAATTGACTGAAAGTAATTTTAGTGTACTGAGGATATCAGAGAGAAAAAAATGAATTAAATGATATAACCTTTCTAAAGATAAACATTAACGCAGAATGAAAGTGTTTGAGTGCTTATCCCCCTATTGGATCTGTTTTCCCTTTGTTTCAAGCTGGCGCATTGCAAACACCAGGCGTTGCGAGTGCCTGGCGATAAATCACTGAACTCCTCCCACTGGCTGTATGTCCAGATTGGCTCCTGTGGCATTTACTTGCTTGTACAGAGGCTGCTCAGATGCCGGTGATAGCGTCCCACATGTTTCTGGTTCTGGTTGAATTCTTTCTAGTTGACAGTCTTGTAACTCAGCCTGTCTCAAGTGTCTTTGCCACTTGTGTCATCTTGGCGGCATAGGCCACTATCCAGTGACTCCTGCCTATGCACTCCAGTGTCTCCTGCCGGTTGTGTCATCTCAGTGGCACAAGCTGCATTCCAGGGTCTCCTGCTGTTTGTGTCATCTCAGCGGCACAAGCTGCACTCCAGAAAGGGGATGGGAGTCCAGAGAAGGTGGCACAGAGAAGATAGGAGGGTTGTTTCTGCTTTTTAGTGCAAGACTCCTTTAACCCCTTGATGCAAAGGCAGTGCAGGATGGCCACCTGGAGCCACAGCTGATGAGAGAACAATTGAAAATTGGAAATAGAAAGTAAGTGTACCTGATAGTGAGAGTCACCCAGTGGGACTATGCATCTTGGTGCGTAGGAGGACACATGCGCGCACAGAGGCCCTGATTCAGAGCTGGACGCTCTGACAGAGCGCTCTCTGAATCAGGGCATTTTTTTTTCTTTTAATGGAGCGGCCTCCTGGCCACTCGCATTGCTGTGGGTTGCCACCCACAGCTAATGCAAGTGGCCATGATGATGGTCATGATAGTCAAGACCATCGCGACCATCGGGCTTGCGACGAGACCCTTGTGGTAGGGTCTCATGTCCGCAAGCCCCAGAGAGCTTTCAGCTCACACAGAGCCAAAATCTCTGTGATGTCAGTGGGGCCGCCCCCAGATGGTAGGTGTTCTCATGGGAATGCCTCCGTCTGGGCTGCCACCCCCCCAGCCCACCCACCAAAGGGGGTGTGCTATAACTCAACATCAACAGCATGCCCCCTTTGGTGCGAGACCCGGTGCGATGGATTGCCTGATGCTATCCGAGTCTCACGCATGCGCACGATGGAGCCAGCTCAGTCTTGCGCATGCATTCTGGGCCACCATCGACCCGGTTGCGAGTGCTCAGCACTTGCGACCGGGTCGGAATCAGGCCCAGATGTCCCAGAGAAGCGTACTACATGCCTTTCACCTGGCGCTTTCTCATGGAAGATCCTATTCTTCCATGAAACAGCTTCGCCTTTGTAGACTTAGTAAAAAAAGTTTGAATAATTGGTTAACTTAAATCAAAAACTAGCCCTAGACCTGAGCCTGGTCTAGTATTGGAAAATAGGAGGGGAAAGGATGTGTGACTTGCCCTATTCTCCCATAACCAGAACCAGACTGAATAAAAACAAAACAAGTTAGAGACAAGGAAACACTATTAATAAACAAACATTCCAATAATTTTTTAAAGTGGAAACTTAGGGCCTTATTCAGACCTGGTCGCAAGGCTGCGTTAGCACACAGCTGTCTGCATCCAAAGTATGCAAATCCTGCGATTTCTAGCAAGACATTAGCACGTCCACTATGTTTTGCTGTGCGAACGCGGTATGTATTTAGCTGCCCACCAGCCTGACAGAAGACGCCCACTTTCCCTTAGTAACATATGTCATCTCCAGGAAGTGTATTAAACAATCGGTAACATCGTCTGACATCGGACCCATACGCAGTACTTGTGGTTAACCATATCGTACCGCAAGCACTGTGAGTGCTGCTGTGTTTAATTCAGCCATTTGACATGTATGCTGATTATGCGTCTTAATTATGCACACCCCTGAAATGGCATTTAGATGCACAGACATGCCTGCATTTGCACCACCACACCCCTGTTATCTGTGTACAGGGTGCGAACGCTTCCTGATCGCATGGACTAGTTCGGGCACATGCACTGTGGGCCTGATTCAGAGGTGCACGCTATTTGCATGCACTCGCTCTGAATCAGGGCATCCCTTTTTTAAAAACTTCTGGCCTACAGGCCACCCCCACAGCTTCTGCGAGTGGCCTGGTGATGATCACGATTATTGTGACCATCGGCATTGCGAGGAGACCCTTGTGGTAGGGTCTCAGCACTCGCAATGCCAAGTGGACTTCCTGCTCTAATAGAGCAGGAAGTCCACTACTGACATCACAAGTGATATCAGTAGGGCCACCCACAAATGGCAGGTGTTCCTTCGGGAACACCTCCATTTGTAAAGCCACCCCCTCTGCCTGTTTACAAAATGGGGTGAGCTGTCAATCAACATCGACAACTGCCCTCTTTTTATTGTGAGCCCCGGAGCGAGTGATTGCTCACTCGCTACGGGGCTTGCGCATGTGCATTGCACACGCCACGTGTGCACATTGGCCCACCATCGACCCTCTTACAAGTGCAATGTGCTCATGACTGGGTCTGAATCAGGCCTTGTGTCTTGTATGCATGTGCACATTGCAAACATGGGCAGCCTGCGTGCGAATGCAGAATTGCGACTGGGTCTGATTCAGGCCCTTAATCCAAACAGCAAATCACAGGCCTCAGGATTCAAAGCAGAGTAACAGTCTAGGCAAAGTAAATAATTATTTATTAATTATGTAATTATGATTTGATGATACAAGTCTGTATCTGTGAAGAAGCTTCAAGAAACAGCCTATATGCCTGAATGAGAAGGTCTAGGCCAAGCATAAGGTTTTTTTACATTCTGATATAAGTGATGGAGATGGAACTTGAAAGTGGGGACACAGGACATTAACTAATTGTCTAAACCCAAATGTATTAATGGTGGATATTGGATTCAGGGCCTGATTCAGAGCCGGACGCTATTTGCGCTCGCTCATTCAGAAAAAAGGGCCGGATATTTAAATAGAGCGCTCGCTCTTTACAGTCTGTTGACACCTCTATCTCTGAGCGAGCGAACGAAATATGCGCTCGCTATTTTATAAAAACGCCCCCTGGCCATTCGCATCATACGTCATCTCCGCTATTTATTTGATTAATCGAGTACATCGAAAGGCGTCTGAACTGCTCGCAGTGCTTGTGGTAGGATTTTCCTACCGCAATCATGTGAACAGTTCAGGCTAAGAGATAACCAAGTGACGTGGCCGATGACGCTGCTTTGTTAATTTTGCACACCCTTAAAATGCCCATTTTGACTGTTTGGCACTCCTGCGTTTGGATCTCCACTCCCCGTTTTCAAGCACCTTCCTGTATTACCACCCACAAACGCCTCATCCTGTCACTCAAATTAGCAGGCACTCGCAATTTTGCGAACACACGATTTCCAACTGCAATGACTGGTTGGTGCATGCACATTACGACCCATACGCATGCGCAGATGTGCGAACATTGCTCGGTGCGAATGAACGGCCGCTTACGAGTGGCTCTGAATCAGGCCCTCAGTTCTAATGCTAAAATATCCATTGTGGCTTTAGTAAACTGTGCAACAAGATGGTTGTGTCATACTTGGTTCCTCTTACAAATTATTTATTTTACAGTCAATTGATATTTTAAACTACTAATCTAACTTGGTCCCTTTCTGTGATATCTGCGATAAAGATTAAGCAGTAGCAGCCCCCAACAAGCAATGATTCTTCTTTGGAATCCGAGACAGTGGAGGTGTCAGCCTTTGCAAATTGGATGCAGGAGGACAACATCCAATCATTAATGAGGAAATTGTTGATGAAGGTGTTGGCATTGGAGATTTCAAGTGCTGGCATTTATCTATGAGAGAAACTCTCTCGCTCCGGAGCTCGCTACAAAAGGTGCAGCTGTCGATGGTGATCGACAGCTCGCCCCATTTTGTAGGTGGGCCATGGGGGTGGTTTCCAAAATGGAGGCGTTCCTTAAGGAACACCTACCATTTTGTTGGCGGCTGCACTGACATCATCAGTGATGTCAGTGGAGAGCTTCCTGCTCCATCAGAAAGTTCCCTGGGGCTTGCGAGTGCCCAGACCCAACCTTAGGGTCTGGTCACAAGCCCTGATGGTCGCGATGGTGATCACCATCGCGACCATCACCCTGGTCGCTAGCTAAGCTGTGGGTGGTAACCCACAGCTTAGCTTGCGACCAGGAGGCCGCACCAAAAAAAAAGAACCGCCCGCCCTCATTCAGAGAGAGTGATCGCTTCTTGCGACCGCCTCTGAATGAGGTCCTGTATCTTGAAAACTTGCTGGTTTGATGATATTTCTTTGCATGTGTGAGAGATGTGAAGGAGAATAGGAGAAGGAAGCTGGAGGAGTATGTGAGCTCTACTGAATAGCCGGTGTCTGAACAAATGTATGAGACTTAAAGCCCCTAGCTACTTTGGGCAACTTCAGGTATAACTGGCTGGTGTCTGACTCAGACTTGACTGGATCAGGACTTGGACAGAACCAGACTGGATCTGGACTTCGATTGAACCAGATTGGATCCAGACTTGGAATGAACTGGACTGGATCTGGACTTGGACTGAATCAGACTGGATCCAGGCTTGACTAGATAAGAAATGGTGCTGGCATGTCACTGGACCAAGATACGGCTTGAGCAAGAAGCACCTTCTACAGGAAAGAACTCAGAGGAGCACATAGTAGACCAGACACAAGCAGAGCTGTGGAAGATGTTGCATTGGTGACCAGACAGTGTAACAGGAAGTCCTTTAATAGCACAGCCAAAGCACTGATTGGCCAGGGGACCAGGAAGAGTTTTACCATTAGTGATGCAGCAGTCAGCTGACTTGACCAAAGATTGTGACACCCATACTCTGCTGTTGATGGGAGACACCACACATGAGATATCAGGACAGCCAGCACTGGGAGACAGTGGGCACCAGTGGGGTTCAGAGAGATCAGGTATCATCTGTGACCTGAGAAGAAGGAAAAACATGGCATAAAACTGCAGACGTGACCAGCAGCAGCGGGTTTGACAGCCTGCAAACACCCACATATGTAAATGCAGGGGTTTTGGTCTGAGGGCTCTGGCAGTAGTTGTGATATTAACATCTTCATTAGCATCAGATACTCATTATCATGTTTTACTTCAACAGTAGCATCCTCATTTTTTATGTCACCCTCATATATATCATATGTTACTGCTACTCTCCTTTACATTTACAGAGGGTGCAGAAATGGTGTAAGGAGGCTTCTCTACAATAACATTGTCAGGAATGTGAGACTCACACATTTCATGTGTTGAAACTCTTACACTCTCCTGAAAGATCTGTAAAGTTTGTGAACATTTTGATCCTCAACCACTGTGCCAAATGTAATGGGGTGAGAGTTCAGAAAATGTGAGAGTTTAGCAGTTATCTCTCACATTGGTCGAGTTTTATCTTCAAAATGGGAATACATCTGAATGAGATTTTACATCATGAGAGTTTTTTGAGTCTTAAAAAGTTTGCTCTGTTGCTTTGTTTAAAGACTCTATTTTATTGGCCGAGTTTAAAAAGTGTAAGAGAACTATATCCACTCCTGGACTTCAGAAGTTACCATGCAAGTTGGCACTTTCCATAAGGAGTTAATCTCATTCCATATACTTCCATCAGCTGAGAGTCTTATTATCCTGGGTCTTCCAAGGCTTCAAAGCATACTCCCACTTTGTAATCTCAGTGCCATCATACATGCATGCCATCTATCAAACCTTCACATCATATCATCCAGAGTTTGGTCATTTCTCCAGAGGACCCTCTTCCAGCTCTATACAAGTCCTTCAGGGATGTATTCAGTAAAAAGGCCACTGAGATACTTCAAGCTCATCAGGAGGGGGACTGCTCTATATTTTTACTGCCTGTGGTAATGCCTCCTCAGGGAAGAGTGTTTCCTCTCTCTCTCTCAAGCAGTATCTGAAAACATCAAGGAGAACCTTGAGCACTGGTTCATTATGGAGTCTAAATCACCTGCAGGAGCTGGTTTATTCTTTGTCAAGAAAAATGATGAAGGGCTGAGACCATGCATTGATTACAGGGGTCTGAATGCCATCACTGTCAAGAACAGGTATCCTCTACCACTAATCTCAGAACTATTTGACCATATAAAAGTGGTGAAGGTTTTTTCTAAATTAGATCTCTGGGGGCCCTGTAACCTAATCAGGATTCAAGAGATGAGTGGAACACAATTCGCAGGATAGTCACTACGAGTACTTGGTCATGCCTTTTGGTTTAAGCAATGCACATGCTGTTTTTCAAAAGTACATGAATAAAATTTTTTGAGACATGATATACAAGTATGTAGTGGTATATCTAGACAACATCGTGATCTTCTCTAAAGCTTTAGTGAGTCTTTGTAAGCATGTAAGCGAAGTGCTGTCATGACTTTGGAATAATCAACTCTTCTGAAAGTTAAAGAAATGCTCCTTCGAGCAAAAGAAGCTGGCAATCCTGGGTTATATTATTTCATGCTTGTGTCTCCAAATAGACCCTGAGAAGCTGTCCGCCATTTTCAACTGGCCCCATCCAGTGGGTTTAAAGGTGATACAGATACAACATTTACTGGGCTTCTGTAACTTTTTACTTTTTTCATCAGGAACACTTCGCCTGTTGCAGCGCTCATCACTGCCATCACAAAGAAGGTCCAAGACACCCAGGTGTGGCATCCTGAGACAGAGGAACCTTTTGACCACTTCAAGCAGTGTTTCATCTCTACTCCCATCCTGAGGCAACCCAATTGTTACCAGTCATTCTTTCTAAAGGTGGACGCCTCAACGTTTGGGGTTGGGGCAGTGTTCTCGCAGAATGATGAGGTGGGAAAGTAGTACTCTTGTTGCTTTTTTTTCTTGCAATTTCTCTATGCTGGGGAGAAACTACACCATAGGGGACAAAAAATTGTTAGTCATCAAGCTATCCATGCAGCCACCTGTTGGTAGGGGCAAAATTTCCTGTGATGGTTTACACCAACCACAAAAACCTTAATTACCTCAAGATGGCTAACTGTTTAAATTATCATCAATCTAGATGGTCACATTTCTTTGACCACTTTAACCTGGTGATCACCTACCACCTGGGCAGCAAAAACATCAAAGCTGATGCATTGTCCTGGGCATTCAGTTCTGCTAAAGGGGATGAAGTTTGAGAAAATAAGCCTATTCTGAACCTGGCCTGCTTTTTAGTGCTAACTATTAAGGTCAAATTTCCCCCAGGAGAGACATTCACAGCACCTGAGCTCCATGCAAAATTGCAAAAAAATGGTTGCATGGTTCGCGTTTCATCGGTCATGCATTTGTGAAAAAAACCCTGGAGCTAATTCTTAAGGGTATTGATGGCGAACGATCCATCAAGATGTTAAGGACTTCATGGCAGCCTGTTCTATCAACACTAAAAAACAAGGTTCCACCTCACTCACCATTGGGTCCTCTGCATCCATTGCAAGTGCCTGACCATTCTTGGACCAATATTTCCTTGAACTTTGTCACCAATCTGCATTTTTCTCACCTGACTTTTCCTTCAACCATTGGTAGCGTAGTCTCGGTCAGCTGACGCTGATCTCCAATGAACTGCTACCATAGGGTATATAACTGGGCTCTGGACACCAGGAAGTTGCCTGTGAAATGTTGTCACTACTGGTGTATGCTTGTTGTCATTCCATTCCAGGTTCCTGTTTCTCACATTTGACTTATTGCCAAATATCATCTTGATACCACCCTCCGGTGCTTCTGGATTTGCACGTTGTGTATTCAGTTAACACAACTGAGTACAACTACTGAACCATCCTAGGGTGCATCTATATTTGCACCTTGTGTACTCAGTACACACAACTGGGTACAATTACCGAACCAACCTCCAGTACGTCTGGATTCGCACGTTGTGTACTCAGTACACTGTCAAGCTATCAATACCATCTGTGTAGTAGTAGACAGCTGTCCATGACAATGTGAAGTGGTTCTTTAGTATGTGGAAGGAGGTGAAGAATTTGTGCAGAGCCTCTTTGAGGTATAAGGTGTTTGTGGACAGGAAGAGGGTTCCTTTACTGAGTGCTGGTGACAAAGTTTGGTTGTCAACCAAACATCTGTGATTGATGTTGCCAATGATGAAATTTGCTCCAAGGTTCATTGGGCCATTTCAGATACTCCAAGTGGTCAACCCAGTGGCATATGACCTGAAGCTTCCTGGCACACTTAGGATACCAAACGTGAGTATGAGGTGAAGCAGATGCTGGACTCTAGAGTCTCTTAAGCCACATTTCAAATCCTTGTGAACTGGAAAGGACATTTCCTGAAGAACATTGTGGGTCAAGGCTTTGTATATTCATGCACCTCAAGTTCCCAAGAGATTTCATCAGAAGTTACCTGGCATGCCATTGTGGGTTCTTCGGTGCCCAACCCTATATGGGGGTAATGTCACCCCCGGATCCCAGTGTTTACCTACCAGGTCTGGCAGCACTGTTTGTCATCTGGGCAGCAGGCACGTAGTCCCCGACACCTGCTGTTGAAGTTCCCAGCTCCCCTTCTGACTTCAGCAGCAGTGCATCTCCATGGGAGTGGCTCCCATGGGGCACCACTCAGAAGAAAATATGACAGGGACACCCAAAGATGGCGTTATTTTGGGTGGCGGGATTGAAATCCCAGTATAAGGAGGATCTGGGGCACTTCTCATTTGTCAGAGTATAGGCTCCCAAACCATACCCAGCATCCCAGTAATTACATCTGCTCAATTCTTACCTTGGCTTCAGTTGTAACCTGACTCCATCTTATTCTTGGTACTGCGCTTGGCATTTGACCTTGGTTTTCCACCGTGACCTGTTTATGTCTGCTCCCTGGTACCATCTTTTCTGTTTGTTTCTGACTTGGTGTGTCAACTATGTGGTATGCCGGCATTGTACTCCACTCTATCCAGAGAACACTGGAACCTGTACAAGGGAACAGAGGGCCTGATTCAGACCCAGTCGCAAGTGTTGTGCGCTCACAACCGGGTCAATGGTGGGCCAGTGTGCATGCGCGATGTGCACACTGTGCATGCGTGAGCACAGAACAATCCCTCCGGGACTCACTACAAAATGGGTGGCTGTCAATGTTGATGGACAGCTCAACCCCTTTTGTAGGCATGGCCGGGGGGTGGCTTCACAAACGGAGGTGTTCCCAAGCGACGCCTGCCATTTGTGGGTGGCCTCACTGACATCGCTAATGATGTCAGTGAGAGAGCTTCCCGCTCTGTTAGAACCAAAAGCTCTCTGGGGCTTTCAGCAATGAGATCCTACCACAAGAGTCTCATCGCAAGCCCGATGGTCGCGATGGTCTTGACCATTGTGACCATCATCCTGGTCGCTCGCATAAGCTGTGGGTGGTAACTCACAGCTATGCAAGCGGCCAAGAGGCTGCAACTTAAAAACAAAGCGCCCGGCCTGATTCAGAGCGAGTGCTCGCTTTTTGTGAGTGCCTCTGAATCAGGCCCTGAGTCTGAGGGCTGCGACCTGCATGTCAGATGCAGCTACAGTAAGTCCAAGCCTCCTTGTTGAGGTCCCTGGTGGATACTGTCAGTACATTAGACTCTGCACCTCAGTACTTGCTCTTGCCAATTCTGAAGTATGGGCTAGCATCCACTATCCATCTATGATTTGCAACAGGTACAGATTATGGGGCAGATACCACTGCACATAATTGCTGACACTAGAAAACAATATGCATGTTTTAAAAATTCCTTTGCACAAACACTGGTAATTGTTTTCATGCACCAGGAACAGAACAGGTCTCCTTTGCAAGAATGGTATTGGGGTGAGGTGATGGGCAGATTAATTTTTCTGTTTATTATCCATTGATCTAATGGTTTTACAGTTGTCAAGGAAGTTAAGTACTTAACTGGCTAATATGTTTTTTTATATGTCCGCAAAATGTTAATTATTTTTTAGTATCAAATTATGTAAAAAAAAAAGCTATTTTAATCAGATTCAGTATAATTATATTAACAGATATGCAGATTTGTTGATAGATAAAAGCATACTGAAATAAGGGTTAAATAGCTCAAAATGACATAATTTGAGTATTATAAAAAAAAATCAACAATTCAAGGGGCATTTTTGAGAAGAACAGTTTTCTAAAGAAAAAAAGAATTTTATATACACCATAAACTTTTTTTTAGTTAATCATGCTGCGGCTTGGGGTGTCAGTGATCCAGAACACAGGACCCATTCAGCACATGCACAGAACAGGTCCTGCATAGGCAGAGACCACTCAACACTGGAGATGTACATTAAACATTGGATTAACATACATCTCTGATTCAGGCCCAAAGAGCGCTAAACATGAATGAGTAAAATATATTTAATAGGTAAAAATAGTTTCACACAATTATCAATAAAAATATTATTAAGCATAATAATAACACTACGCACAATGCTTTTCAAACTTATGAGATGACACAAAATACCAATAATAGAATTAAAGTAATATACAATCTAATGGGGAATCACCTATGCAATAGGTGTCCCAGTCATACATTCATATAGATTAAAAGACTATGGTATGTGTATCTCAGTCCCTGAAGTGGAGTAAATAATTATTTCACTGGGTCTTAATAAAAAAAATTCCTTATGGATGTGTCGGAGATTAAAAACATTCAGTAACAGAACTTTTTTAGAGAGATTCCATGTAAGTATAAAGTGCCCATTGGGATACTGGTGTTGGGCAGCACAGATGGTGTAATGGTTAGCATTACTGCCTCACAGCACTGAGGTCGTGGGTTTGATTCCCACCACTGCCCTACCTGTGTGGAGTTTGTATATTCTCCCTGTTCTTGCGTGGGTTTCCTCCGAGTACTCCGGTTTCCTCCCACACTCCAAAAATATACTGGTAGGTTAATTGGCTCCCAACACAAATTAACCCTAGTGTGTATGTGTGTGCGCATGTGATAGGGAATATAGATTGTAAGCCCCACTGGGGCAGGGACAGATGTGAATGGCCAAATAGTCTCTGTAAAGCGCTACAGAATATGTGTGTGCTATATAAATAACTGGTAGTAATAATAATAATAATAAATAGACTATAATGCCATATTTAAGTTGCAAGTATGTAGGGAGGTGCAGTACTTTGATCACAGACACTAAACAAATGTAAGTGGCTTACCACCGATGTGCTAGAGTACTTCCCAATGTTGGTAGCGAGGATGTTTACAAGGAACCTGGTCTGTCAGCAGTCTGCAGAGGCTTGGACTTTTAAAACAGGGATCTAGTTTGAATAGCAAGGGCACCCTTTTTTGTGTTTCTCCACTTCTCTAGTACAAAGGTTTAGTCAGAGCAAATGACTACTGATGACACTGTAGGTAGTTTTAAACTCAAGTGCACCAATAGATTTTTAGAGTAACATAAGTAGAATTAGTCCTATATCACCTGTACTTGTGTGTATTAAAAACTTGATTAAAATAATTTCAGATATAAAAATTAGTCCTAAAACATGTATCACACAATTAATTTCACAGAGAAAAACTTTTTCCTACATTAACAGTTAACAAATTTTGTTTTCCATGGCAAAAATTATTCTGTGTACAGTCTTCTTTCTATGTGCCAATTCTTTTTACATTCAGTATAAATGTCTTCCTTCTTCTCAGACAATGGTATTAAAGTGATGAATAAAAGCTAATTAGAATTTTATGAAAATAAATGATTATTTGTTATAATGTTTCCATAGAAAATAAACAAAAACAATATCAGATAACTAATAATTCAAGGATAGATACTGTCCAGGAGATCACTCTATTTTGATGCCTGATACTTTTTGGACCTTATTAGCAGTACATAAAATTCCTTATTAGGATTATCACACTAATATGTATTCCACCTCATTCTCTTGGACTGATTATAAAACACTGATGATTTTTTTTCTAATATTGGTTGAATATCCATTTCATTAATCAATCAGCTGACTTGGACAGTTCTTCCCTGAGCAAGCTCTGACTGTTCTAATATGTCATTAAATATAAATGCCTGCAGCATACAACTACAAAAAGTTTCAGCAGCACTGAAATTGCAAAATATGCAAAATGTATTTTCCTTAAAGTACTGAAAATATACTTAATTGTACAGATACAAAACCTGCACATAAATAGTTATGCAAACACACTTCCTTTTTAGCATAATTTAAGACTAGAAGGTAGTAAATGAATAATGATTGACTCAAAACCATTGCTGCAAGCAGAAATACATATTATGGATGCAATTTCTATACTTTTGGTTGGCATTTATGCTTTTCTGAAAAAAGAAAAAAGTATAAGTCAACCCATATGTTACGGGGAATTTTTAATAAAATGCATGGCTAGTCCCAGAATATTAAGAATCCTTATCACCACATATAGATATGTCCTATGTCGTCCTTGCTCTCATTGCCCCATACAGATATCTGAGTCGAGGCCTGAAAATTCAGTGGGTTGGTGTGGGAAGATGCAAGAGGATCCAAGGTAGGGATGTCTGCTGACCCTCGTGTTTTGGTTTTGGATCTGTATCTCCTTCATGTTTTGGATCTGGATTTGGTTTTGCCAAAATTGCCCTTCCATGTTTTGGTTTTGGATCTGTATTTTTTTTCCCAAATTTTATAAAAACTGCTAAAATCACGTAATTTGGGCTTTTCTTTGTTCCTACAGTATTATTAACCTCAATAACATTAAATTCCACTCATTTCCAGTCAATTTTGACCACCTCACAGCTCACAATATTGTTTTCATCCAAAATATGCATCAAGCTAGCTGGCTGACTAAGCTAAGCAGCAGCGTGGGCGGCACAAACACGTGGCAGTTCAACTTCCACATAAGGAAATATATATTTTCATTAATCAAGAGGCCTGATGAAGATGGAGAATGTATGTAGTTGAAGGAAGGGAAATGAAAAGTTGATTGGTTGTAAATTTAAATACATTTCTTGATTCTGAAGCAAATTTATGAGGGAGGACGGGAGAGCATGGGTAAACAATCTGTCCCTTGTTTTTCCCACAAAATCAACTAGGTTGTTCAGAATATGTTTTAAAATGCAGGAGCTGCTGTCTGTGGCCATAAACATTTCTGGACATTTTTTGGCATTCAGCGACCACAAGTCAAAGATTGCAGCAGCTGTGGCAGTTCAACTTCCAACATGGCACATCAGCAAACAAATGTTTGAATGTATTTGAAGGTGGGAAAGGAAGATTTGATTAGTAATTAATTAAATAAAAATTTTTGTTTCCAAAGCAAATTTATGAGGGGGGGTGGAGGGAAGGCATTTACAAAAAATATTTCAATAATTCACATCAGTCCTTGCCCCAGAATAATCTTTGAGCTATGCCTGCTGCTGGGAGTGGATTTTCATCCAAGAAAGGGACCAGGAAAACTACTAAAGTAGTACTTTAAAAAACAATTGACTGTTAAACAATCCTTTGCAAGAGGGAGAAAGTATGACAGCAGTCACCCTGTTGCACAGAATATCAATGACAATATAATGTCTATGCTGATATTAGATGTACACCCAATATCCAACAATAATGTAGTGGGTTTTAGACAGTTAATTGAGGTCCTGTGTCCCCACTACCAAATCTCATCAAGATTTTACTTCACTAGAAAACCAATTCCCAACCTGGCAGCAGCCCCTTGATAAACAACACAGCACTCCTTAATGGACAACAAAGCAACCCTGTGGAGTGCAGATGGACCAGCTACAGAGTCACAAATATTTGGATGATAAACTGTGGTCTGGGTGGCAGTGCCATCAAACAATAATAGCATAGATACTAGCTACAGTAGCACACACAAGAAACAAATCAAAATAAATATTTTTTGTGGAATTATACATTTATTTAACTTTTTTGTTTTAACACTGGGGAAGAGCACCCCTGGATTGACAGAGCACCCCTGGATGACACAGATCCCCTTTATGTACTGCAGCCTTAGCCCCTTGATGGACAGGACAACACAACAGCAGCCTTTAATGTACTGGAACCCACTCTTGATGTACTGCAGCCCCAGCCCCTTTATCAACAACACTGCAGAACCCCTTTATGTACTGCAGCCCCCCTTTATGTACTGCATCCACAGCCTGACAACACTTCACTCTTGAACATCAGCACAGACCCCAGCCCAACAACACTGCACCCTTGAATAACAGAAGCACAGACCCCCTGCCTAACAACACTGCACCCTGGAACAACAGTAGCACAGAGATAGCACATCTGTTCTGCACACTCTCTACAGCTGGAGTGAAAATGTCGCCGATCACGGGACCTTATAGAATACAAAACTTCTGAGAATCCGACAGTGGGAGGATGACATTTTGCCTCATTTTCAGACCTGAGACAGGCAGGAAACCCTGAGCTGGTCTTGGATCCAACTCGGAATTGCAGTGTTCGAGTGGGTCCAGTCCTCTGAGAACCAAACCCGCTCTTCTCTAATCAAAGGCACAATACACAGATTAACAACTTGATGGCCAGTGCTTCACTAATGAAAACTACAGCACTGAATAGCAGTGGATGGAGATGTCACTACAGTATAGCAAGTTCTGACAATCAGGCCAGTCACATAGTGTAAACAGTCGCAGATGTAAATCTCTTGAGCAGCAATGAACACGGATTTTTCCAGAGGAAAAGTCACACAACCAACAGCTAATAAGTCACACACAATAATTGAAAAAAGTTACACATGCCATGTTTAATAAGATGAAATATAATCATGATGACACTTGTTCTATAGTTAACTGATGACATTGCCGCTAGCAGCTTTCAGACCATGTTGCTTTTGAAAGTGTGCAGCAACTAATATATAAAGTAGCACAGATGAGCACATAGGGCCTGATTCAGAGGCACTCGCTATTTGCTCTGAATCAGGGTGGATTTAAAAAAAAACAAATCTGCCTCCAGGCCCCTCGCATAGCTGTGGGTGACCACCCACAGCTTTTGCGAGTGGCCTGGCGGTGGTCATGATTATCATGACCATCAGGCTTGCAACGAGAACATAGGGTCTCAGTTCCCGCAAGCCTGAGTGAACTTCCTGCTCTAATAGAGGAGGAAGTTCACTACCGACATCACGAATGATGTCAGTAGGGCTGCCCACAAACTGCAGGCATTCCTTTGGGAATGCATCCATTTGCCCAGGCACCCCCCCTCCCACCTACAAAATGGGGTGAGCTGTTGATCAGGCCCATAGACTTATTCAAAGTGTGAGATTCTCATACTGGTGAAGCAATGGGAAAGGCCCCTATTCAATAAGAGTGAGAATAAGTTTGTTGTTTTTGCTTTACAACAACAGTAATTGCAGCTTTAAATATAACTAATGTGAGCTTATTCTTTTCCAAACAGAACCCTGTCCGACCTTGGTACAGTACTTTAATCCTATATTATATTAAGCCTCTGACAGGCTGCACAGGCCTCTGACAGGCTGGTCAGTTTTGTGCTCCTCAAAGACCATTTTTATTGCCTTGCTGCCAGTCTGTAGCAGCCATCATATATATAAATATATATATATATATATATATATGTATATATATATATATACACAAAAAATGTCTGTGATATTACTACTTATTGTGCTATTTTTCCTTAATTATGAGTGAATTGTGTTTTGTGGAAGATTTTGAAGATTTTGAAACTGCTGGACTGGAGGTATTCAACATCAACCTTGATCCTTCCTCCTCAGTGGCTTATCCATCTTTTGACAGGAGGAGGAGTGAATATGTAAAAATAGGAGTCCCAACACCTTTGCATGGATGATTCCCTCCAGGCACCAACAAGCACTCCAAAATGATGATGGCCTTTTACACATATGAGTATTTTCAGAACAGTGGCTACCCTACCCAGACATGAAGACACAACATGAAGACATAAACTGCTATCAGTAAATTGGTGACTTCGGCTCTGCAAAGGGACCATTCAAAAGCAAGAGCTACAGCTCAGCTAAGCACAAGCACCAAGAGTGTCTTCCAGACTAGCAGGGCCAGTTCTATAACAAGTAGAAATTCATTTAGGAGATGACATGATCCTGAAGATGCCTGTTGGAATACGAATATAAACATTTTATTCATCATACAAAAGAGGTTCAATCCCTGTGTTGATCCAGCTTTGTACACCTAGTGTCACCTTCTGCCCCTTTTCACCTTCAGCCTCCTGTGTCAACCCCAGCCTTCTGCCCCCTTTTATTGGTGCACTGCACACATGCACAGTCACACTAATGCTGTAACTTAACTGCCCAAAGTGCAGCCCAGAGCCCCTGAGTCCTAATACAGTGGCAGCATTAACCCTTGGTGAACACTGGTGTTGTGTTTGGTCACACTGATGATGTAACCAAAGTGCAGCCCAGTGCCCCTGAGTCCTAATACAGAGCAGCATTAACCCTTGTTTGGTTAACACTCATGCGCACAGATGTTTTTTGTGTGTGCCGCCATTACAATAAATATAAGCTCAGTGATTTGCAGCAGTGTGTAAAAAAATAAATCTCTAAAAAATAAAGAAAACATAAAACATCCTGTGTGTGTTCAGTGCCAGGCAATGCCACAGTGACTCACAGTGTGAAGTGTTGTCAATTGTAAAAGAACAGTTTTTTTTTTTTATAAAACGTGTATGTTCACTGGGCAGTGCATTGTAAATATTATAAAATAACATATACTGTAGTAGGTGCAGTCCACCATTATTTCATATCAGCACTATGTGTAGTTGTCATTTCTTGCCAAAATTTTACAAAAACCATTAAAAAAAATAAAAATCTTATTTTTTCTAAAACGTGATTTCACTGTACAGTGTGTTGTTGTAAATGTTTTAAAATAACATATAATGTTTGCAGTCCACAGATAATTAATATTAACACTGTGTGAAGTTGTAATTTATTGCCAAAGTTTTAAAGAAACCATTAAAAATATATATTTTTTCCTAAAATGTGTGTGTGTTTACTGGGCAGTGTACTGTTGTAAATGTTATAAAATGTAAGTATCATATATTGGGTGCAGTCCACTTTCTGTCAATATCAGCACTGTGTAATTGTCATTTCTTGCCAAAGTTATAAAGAAACCATTAAAAAAAGAAAAATGTTATTGTTTCTAAAACATGTGTGTTTAATGGCCAGTGAATTACTATGTAAACATTATAATATAATGTGAAGTGGGTGCAGTTCACCTTTAATTAATATCAGCTCTGTGAGTTGATATGAACCATGATCCTTTGATAGAATAGCAGGAGGAGCAGCCAAGTATTAGTACTGCATCTGCTGCTTCCAGTCATGATGATACTAGTCCTTCAAAATCTACTAAAAAACAGTGTTCAAGGGCATAGAGGGTTTAAGTCAGAGCATCTGTAATCAAAAAAATATTTGACATTGTTATAGAAAAAAAAATACCTCTAATAAAGGGAAAGTTCCCTGCCAAACATATAAAATTACCAACATACCATATACCACATGTAATGGCAATGAAAGGGTTAGGCAAATGGTCGTTCTGCAGCTGCTTTCAGTCAGGAATCTTCTATAACCTTATGTGAAGTTGCAACACCTTCTCACTCAGAACCTACAAGAGGTGTCACAGTTAAAACAGGCAAATCAGTGCAAAATAAACCTCTTAGGCTAAAGAACAAACTGTGTGTTTAGAAACTTCACAAATCCCTGAGGAGAGTCTAAAGGTGCCCATGAGTGCTATGTCTGAGTTTGATATTTCAGAAACTGTACACACATAGAATACTCCTTCCTCCATTTCTGCTACCATTGCCTATGTGGGGATGAGCTACTGAGGAGGTGCAACTGGATGAGGGGGATATTTGTGTTCATATGTTAGGGGTAATGAGGATGTTTATGATGAGGATGTTGTTTAGGTAATATTTATGTAGCATATTCCAGTGCTAATGAGGATTATGAAGATGAGGATGTTGTTTATGTAAGTCAGGCACCAGTGGAATAAGTTCTTCCCTATGATAAGAAGGCCATTGTCATGCTTGGACATAAGATAAAAAAAATCCACCTCTTATGTTTGGAATAATTTTTACCCATATCTTGACAATTGTCAAGCCATCTGTAGTGTTTGTAAAGCCAAAATAAGCAAAGGTAGAGAAGAGAACCATCTAGGACCCTCATCCTTGTTATGTCATTTGCAGTGAGTTCATGAAAAGTTTTTGGCATAATCTGAAAATATGCTAAAATAAGTCCAACATCAGCTAGATCCCTTCTCTCAGCTAGATCTCAGCACCTGCAATCTTCACCACCAACACCTTCATTATTAATCTCCCCTTTAATGATCTGAGGTAGTCCTCTATCCATTATGCTAAGGCTAACTGACAAATCCCCTATCCAGGTTTCCTTAGAAGAATCTTTGAGATCTAGGCTTGCTACTGCTGCTCCTAATGGTGGATATTCATCCCAGGAAGGGAAGAAAAATATTAGTAGTAGTTTAATAAAGCAATTGACTGTTATACAATTCTTTGCAAGAGGAAGTAAGTGTGATAGCTATCATCCAATTGCACAGTGGATCACTGAAACCCTGATGGCTATGCTAGTATTAGATCTGCATCCATTATCTGCCATTAATGCATATAGTTTTAGACAGGTAATTGAGGTCCTGTGTCCATGCTACTAAATTCGATCTGGGTTCCATTTTACAAGAAAAGCAATTCTGAGCCTTTACCAGGTTGTCAAAAATACTAATTCTTGGCCTTTAAAATATAATTGTTCCCACTGTTCAATTAACTAAAGATATATGGACAAATGGTACTTGCCAAACTAAAGATTACATGAATGTGACAGTCCACTTGGTGGTTGTATTGCCTTTAGCAAAGATAGGTAACATAAAACACCAGCTCATTCACAAGCAGGCTGCTCTCTATATCACAGGCTTTACTAATAGATATACTAGACTTTCCTTAGGATTTGTCATTTCTGAAATTGCAACAAATATTGTGAAAGCATTATAGCTGGGTGAATTTGAACACATCTCATGTGTTGCTCACAAAATCAACTTGGTTGTGCAGAATTGAAAAACAAGTTACAAGTGCAGTCAGGAGATGCTGTCTTTGGCCCAAAAAATGTCAGGACATTTTTGCCATTCAGCAACTGCATGTAGAAGATAGCAGCACCTGCAAGAACAGTTAAATTTGCTATACCACCAACTGAAGCAAGAGTTAGTAACAAGATAGATTTCCCACCCTTTAAATGCTTCAGTGAATGGAGGAACAGCAAAAAGCATATTCAAACCTACACAACATGTCATAACATAGGGAGAGGAGGGGGAATGTACCTTAGTCCAGTGCAGTAGATAACACTTTTTATTTTATGAAAGGTGCTGAAACCATTCATAGTAGTCATCTATGAAGTAAGTTTAGACAATGTCAGCTTGAGTCAGGTGATTCTAATAGATAGATAATTAAACTTTTTGAAAATCAACTCAAGAAACTGAAGGAGATGAAATAAAGCAAATTTGCTAAGCATGTCAGACTTGTAGATCAAGCATTTTATTGACTTCACCAGGATTAAAAGGGTTGTTAGAATCTTGAAATTGGATCACTACAATTTGACCATGCTTTATCATAGGTTTAAGTCTTAAGCCATGTCTTTCTTTCCAACTTACACATATTTTAAGAGATGTAAAGAGCTCTTGGTGAGCAATTTATCAGCTCAAATTGCACATGACATGACAGCATCTCCTCCTTTAGTTTATCTGGGGATTGCTACTTTCAGGAAAAAAACTGATTTTTTCAAAGAGACCCACTAGTGATGCAGATGAGTCAGCACAACATTTTGAATTCTAATCAGGATGAAAAGAATAGTCCAAAATTAGTGACACTTCTAACATAACTCAATCTTATAAGGTCACCATCCATATATTGGTGGAGGATTATTTAATGACAATGTACAAACAGACAATTCCTTTGACGTACAAACAGACAATTCCTTTGACTACTGGTAGGAAAAAAGGCAATATGGAGGCCCTTGTACAAACTGGCTTTGCTTTACTAAAACTGCCTACCCTCCAGTGTGTATTTGGAAAAAGTTTTCAGCGCTACTGGGAACCATGTCCGCAATCTGCATATGAGACTATTTTCTGCATAGGAGACCACTTAAAATGTGGTAAAGATGATGTTCATCAAAATTAACTACAAATTCCATGAGGAAGACCTTTACTGCCATTTACATCGAAGTTAAGAAACTTATGTAATGCTGGATTCCAGCGGGGACATGTTAATATTGTGTGATGATGATGTTTACACTGATGAGGGTGAGGAGGAGGATGAGAATCAGAATGATGACATCTTGTCACTGTAGAGATCATTAACAACACAGTTACCTGCCTTATACCCTTTGGTAGCTTGTTATGTGGAGGCCCAAGCACACCAACCAATTCAGCCACAAAAGTGGCAGTCCCTGTCACTAAACTGATTGGTTTGTTAAACTGTGCATGTCCTTTTTAATATACAACATAAGGGTGGTTGGGAGAACATTTCCATCTTGCACCTCTATTCTTTGCATTATGAGCTGTTTGAGCCATTGTTGACTGTATTTTAATAAAGACAACTAACATTTTTTTTAGTTTAGTAAACTGCCATCTTGTTTGCCACTGCTGTGTGCAAAGTTTCATAGATGTCCTATATTCTTTTAATTTGCTGAGCATTTGTGCTGCTGCTCTGTCGCTTAGTTTAGCTATGCAGCTTGCTGCAGCCTTTGGCTTATATTGGTGAAAACAATATTGTGAGGTGGTCAAAATTAACTGGAAACTACTGGAAATGAATGTTATTGCAGGTAATAATACTGTAGTTACAAAACAGACCCAAATTATGTTATTTTCAGCAGTTTTTATTATTTTTTACAAAAAAAAATACAGATCCAAAACCACAACACATGAGGGTGGTTTTGTCAAAACCAAAGCCAAAACCAGATGATGAATTAGACCCAAAACCAAAATACAGAGGTCAGTGCTCATTACTATTATTTATACATATTCTGAAACACTAATAATGTTTATTGTTCCATTTTGGAGGGACTAAAACATAGAAAAATACTTTAAAAGTTAAGGATTGGTTTGAAAATTTACACTTGAACATACTTGTGCTTAAAGTTTGATACATGGACTATTTATGGCTGGAACCAGGGGCGTATCTGTAATGGGTGCAGGGTGTGTGGTATACACATGACCAGGGGTCCAGGGGGGCCTGTACCACACACCCTGCACCCATATAACTTAAAACTTACCTCTCCGATGTCCCACTCCAGGTGTCATTGCTGTACAAAAAGCCAGAAAAATGGCCACCACGGCCATTTTTCCAGTGTTTTGCGCATGTGGAGAAGACTCCAGACACACTCTAGTGCTCAGAGTCTACTAATGCTCTGGTGGCTGGCCAGCCACATAAGTTGGCTGCCGCCCACCAGTAAGAGAGTAGGGGCCCTGGACGGGAAATGCACATGGTCCCCTTCTCTATAAAGATGCCACTGACTGGAACAGTTTCACTTTTATTTCCTACTAGCGTTTTGCTGCAAGCATTTGCCAGGTCAAGAGGTTTCTCTTCCCTTCACACCCCTCTCTTTGCAATTGTTGAGGAAAGACATCTGTGCTGTCCAGGGCTGGATTAAGGTCTGTGGGGGGCCCTGGGCAACAACCATGTGGGGACCCCTATTAAATGTGACAAACTGCGGGTATGCGCAATGGGGACCTTATGCAGAGCCCCCAGTAGTGTCAGTGCCCACAGTGGTAGTGCCCCATATGCAGTGCACCCAATAGTAGTGCCCCTTATGCAGTGCCTCCTATGCAATACTCCCAATAGTAGTGCCCACTGTAGTAATGTCCTCTGTATAAATGCCCCCAGTAGTAATACCCCTGTAGTTGTGCCCCAAATAGTAATGCCCCTAGTAGTAATTGGGCATGTGCCCAATAGAAATGCCCTAGTAGTAATGTCCCCTGTATAAATCCCCCAGTAGTAATACCCATGTAGTTGTGCCCCCAATAGTAATGCCCCCAGTAGCCATTCCCCCTTTAGTAGAGCCCTCTGTAGAAATGCCCCCAGTGGTAATGCCCCTCTATTAGTGCCCCCAAAATTAATGCTCCCTCTCTAGTAGAGTCCCCAATAGTAATGCCCCCTGTAGTAATGCCTCCCCCTCCGAGTAATGCCTCCCCCCGAGTAATGCCCCCAGTAGTAATTCCCTCCCCCAGTAATGCCCCCAGTAGTAATACCCCAGTAGTGCCCCCATTAGTAATGCATCCCCCCTCCCCGAGTAATGCTCCCCCCTGAGTAATGCCCCCAGTTGTAATGCCCCCCCACCAGTAATGCAACCAGTAGTAATGCCTCCCCCCTACATGGATAATGCTAAAGTAGTAATGCTCCCCCCAAGTAATGTCCCCTGTAGTAATGCCCCCGCCAGAAATGCACCCAGTAGGCCGCTTCCACTATAAAAAAAATAAAGCTCATAATTACCTTAAACTAAGCCCCACATCCACTGCTGTCCACTCGGCTGCTCCTCTGCACTATGGCAGAGACATCATGATCTTTGTCATTGTGCACTGCGTGAGCCGGAGGCTGGGGCTCATGTGAGCTCAAGCCTCTGACTCTGGCTGCCGCTGCGGGGAGGGAGCTTGGCACCCGCTGGTTACAGCAGGCACCTAGTAAATAGAGCCTCCCTGCGGCGCCAGGGGTAGGTTGGCCTGAGGAGGCAGAACTGGTTCCGTCTCCTCCGGTCCACTTTAACCCTGATGGGTGTGGGGGCCCTTAATGTGTGGGGGCCCAGGGACGATCGCCCCTGTCGCCCCCCATTAATCTGGCCCTGGTGCTGTCTTCTCTTTCTTCATGCTGGTGCAACAGGGTCCCCATAGTAACAGGTGCACTGGTGTCATGTGCATGACCTCTGGCCTAGGACTTAATACTGAGGTGGGAGTAAATCAAAAAAAAGCAATAAACCATGTCTCAATGCAGGTGGGACAGATTTCAACTGTGCAAAAAAAAATAGATAAAAATTGTAGCTACCCACTATAGTGGGCTACATACAAAAACAGCCCTTTTTATCCTGCATGCAAAATATTTATGTATTTGCACCCCTTAAATTCCAACATGGTTTGTTCAGGTACACAGTTTTTGATCTTTTTTGCTTTTCTTTCACATCAGAATTAGGCCCCTAATGAGCTATTGTGTATACAGTACACGCAATACTGTACATCTTCCTCTTCATCCTCCATATGCTGGGTACTGTATATACTTGAATGCCACAACTGAGTGTATGTGAAGGTGTATGCCCCAGATACTGCACACCACCTGCATTAACCTACTCCTGGCTGGATCTGTAATACTGTATACTCCAAAATTGTATTTCAGCTCCATTAACCCTGTGATGACTAGCATTCTGTGTTCTACCTGGTTAATAACCCAATCCCTGGTTAAGCTATAAACACTATAGGCTCTGCCAATAACAATAACTCAGACTCCAGTTTTCCATAGTCCATTGTCTTCATCCCCCTATTGTGGGGGGTGTTGACGCAAATCTGTCTTGAGTCACACATGGTCCCTCTGGGCATGTCTGGCTTAGGACAGACTTGTAGAAATAATAATTGATTATCAAAACTGTAATAATTTAGGATGATAATTTTACACAATAATGTGTACATATTGTAAGAAAATGTGGTTGTAGTTTATTTTTACCAGTTAATTTTAAAAACACAAACTAGATCTTATTGATCCAGAAAAAAAGGGATAGTCCCTCCAGCACACTGCAGCAATATTGGCAAAAATACTTGAATCGTACATGATAGCAGAAATTCAGAGGTATTAGTAGCATACATTTGCAATTATATGATTAAGTGCCAGGACAATGTCAAGGATTCTCTATACCGGCATCCGTAATATTAAGGGCTTCATGTCCAAGGTGCAAGGCACTCCAAAAGAATCCAGCCAAGAACCATTCCCAGGGCATCACACAAAATAGGGAAGTTATTGTAAAGAACAAAAACTAAAGAGAAAGACAAATATGCCTTTGCAGGCGCACTCTTGGGAAAAATATATGGAAGTAATGAATAGAATGTAATTAAAACTTAACATTTAATAAATAAATTTACTAAAAGGAATTCCCTGCAGTTGGGTGATTCACACATAATTTTAAAAAATCACACTTCGACATTTAAATAAATATTGATATAATGATGCTGTAATCAGAATTAGAAAAAATCATGGTGATAAATAATAGTTATATATCATGCATAAAAAAACCAAGGGTTAATAGAAAATCCATCAGCAGATATAGCCCCTGTCTACATCTGACACACACTGGTCAGTGTAAAGAAAGGGAGGGGTGAATACACAATGTATAAAGAAAATATGTTGTTAGCAGTAGTTAACCAATGGATATATGCAAAATAAAGAAAAGGCAAGCATATGTACTTAAATTAGATGGATCTCTTATTCCTATATCCACTGTTTAAAATTTGCAGTGGACCGGGATAAACACACCAAGCAAACAAATAAACTGACTGAAATAGGATTAATTATCAGGCAGTACTTAATGGATAGTACAAAAAGAATCAGTCAATTTAGTAGGCAAAATTCTGGCTGCAGGATTAAATCACCCAGTACTGTTAAGGACTATCCGTATTGAAGCACAGTTAAGATATAACAAGTTCGCACCAGAGCACAGATAACAATGAATGTCATAATACACTGAAAACCATAACCATGCAGCGTCTATTGGGCAAGCATGTGAGGAGTGTAACTCAAGTTTTTGCAAGTAATACCGGTGTCTGGATTAGTGAGTATATAAGCGCTCTATTGAAAAAAGTAAGGTCTTAGGTGAGAGAGATGCAAAGTCACTTCTACTGTTCCCAGTCTTCATCAAACCGGGAATGAGAGAGTGACAGCTGCATTGCCTCAGAAGAAACAACAGTAAAGCACTTCTGCTTTCTAAGAGGAAGCTGCATCTAAACCCTGTTACCGGTGAGGCATTGCAGGGGGAGTCACAGACTAAGGACTCAGATGAGAGAGCGCATCTGAGCAAAAGTAAAGATACCAGTGCCGGAGGGCGGCAGTGCTGGGTTGCTAGGTAGCGATGCAGTGTGTGTGAGATCCGGAGCTGAATGCAATCACATGATGCGCATTACATCGGGAAGGCTTGGTCACCCGATCACCGGACTACACTAAGGTTTCCTGTTAGTTAAGGAATGTGTGCCCAATCATAGGGCTGTACTCATGAGTGACTGATGCTACAGCCAATCTTTGAGGGATAGTATTAACCTATCTGTACATCACAAAATTGTATGGGTGTGAGCAGAATAAAATTTCTATATGTAAACATTGCATAACATCGAAGTATTAGAGGACAAAAAAATGTTCAGAGAATGAGTGATCATAACATACAAGCAGGGATAAGTGTAAATCATAAGCTGGGTGAAAGTAAATATAGCAAAATGTGTACATATACAATAGTAAAAGATATATGCACAGCCATTTGTAAATAAATGAGCAGTAACTAAAAAGTTGCATGCTGAAAGTGCAGATACCAACATAAAAATACTACAAGAACCCACTAATAACCTATATTAATTAATGAGGCTGAGAATAAAAAGCAGAAAGCGCAGGTAATAATAAATAAATAATGATGTGATAATAAATAAGTATGGATTATAAGAATTTTTTTTAAAGTGTATAAAAGATCAAACTTAATGTAAAACAGTTATGCAGAAATATGTTGAAAGAGAAAAATAATAAAGGAAGAGAAATGAAATGAAAAAACAAAAGTGAGATAAGTGGTTGAAGAAATGAAACTGAGATCAGAAAACATGAGTGGTAAAAGAAGGAAAAAGAGAAGGAATTAAATATGGGAATAAAAGGAAGGCAACTAAGGCAAAAGTGAGAGTAAAGCAAAGGTGAGAAGGGATGGAAATGAAAAAAGTGGTGAAAAGGGGAGGAGGGGGTAATTAGAGTGAAATGAGAGGAAAAAGGAGGTGAAATGAATAGTGCAATATGGTCCAAAATAGTGAGTAATAACTAGGAAGATATAAAGTGATAAAAGAAAGTGTGCCTAAGGAGTGTAAGAGTGAGTAATACTGAGAGGTGAAAAGGAAAGGGGGGAGTAATAAATGAGTGAGGAAATTGGAAGTGAAGTAACAATAAGGGACCAAAAGTGGTCTGGATTGAATCAACAAATAGAGATAGAGAGAAAATAATTGAGTAATGGGAAAAAAATTGATGGAGAAAAGAGAAAGAAGAACCAAATGAGATGGAACAGAGTGCAAGGAGAAAGAAAGAAAAAAGAATGACAAAGACAGGGTGGGGAGAAAAGAGGGTATAGAAGAGAGGAAGAAAAGGGGAAGAAAAACCTTGTGAAAAGATAATAAGGAAGATAAATGTTATTTAAGTGTCTTGTCTGAAAAATAGGGAGATGAAGAGAAGGACTGAAAAATGAAAGAAGCTGGAATCAACAAGTGTTTTTGGACACGAAGAGGACATCAAGGTCACTAAAAGGAGGAGTAAGGACATGAATTACTCTGTAAGGAAGACACCAAAATTAATATTATCATTCAGACCACTAGGTATCACTGTTCCCAATCGGAATATCCATTCACTCTCTTTTTGTTGGAGGGCTCTGTTCAAATCCCCCCTCTTAGGCCTAGTTTAACTTTTTCAAGGCAAAAAGCCTTGAATCATGTGTTCGTCCAGAATGTTTAGAGTGAAAATGTCTGGCCACTGTAGTCAACTATTTCACCTTATTGATGTCTGTCTCAGCGTTTTGTACGTTGCCCAGATGTTCTAGTATCCTAACTTTCATCACCCTTGATGTCATGCCCACATATTTTTTGTCACAAGGACATGTGATACAGTAAATCACATTCGTAGTTCTACAGTTATAGAACTCCTTGATTTCAATAACCTGTCCAAATTTGTCTGTAATCATGCCTTAGTAGCCTTCCTTTTATTCCCTTATTTAATTCCTTCTCTTTTTCCTTCTTTTATCACTCATGTTTTCTGATCTCAGTTTCATTTCTTTCACCTCTTATCTCACTTTTGTATTTTCATTTCATTTCTCTTCCTTTATTATTTATCACATCAATATTTATTTATTATTACCTGCGCTTTCCGCTTTTTATTCTCAGCCTCATTAATTAATATAGGTTATTAGTGGGCTCTTGTAGTGTTTTTATGTTGGTATCTGCACTTTCAACATGACACTATTCATTTTAGTACCTGCTCATTCATTTACAAATGGCTGTGCATATATCTTTTACTATTGTATATGTTCACATTTTGCTATATTTACTTTCACCAAGCTTATGATGTACACTTATCCCTGCTTGTATGTTATGATAACTCATTTTCTGACCACTTTTTTGTCCTCTAATACTTTGACATTATGCAATGTTTACATATGGAAATTTTATTCTGCTCACACCCATACAATTTTGTGGATGTACGGTTAGGTTAATACTATCCCTCAAAGATTGACTGTTGCATCAGTCACTCGTGAGTACAACCCTATGATTGGGCGCACATTCTTTATCTAACAGGAAGCAGTAGTATAGTCCGGTGATCAGGTGACCCAGCCTTCCCGGCGAAGCGTGCGTCCTGTGATTGCATTCAGCTCTGGATCTCACACACACTGCATTGCTACCTAGCAACCCAGCACTGCCGACCTCCAGCACAGGTATCTTTACTTTTGCTCAGACGCGCTCTCTTATCTGAGTCCTTAGTCTGTGACTCCCCCTGCAATGCCTCACCGGTAACAGGGTTTAGATGCAGCTTCCTCTTAGAAAGCAGAAGTGCTTTACTGTTGTTTCTTCTGAGGCAATGTAGCTGTCACTCTCTCATTCCCGGTTTGATGTAGACTGGGATCAGTAGAAGTGACTTTGCATCTCTCTCACCTCAGACCTTACTTTTTTCAATAGAGCGCTTATATACTCACTAAACCAGACACCGGTATTACTTGCAAAAACTTGAGGTACACTCCTCACATGCTTGCCCAATAGACGCTGCATGGTTATGGTTTTCAGTGTATTATGACATTCATTGTTATCTGTGCTCTGGTACAAATTTGTTATTTCTTACATGTGCTTCAATACGGTTACTCCTTAACAGTACTGGGAGATTTAAACCTGCAGCCAGAATTTTGCCTACTAAATTGATTGATTATTTTTGTAATAACCATTAAGTACTGCCTGATATTTCATCCCATTTCAGTCAGTTTATTTGTTTGCTGGGTGTGTTTACCTCTGTCCACTGCGAATTTTAAACAGTGGATACAGGAATAAGAGATCCATCTAATTTAAGTACATATGCTCACCTTTTCTTTATTTTGCATATATCCATTGGCTAACTATGGCTAACAACATATTTTCTTTATACATTGTGTATTCACCCCTCCCTCTCTTTACACTGACCAATGTGTGTCAGATGTAGACAGGGGCTAAATCTGCTGATTGATTTTCTATTAACCCTTGGTTTTTTATGCATGATATATAACAATTATTTATCACCATGATTTTTTCTAATTCTGATTACAGCATCATTATGTCAATATTTATTTAAATGTCAAAGTATGATTTTTTTTAAATTATGTATGAATCACCCAATTGAAGAGAATTCATTACTTCCATATATTTTTCTCAAGAGTGCACCTACAAAGGCATATTTGTCTTTCTCTTTAGTTTTTGTTCTTTACAATAACTTCCCCATATGTGTATTGCACAATTTTTTGCGGGTGCATCACCAGCCTAGAGTCATCCAGAATTTATTACATGTGATAGACCATTATGTTGTTATTTACTAATTTGTTCTGATTTTCATAAGTTATATTTCAATTTACTCTCAGTATCAGACTCATTTTTCTATATTTCAGTTTTCTTTATGAGTCCACTCAGTTCCTGAGTCCAGTACAGTACCTATTTTGACATTGATTTATCTATTATATAGTTACACCCTCTTCACTATTATCGTACTAACTACTGCTTTCCGTAATTGCTATTTATCTACATTTGTGCTTTATTCTTGGTAATTCCCTTTTGAATGTACAATATGACTAGTTTTAATCTTAAAACTGAACTTAATAATAGACGCCGATTTGAGGATTTAGAGGGCATATTTTCACTAGAAACAAGTAATATTGAGTCTAATTCTGGTTGGGAAGAAGGACTAATCTCACTTAAGCGGACTCTACAAAGACAAACACAAATTAACTGGGAAATTATCAGCTTAGAGAACTACTGTAAGCAAAAAATTACTCCGAGAGGGTTACATCACAAACTCTTTCCCACATTTGAACTGTGTACAGAGAACCTATGTAAAGAATGGGAAAACAGCCTACTCAAATTTTCTCATGAATTAATGGGAATTTTGATCAAACATGATCATTTGGTCCTTGATGAGTGCACAAGAAAAGTAGAAAAACTAGGTCAAATAGTAGAGCAATGGGAACAAAACCCAATATTTCAAGACTCCTTTAATAAAATCAAAAAATAATTAGAGGAGTATGATAAAACCATAATTGAATGTAAACGCAGTAAGTTCTCTAGAGATAAGCGTGATTTCTCAGCAGGTAATATTTTTTGCTGGAACAAACCCCAAAAGAAAAGGAACTTTGATCCTTCAGACCATACACCATCTTCATCTGAAACAGACATCTCTGATACTGAGGACCTCAGTGATCTTAATCCACATATTACAAATTTACTGGCTCAGAGAAGTGACAATACCCCACATTTCTCTAAGCGTTTAGAGGAAACCAGGGGTACCCGTGGACGCCCCATAAATCCAAAATGAGGCAGGGGGCCAAGAGGAAAAGCAAGATGGGAGCATCACACTCACCGAGTCGATACTCAACAAGGACCAACAAGAGATAGAAACTCCATCCTCTTCATTTAAGATCATCAATCTATCCAACCACATCCTCAGTGATTCTCAAACTAATTTCCAAAGCAAAGATCTTTCTTTATCACCCACTAATCAGTTTAACTGATTTAAATGGAAAAGTAACCTCAGACTATTTGGTTGGAAACTCCTCCTAACTAAATTTTACAATTCAAAATATAATAATTTAGAGGAGATGAACATGCTTTCCAAAAATGATAATATTCTCCAATTGGAACAAGAGGCCCTTGCAGCCTTGAAAGAACTAGCCGATGATACTGATCCACCACCTACTCGCTCAAGACCTGTATGTAAAAAACATTCCACTTTCTTTCCACCTGAGAATATATGCCCCAAAGTGGGCGTCTATATTAGATGTGTGTCTCGTGATTTTGATAATAGCAATAAAAAAAGACAATGTAAACCATATAACAATCTCAGCTTGCCACACCGTACAGCCCTGGAACAGATTAAGAACTGGTATGATGTGGTAATTAAACCATCAGACAAGGGTGGCAATATTGTCATCTGGCCACTGAAACTTTATCTTCATGAGGCAAACAAACAACTATAAGATACCTCGTTTTACACAATCACTCTATTTGACCTGACCGAAAATTAAAAAATTTGATATTCTAGGATGATAGATAGGGCCTTCTATAACAGTACTATCACTAAGATGGAGTACGACTATCTGTGGGTATCATACTCCTGAACACCAACATTCTATCTCCTACCCAAGGTTCATAAGAACTTGGAGAACCCACCGGGTAGGCCCATCAAGTCAGGCAATGGAGGACTATTAGAAAAAGTCAGCTGTTTCCTTGATGTTCATCTGAGGCAACATTTCCTCAGCCTACCATCTTACACATAGGACACAACCGATGTCCTGAGAAATATTCATGACACCACCCTTGAAGATACCCACCTCCTTGTCAGCTTAGATGTCTTTGGGGAGAAACCTCAAAAAGATGATACCAACATGATCAGATTTATAGGGGACTTCTGTAACAGCTGGAAAGAGGCTATGGACTCACTACAGAAACATTGCCATAATTTACTATCAGACTCTGACCTGGCCAACAGCCTAGGTAGTAGAGTAAATATGAGCTGGCATAGGGCCCCAAACCTCAGACATAGAATAGTTAAAAGTCACTTCAATATGCACCCAAAAACAACATCTATTACATCAACTACCGTTGGTAGCCATTCCTGCGGTGCCTGTAAGGTATGTGTACATATACAAAATGTGGACATGATTACAGACAAATTTGATCAGATTATTAAAATCAAGGAGTTCTATAACTGTAGAACTACAAATATGATTTACTGTATCACATGTCCTTGTGACAAAAAATATGTGGGCATGACATCAAGGATGATGAAAGTTAGGATCCTAGAACATCTGGGCAACATATGAAATGCTGAGATGGACATCAATAAGATGAAACAGTTGACTACAGTGGCAAGACATTTTCACTCTAAACATTCTGGACGATCACTAGATCTCAAGGCTTTTTGCCTTGAGAAAGTTAAACTTTTTTTTTGTTTTTGTAATGTATGTTATTAAGATTATATCTGGTGTGTTATTTCCTACTGTTTTTGTGTTATATCCTATTTTGTTCCCAGGTGGTGGGAACTATGTCACTACCCCCACAATTTTCACCACTCTGTACCATGGCCCCTCTGACTTAAGCTGTGGAGTCATTTATGTTTGTGTTTTATTTTTTATTTTTCCCTTGAGCCCATCCCTTCCCCTCATTAGGTTTACAGGCTATGTGATGTCCACTTTCTTTGTATTTATCAATGTCAGTGTTGCTCAATCCAGTTTAAATAGGTTGCCTATGTCCATCCTCCGCATTTCTCTAGTTTTATTTAAATGGTGAATTTTATGTCTATCAATGCTAAAGGTTTAAACTCTCCTCAGAAACTAAGAGTTGCCTTGCGCTTTTTCTGAACCCACAATTTGGATATTATAGCGATCCAAGAAACTCATTTTGCTAAAGATGCCTCACCTACTTTTTTCCTCACTGGCTACTTTGCTAATGGTCCTGGTAAAAAAGGGGGGTGGCAATTCTTTTTCACCATCACTGTAATTCTATTTTAAAATCCCAAGTAACTGATGCTCTAGGTTGATACCTTATTTTGACAGGGGAGTTAGAGGGTAAGGCCATTAACCTAGCATCTGTATATGCCCCAAATTCTGGTCAACTGTCTTTTATTAGAAAGTTTCTTAGGGTTACTCAAAGGGTGTGTTCTGGCCAGGTTATTCTTCTTGGTGACTTTAATTTGGTTCTAGACCCTTGGCTGGATAAATCTAATAATGTAGTCAGTGGTACTTCTATTGATTCCTATGGTGTTTCAAAGGCCTTTGGTCAACTGTTTCTGGAATATGGTCTGTGTGATGTCTGGCGGGCAATACATCCTACAACCTGTGACTACACCTTTCTCTCTTGTGTTCACAGATCGTATTCCAGAATCGATCTTGCCCTTATGGATAAATGGTCTCTGCAACAGGTCCGATGCTCCAATATTCTCCCTATAACTTGGCCAGATCATGCCCCCTTGACGCTTACATAGGACCTCTCTCGGCCACTTCCCACTAATATACCATAGAGATTTAATAATTTACTTATTTCCTCAGAGGAAGTGAAACAAGCTATCCAATCTAAACAATAAAAATAAATGGATCTGCGCTTCACAGTAGGCAGCTGCTGATGGCAAAAGGTAATCCCTAAAATTACCCCAAAAGAGATATATAAAACACAATGTAGTCACCAGAGCGCACAAAGAACAAGGACATAGAGTTAGAATGATAAATGCTGCCACTATATACTCATATACAACGTGACAAAAACTTCAACAAAAAGTGTGTAGTAAGAGTCTCTGTGGACTATCTCCATAGTCACAATAGGAGGGTTGCTTCGTTATGTTCAGGATGCTTTTTTCATGAAGGTCTCCTTAATCCCATGTCACTCATGTGCACATAAAAGAAAGGAAAAGAAAGGGACCTTCCTGGTGTATTACCATTTATTAAAGTAAGACATGTAAATACAAGACATAAAAAATCCACCGTATTTTGATAAAAATCAAGGCATACCGGAAAGTGGGGGTGTAGACAAAGTACACCAAAAGTGCTATAGGGGTCCTTCCTGAGGAACAGGAAAAGGGGGTCCCAAAACGATCTGCAACCCGCCTGATTATAAGGGTGCCTACTCCAGGCTCTGGATGCTGCCCTATAAGTCTACTTGCAGGATACAGCAGCAAAGGGCAAAGCCTCGTCAAGCCTTGAAGGTGATTTTTTCCCTTTGACACCTAGATGGGCGGTAGAACAGCGCTCTCATTGACCAGGGGGTGGAGTGTTGTGGTTTCGGGGTGCTGCACTTTTGTGTGGGAGTACCTTTCCCGCACTGAAATGTATGATACATTTTCAGTGCGGGAAAGGTCACCTTCAAGGCTTGACGAGGCTTTGCCCATTGCTGCTGTATCCTGCAAGTAGACTTATAGGGCAGCATCCAGAGCCTTGAGTAGGCTCCCTTATAATCAGGTGGGTTGCAGATCATTTTGGGACCCCCTGTTCCTGTTCCTCAGGAAGGACCCCTATAGCGCTTTTGGTGTACTTTGTCTACACCCCCACTTTCCGGTACGCCTTGATTTTTATCAAAATACGGTGGATTTTATATGTCTTGTATTTACATGTCTTACTTTAATAAATGGTAATACACCAGGAAGGTCCCTTTCTTTTCCTTTCTTTTATGTGCACGTGAGTGACATGGGATTAAGGAGACCTTCATGAAAAAGCAACCTGAACATAATGAAGCAACCCTCCTATTGTGACTATGGAGATAGTCCACAGAGACTCTTACTACACACTTTTTGTTGAAGTTTTTGTCACGTTGTATATGAGTATATAGTGGCAGCATTTATCATTCTAACTCTATGTCCTTGTTCTTTGTGCGCTCTGGTGACTACATTGTGTTTTATATAAGCTATCCAATCTGCCCTTTCAGACTATCTCCAACATAATAAGTCTACAGATACCTCACCTTTTAACTTCTGGTTGCCCTTAAGGCAGTCCTTAGGGGATTGGCGATTCATATAGCCTCTAGAATTAGATGCCAAGTAGTGCAAGATCAAAAAGACTTGGAACTTAGACTTTGTGCACTAGAGGTTCAACATAAGTGTGACACCTCCAATTCTCAACTTTTTCAAGAAATATTGAAGGATAGGAAAGATGTGGAGGTTTATACTCTGAAAAAAATCAAGTCCACTATAGATAGGTTGAATCAAAGATTCTATGTGGATGGCAATAGGGCATCCCACCTACTGGTGCAGAAGTTGAGAGGGAAAGAGGCTTGTGCTTCCATTCTAGCCTTATATAATTGTTCTGGAGCTAAATTGACCAACCCATTGAACATCTCTAATGCCTTTGCAGAATATTATACCCACCTTTATAATTTGAAAGATGATGTCAATACATTTCAAGCCACCTCGGAGACTATCTCCTCTTTCCTTTCAAATCTTTCCTTGCCTACCCTTAATGATCAAACTTTAGATTCTCTAAACACCCCTTGGACAGATAGGGAAGTAGAAGATGCCATAAAGTCCCTGAAACATGATAAAGTGCCTGGACCAGATGGCTTTTCTAACAACTTTTTTATAACTTTTGAAGCAGACCTTGCCTCGGCGCTGGTGCAGGTGTGTGAAGCGGGGACCTCTTTAGGCTTTTTCCCTCCTGAAATGCACGAGGCCTGAATTATCACCATTCTAAAACCGGGCAAAGATCCTACATACACTGAAAATTATAGACCCATAGCCCTGTTAAACACCAATATTAAATTATATGAAAAATTGGTAGCTAATAGATTAAACCCATTGTTACCTGACTTGATCAATCCAGATCAGGTGGGCTTTTTACTTGGTCGACAAGCTCCAGATAACACACATAGACCCCTTAATGTAATTGAATATTTTACGAAAGTGGGGGACCCACTGCTGGCACTTTCATTGGATGCCAAAAAGGCCTTTGATAGGTTACATTGTGGATATATGAAGGCCATTCTTCTCAAATTTTGCTTTATAGGACGGTTCCTAGATGCCATCCTTGCACTCCATAGTACTCCAGGAGCCCGTGTTTATAACAATGGTTTCCTGTCTTCTATGTTTCCCATTAGCAACAGTACCAGACAAGGTTGTCCCCTTTCTCCCTTAATCTTTTTCCAGGCAATAGAACCCTTACCAGAACAAATCTGTACTTCCTTGCTTCTTCACTGTCCTCTTATCAATGGATCACAACATAGAATTAGTATTTTTACAGATGACATTCTTTTGTCTATTACTCATCTGGAAACCTCTATTCCAAATATACAAAAACTACTCCCTGATTATTCTGCAGCCTCATATTATAAATTGAACACATCTAAAACAGAAGTAATAGCCTTTAACGTCCCACCTCAGCTCCTACTCTCTCTTAAATCACAATACAATTATAATTGGCAACCACTTTCTCTTTGTTATCTGGGTATATTTTTATTGGCTAAAGAAGAAACCCTCCTTCAATATAATTATGACCCCTTATTGAGGAAATGTATTGCTTTTACAAAGGATTGGATGAGTTACGAGGTTTCCTTGATGGGTAGAATGGCAGCTGTCAAAATGACACTCCTCCCCAAACTGTTGTATTTATTTAGGTCTATCCCTCGGACCCTCCCTTTCTACTGTTTAAATATATTTAATGCAGTGCTGAATAAATTTGTCTGCAACAATAAGAGAGCCTGACTTGCTAAAAAATATCTCATGATGTCTAGATCATCAGGAGGTCAGGCCTTTCCAAATCTAGCACTTTATCAGGCTGCTTGTTTGGTAGATCAACTTAGCAATTGGTCGATGGCCCCTACCCCTAAACCTTGGGTCAAGTTAGAGAATGATATGTTGAGTAAATTCCCCCTTTGTGAATTATTGTGGATCCCACCTTGTTCTAGAGTTTTTATAAAAAAAAAGTCCAGGGCGACACTGGCTTCTCTTAAACCATGGGATGGCTTATCTGCTCTCCTATGGTTTAAACTGCCATCTGTCTACCTTTCTATCCGGGATCTGTAATGTATAATCCCAAATTTGAATTTATTTTCTTGGCATTCTAATGATGTTCGTACCCTTCATGACTTATTTATAAAATAGTTTTTTGTATAGAAGTATTCTGGCGCTCCCAAGGATCAGTGTTATTTTTTGGGAAAAAAAAGAGAATGGAAAAAAATATATTGTAAATCTGTGATAAAAACCAAAAAAGAAAGTATATAGACATATACTCACCCTTTATAGGTGAGATCAGTACAATGGACACAAATCAACACTGTGGTCCTATGGTGGTTGCAATAGCAATGATGAATCAATCTGGATGGGTCTCAAATCCTGGCAGTAGTCTTTATGTGAAGAAAATAAAACATGCCTCCATAGTGCAAATTGGTTGTCATTAAGTCAGAATAATAATAAATAATATACTGCTCACCATATCCCAATTGCATAAGCGCCTTAGACATTTATTTTAAATCCTGATGTCCGTTGGTAATGAAAAAATATATATCTCTTAAAAATAATTTTATTTAACTTCCATTAAAATAATTTCATATATGGCCATACAAAAAAAGAAAATCAATAAAATATAAAATATAATATAATTATAAATGATAAAATAACCATAAATAGTGCTAAACCGTAATGTAAAAAATGTGAAGAAGGTACCAATAGCAGCAATGCATTTCACAGACCCTGTGTCTGCTTCCTCAGGCTGACAACTTGGAAATGAACCTTCCAGCCCTTAAATAGGGGACTGAGGTTCAGACAAATGATGATTGACATATGGTTAATTAACTTAAAATATACATCAAAATACATAGAAAAAAATAAAATAAGACATACTGCATATCAGAGAACAACATATAAGTGTTTTAAACAATGTTTAAAATGAATACCAAAAGTTCATAAGAAAATGGGAGAAGCTGAGCCAGCAAATTTGATAATTAACAGCAGAGAGAGCAATCAGCATGGTAAGACTCATGCATAGACACATACAAAGATAACTGCATGGATAGCCCCCCTGATTGTGTGAAACTGAACCTGTTTTAAACACTCCAATCAGCCCTGTGGTCTGTAAACCATCAGCGTGATCGGTAGCCATGGAGACAATAGATAGGTGACCTCATACATATGTAAAAAAAATAAAATGAATAAATATATATATAATATAAAAAAAATAATATAAGTGCTATGGTCTATAAGCTATAAGCTATCAGTATCCATAGAAACAAGCGACTTCATGTGTATATGAAACACCCAATATTCCAATCAGAAAAAGGTGACCCTAGAGACTATGAAGCCACACCACACATTGTGATCCAAATTCCAAATCTTATAAGAAGGAAAGATCCTAATTAAATGTCACTTATGTGAATAATCTAAATAAATGATAGTACAATAATAATACTAATACATAATACATAAGGGATTGGAATATGTGTGACATTAATGTGAAGTATAAATTACGTGAATATAATAATATAATTAGTATGTAATTACACTAATATAAAATAGTTACTCTATAATACAGTGTCTTAAAATAAATGTACTTCACCCTACCTGTATATATAATTCTATATGCACATGACATGTATATTATGTGAATAAAAAAAAGATAGAAGAAAATAAATTGAGAAAAGAATGGAAAAGAAAAAACATGAAAAACATAAAATGCATGAAAAAATTGTGTAATACAAAATGCAATAATGGTCCCACATAGATCAAATCAATATAGCATAATGAGGATCCAAACAATAATCACATGATTTATCCATGAAATACAAGGCAAAAACTAAAAACCAGTAGAATGTAGTGTTCCTTACAGAAAGGTGGCCAAATCAATATCTATGTTTAAGCCCATTGGGAAATGGGTCTTCAGTTTATGAATCCAACAAGTTTCTTTTTTGGCAATTTGGTTTGCTCTATCACCCCCTCTTATTCCTAAATGGACACGATCAATACCAATAACTCTAATTCCGTCTGGATTACTTGAATGTTTCTCTAAAAAATGTTTGGAGACACTATGAGTGAGAAATCCATTTTTAATATTCAGGATATGTTCCCGAATCCTATTCTTTAAAGGTCTTACTGTATTCCCAATGTACTGTAAATGGCATGGACACTCCAACAGATAGATCACGTAGTCACTGTTACAGTTGATATTTTGCTTTATTGAAAACTCCTGTTTCTTCACAATAGAGGTGAATGATGTGACCTTCTGTCCATACTTGCAAGAAATGCATGAAGTACATGGAAAAAGTCCTTTCTGTTTATATTTAGCCAATTTTCAGATTTCTTCCCTAATGAAAGTGGTATAGTTTGAGCCAACATATTCTTGATAGTTGGTGCCTTTCTAAAAATCACTTTTGGTTTCTTTGGAAGGTGTGTACCTAAAATAGGATCGCAACATAGTATAGGCCAGTGTTTTTCAATAATGGTTTTAATAGCATTTGATTGATCATTATAATAATAATGATGAAGGGTAAAATAATGTCAGTTTGGCTATTGTCAGTAATATTCTCCTTTAACAATTCATCTTGGTTAAATGGTCCATATTCAGTATAACATTTTTCCAAAAGGGGAGCTGAATAACCTCTTTCTTTAAACCTCTGTGTTAAAAAAGTGGCCTGTTCTTTATAAACATCAAGATCTGTGCAATTTTTCCTAATACGCCTAAATTGACCTTTAGGGATGTTGTGAACCCACTGGGGATTATGACAGCTTGAAGGCATAAGATAACTGTTTGAATCCACTGATTTAAAATGAGTTTTAGTTTTAAAAGAATCCTGGTCGTGATATATATCTAAATCTAAAAATGTAATTCTTTCTGTACTCATATTGGATTCAAATTTCAGATTAAGATCATTGGTATTAAGATAGATTAAAAATTGAATCAGCGTGTCTTCATCCCCCTTCCAAATAAAAATTATATCAGCAATATATCTTCGCCATAGGACCAGGTTTGCACCAAAAGGATTATTATTCCAAGTGCGGTTATACTCCCAATATCCCATGAATAAATTAGCATAACTTATTGCTAACCTGGTCCCCATGGCTGTACCTTGTATTTGTAGGTAAAATTGTGTTAAAAGTTTAAAATAATTATGATTTAAAATAAATGTAATACTATACAAAATAAAAATAATCTGATCCTCATGTAATTGATCATCTTTTTCCAAGAATAATTTTGTGGATTCTATTCCTTGATGGTGTCTTATACAAGTGTTCAGTGATATAACATCTACTGTACACATAGTGAATCCATTCTCCCACTTTAAACTCTTCAGTAAACTAATAATTTCAGTGGAATCCCTAAGATATGAGGGGAGGGTACAGACTACAGGTTGTAGAAACGTGTCCACATATTTGGACAGTCCTGAAGTGAGGGAATTTATCTCTGACACTATAGGTCAACCAGGCAGTTTAACTGGATTTTTGTGAACTTTGTGTAAAATTTAAAAGTAAGGGATCCTTGGATGGGTAATAAATATGAAATCAAATTCTGATTTCAATAAGATCTCCTTATTTGAAGCCGTCTTTAAAATTTTATATAGTTCACTTTTATAAATAATAGTAGGATCCCTATTCAATTTTTTATAAGTGGTGACATCACTCAACAAACACTCGGTTTCTGAATAGTAATCTTTACTATTCATAATAACAGGACCCCCCTTATCAGCCGGTTTTATAATGATTGTCTCCTCCTCAGTTCTTTTAGGATTTCTCTTTCTTTCCTGCTCAAATTTTTGTCCTTATTCAACTTATAATTGTCAGCTAGATCCTCCAAATCCTTCAATACCATATTATTAAAAGTTTCAACAAAATTTCCTTTACAAAATGTGGGATTAAATGTAGATGTTGGCTTCAAAATACTGTGTAAAAATGACTTATTACAAGATATGGTTTGTTGAGCTTCAAAATTCCTTGAAGCTGCATTATTTTTCAAAAAGTAACGTTTTAAGGTTAAATTCCTGATGTATTTATGAACATCAATAAAAACGTTGAATGGATCAATATTTTTTGATGGAGCAAATCCTAATCCTTTTTTGAGTAGAGATTCATGGGATCGGTTTAGTTGAAAATGACTTAAATTAAATATTCCAGTACTTAGTTCTACCTTATTTTTTTTCTTGGATTGATGATTTTTTCCTCTTGTTACTCTTCTCCCCTTTTTCTTCTTAGAGGGGAGGCCATTGCTACATTTTCTTGAAGCAGTGAGAACCTGTTCTTGGTGTGAAATCTCCTGTCTTCCTCTAAAAAATGAGGAGAAACTCTGGAAAACCTCTTTCTATCATTCATATGCATATTACGATGTTCTCTACATTGTGGAGCATCATCATATCGATTGAGTTTCCAATGGTATTGATATCTGGGTTGGTGATATGGTCTAGGATACCTCCAATCATTCTGTTCTTCATATTTTTATCCTGGTCCAGAGGAAAATACTTTGTTTTGTCCATAAAACCTATTTGGGGGTGGGTGACTTATTCTTTTTTGTTGGACCACTGTCCAATCCGATGGTGAGTAGATGGACAGGGGTATATTAATGTTCTTTTTAGAAGTATATCTTTGAATATGTTCTTTGTCAAACTTAAATCTCAAGTTGTCATCATCTTTTCCTTCCACCACATTTGTTAATTCATTATTAGAAAAGGCACCTTCATAATCATGTTGATCTCTTTGGAATTTTTTATTTTGAATATGGCTAATTTCTTGTTTGACCTTCAGAACTCTGGTTCTAGTTTCTAGCCTCTCATAATCCTCTAGTTGTTTATGAGGACTTAAAAGATTCTTTGTTTCATTAATCTCCTTATCCAAATCTGGTAATTTTTTTTTTTTATGATTGATAATTAATTTCATTAGATCAAATGAACACTGATTAATAATATAATTCCAACTATTATTAAAAACAACATTCTCTCCAACATTAGGGGCAAAAGATGCTTGTTTATGAATCCTTAATCCCCTTGGGATTCTTTTGAAATCTAAATATTTCTGCAATGTTGCAATTTCCCACCATATTTTTGTCTCGGAAATGAGTAAATTCTCCAATTTCCTAAACAATAAATTTAAATTTATACTCTCATTTAATGGTGTACATGGGGTAAAGTCCTCAAACAATTTCTCCATGTTTGATAGTTCGAATTTCCTTTGATTACGATAATCAAATATTGATGTCCTACTAGTTGATGACTCTGCCATCCTATCAGGCATATTTTCTGAAGACTTCCACTTATAATAAAGCAGCACATTCAGGGTTTGTTGAAAAGATAATGATAATTTGATTTGTGTTGATTTGTGTCCATTGTACTGATCTCACCTATAAAGGGTGAGTATATGTCTATATACTTTCTTTTTTGGTTTTATCACAGATTTACACTATATTTTTTTCCATTCTCTTTTTTTTTTCCCCAAAATAACACTGATCCTTGGGAGCGCCGGAATACTTCTATACAAAAAATTATCTTTATCCAGATCTCTGTAGAAAGTTCCAATTAATCCAGGCTGTGCCTTCTTTCGGTTCATTTATAAGACCACATAAGGATAGTAGCGCCAATCATCCAAACCTATTTTTATCATTATTTATAAAATACCCTTATGTCTTTCACCCAACTACAAGCTAGTTTATCCATTCCCTTCAGAGTTTTTTATAAATTCCTTCAAATTAGACATTGGATACAATCTTTTCCAACCTTGCTAGGCTCGAATCTTACTATTTCCCCCCCATGTTCTCTCCGGAGTGTCCTTGACATCTCGCAAAGTAGGAATATCATTTTGATATTCTCTTATATTGATGGCAGCTAAACCGGATAAGTCACAACCTATTTTGAAATGGGAACAATATCTAAATATATGTTTAGACTCGCATGAATGGTCCCAATTATTTTTTTCAGTTTTTAAAATGTCTAGATGTATTTTGCATATTGAAATGTATATGAAACTATTTTACCATGTATATTTAACGCCTGATAGATTGCACAAAATATAGTCTTCCCATTCTAGACTCTATTGGCGTGCATGTGGCCAAGTTGGTGAACTTTGTCATGTGTTTTGGCACTGCCCTTTTATACGCCCCTTCTGGTTGGAGGTAGAGGACTTAATTCTGAAGATCACCGGTTTACAGCTGTCCCTAACCCCCTCTACTGCTCTTTTACATATATTTCATAATATGATGTCCCAGTTTGCCATAGATATTTCATTAGTCATGTTTTCATTGCCACCAGAGCAGCTATTGCTCAGCTCTGGAAACAGGATAAATCCCCCCTCTTTTGTTGATTAAGTCTAAACTTAATCAAAGTTTTCTTATGGAAATGTTAAACTTCCCTTATTCTTCCTCTGTTATATCACCAGTTACAAAATGGTTTAGCTGGCATCAGTTTATTATGGATGGCCCATGCCTCCCACTAGCTGCACAATTATACTCTTATTATTTCTTTCCTATAAATATGTTAAGGTTTCCCCATTACAGTTATGATAGTGTTTTCCGCTGATTGCGTATGTCATACACTGATTTTGATTGATTGATTTATTTTTTTTCTTTCTTTTCTAAAAAGTATTGTCTTGTTTTTTTCTGAGTGCCATTTGCCTGTATTCCTTCTCCCCCTGTATTTGTTCCCACTTTTTTTGTATAATACCCTTTAATTTTCTTGAAAAAACTTCAATAAAATTATTGTTTAAAAAAAAAGAAATACCAATGAATTACAATTTGTAGATGTTAACGGTGGTTACTTCAACACACAAGTGGAGAATAATACTATTTCTAAGCCCCCTCTAAGGTTACTATATATATATATATATATATATATATATATAATTATATATATATATATATAATGGAATGTACAAAGATAATTTCCTTGAAATATTATATATGAGGTAGTCCTGTCTAATGTGAATCTGGATATAGCTGCATATGTTCTGTAATAGTAAGAAAATTGGGAGCTAACCCAGTATTTTATTCAAACATTGTGTATGTGAAAATCAAGATACAGTAGTAACAGACATTTTAAATGAATTAGATAGCAACTGTAAGAAAAATTTAAATCAACTACATACAGCACCATAACGAGGGTGTTGTGAGTGGTGCGGCCACTCTGCCCTTGCTTCTAGCTAGCAAGGTGCCTTGCACAGCACCCTGCAGCCATGATCACTGCCGCCATGCCACCAGCCTTTACAGCCATTCACAGGGTCCTTTGGACACTTTAGTCAGTGCTGCACTTCCTTCTGTGCTGTGTAATGACTTCATGAAAATGACGTCATCACATCAGGTGCTCAGGAGGAGTGCTGGTACAGGGTGCATTTGATCCCTGTTACATTGCTGATTACATCATTTATATTGATGACGGTGCAGCAGAATGGGGCCACCATGTTAATGTTAACTTGATCTATAATATTTTTTTAAGAAATACTGAGTCTCTCCCCAGCTGTCTGGAGGTATAATGCAGCTTCTTGACAATGTTCAGTACCAGTATCTGACCTTTAGCATTGCAGAAGTTGAGATGGTTCCTTTTCTTGCAGACTTGGCTAGGGCAAGACCCTCTTACTGAGGGTACATAGTTTTACATATTGTTATTAGAGATGTGCAGGTTCGATTTCCTGAAATATGAATACACCGGAACTTAAGGGTTCTGAGTCAAATCAAGTCCAAGTTCGGAATCACTTTGGGGTTACTGACTCTGGTCTTCTTGTAATTCAGAACTCAAATTTGAAAACCATATCTCATGTGTTTTGTATTGCATTTAAGACTCACCCTCATGATTTCAGTGCTGTGAGGTGGTCAAAAATGACTTGAAATTACTGGAAATAATTGTTATTGATGTAATTAATACTAAAGGAACAAAAACAGGTCCAAGTTACATGATTTTAGCTGTTTTTATAATTGTTTTAATTAATAAAAAATTAAAACCTAATTTGAACCAAAACACTTGTGCATGGTTTTGCCAAAACCAAAACACGATGATGATTTAGAACTAAAACCAAAACATGGGGGTTTGCGCTCATCTCTAATTGTAATATATTTTAAATTTTTAAATAAAGTAACATTAATTTGGATATATTGTTTGGTTAATTAAGTTGGTTAAAGTGCATTATACACAGGCCTCTAATGAGCTTGGCTGGGTGCTCAGTAATTTTCAAGGGAGTGGCCTAATAACAGGAGGTATGGCCTTGTCCCCATTAGAAAAAAAAACAAAAAGAGATGCAATGTTTTTTCTGACATGGTCGCATTTGATGCAATTAGTTAAAAATGCCCATCCCCCAGTCTCAGAGAGCCCCTCTGCACCCATGGATCCTACCCAGTGTCTGCTGGCACACTCCACCTGATGCCTGCAGCCGCAGGGAAAATTTAATGAAGGAACTGCTCTGCCCTGTGTATACCCATCATCAGCAGAGTAGAATAAAGTCAGTATGGTCACAATGTTCTGATTCGTGACATAATGTACCAATAATAAAAATAGATATTAATGTTATCTTAAGCAAAAATACATAATTTTTTAAAAATTTGTGTTAGATAAATTTTAAATACAGTAGATGTTTTTGACTTAATTCAATAAAAAAATAACAATATCTGAGTGTTTTTTGGAAAAAGATTTTAACCAGTTAAGTGTTTAATGTTGTTAAATTCTAAATAAAAATGTGTAAGTAAGAAAAAAAATACTATGAGAAAATAAATTTAATATTAGGATTAGTTATTACTATTTTTATGATTCCAAAAATTGTAAGTTAGCTTGGCATGTGTGGTCAGGATGCTGACGCTTACATTACCGATGCCACAATATCGACACTGGTCATAATCCTGGCTCCAGCATATTGAACGCTGGAATGCCGAAGGCAAGTAGTTGGGTTGGGGGAGGGTTAGGATTGGGGTTAGTGTCAGGCAATAGGGGAGGGTTAGGGTTAGGCACTAAGGATGGAGGGTTAGGTTTAGGGTGCAGAGAGGGGGAGGTTAGGTTCATGCACCAAGAAGAGAGTTAGGGTAGATAGAGAGAGAGGGTTAGCATAGCGACCAACAAGTGTTGGTATGTTAACCCTGTCAGGATCTCAGCATCGGGATCCTGACCACCTGGATCCCGACTGTCAGTATTTCATACCGATTCTGCTTAATATTTAATGTTAGCAAATTTAAGTATAGAAAATAAAGTAGTCCAATATCTATTTAGGTTCTTCCTTAAACACAATTGAAAGTTTGGTAACTTCAACAGAAGTGTGCATTAAAGCTATTTCTGATTCCAAACCAAAATTTACACACTATTTTTGACTGTTTCATAGAGTGGCTGTGTAGATGTACTTTTGCTGTATGGTGAGGGACACTGCTGAATGAGACCCAGGAACAGAGCTATATCCGGCACTGGATGAAAAGGACCCACAAAAAGAGAAGAGAATGAATTACCTAGAAGAAGCCTTCCATCTGATGTCCATCACCATCTAGAGCATTGATATCGGTAAGTGGAAGCTCCTCTTTAGCTATTGCGATCTTGATTCTGAAAAGATTAAACTTGGCAAACTGAAGATCCCCCAGGAGTATTGGAGACCACTCTAGGAAAGGGACACTATAAATGAAATGCCAAAAAACATGAGATGTGTCTCTATACACCTAGCTTCTAAACTGTATATATTGTACAAGACATACAGCATGACTAAGATGCTCAGAGAGGTACTGTACAGTGTACCATCTTTTTCTTTGTATCTTATTCTCTTCTTATTGCAGATGCAGTGAAACACAACTCAACGTGTACTAGAGACCATTGGCTGCAAATTTAACTGCCAATGGAACTCATGAGAAAAAGCAGTGTACACTTCATCACAGTATTTCATTCACAGATTAAAACTCAGTCACACACAGATATACAAATGTTGCACATCAAATTGATCAGTGCAATGTAGCAAAGTAGTTTTGTCTCTCCCAGGTTTATTTATGTGAATAAGATGCACATTTTCAGAGAAAGACACTCAGCATAGCCAAGTCACCAGGACTTGCATCGAGAGGGGCTATTTGGCACATATGAATCCACAGTGTATGAGGACACTTATGTACCATGGGTGCCTGCTGTTGTGTCCACAGAGGATTGCTAGAGAAGATGAGGTTCTAGTGGGGCACCTGTCTTTGTATTAGCCCACTGACCACCATTAGATCACTCAGATTGGATGGATCTACTAATGATAGTGCCACTGGGCTACCAAGTTAAGAGCATAAATTCCCTGTGTTTTTTTCCATCCATCACTAGGCCTCCATCATGGCATATGCTGGAACTAGGCCCAAGTAATCCAAAGTAGAAACAACACACAGGGATACTAGACTCAGAACCACATCCATGTCACATTTTCTGGCAGTAAGTTTATGTATTATTTATTATTAGTACCATAGGTGTCTCTGAGGCAGATATTTGCCCTATGCAGTACAACCAGAACATTGTGAATGGTGTTGTAGGCATATAGGCCTGTGCACAGTTAGAGTATAAGCTTCAAATAATTTGTAGATTGGCATTAGTCCCAGACTGCCCAAATCACCAAGGAGCTAGTATTTGCCTGGATATACCTTGTCACCCTAGGTAGGGCCATGCCCATTTTTGCTCACCAAAACAGGATGATGTCTGTAGTTTCAAGGTACTAGCACTGATTAGGATCAAAGTAATAACAAATCAGGGGTAATTTGTCAGTCACACTGTGAATAGGAATCCAGCTGTCAAGCCTGCTTAATGTTGCACTGTTGGTGTGTCTCTCTCCATTGTTATGGTGTGTATTTTGCTTGCACAGTATTGTTTATAGTGTCCTGTAATGTGTTGTATTGTTATGCATTGTTCTGTCTTGTTTTCTTTCACTACACACAGCCTGTTAGTTGTTTATGCTACACTAGGGGTCAGTTGTAGGGCCCATGTCTAGTTGTAGTTAGACTAGCATGGGTGAGATACACTTCTTTGGTAAATATATTAGAGCTGCCTTTTGGGAAGGTTGTGTTTAGTTTGTACAAATTCAAATATCCTGTTGACACTTATTAAGGTAACCAGAGAATACACTCATTAGTATTGTTCTTACACTAATTGGTTTCCCTGTGATTCTTGAGATGACAGGCAAAATTGTCTATAGTGACTATTAGACAGTATTTACCAGACTGTGTGTGAAAATTCTAAAGGCAAACAAATGATATCAGAGTTATTTGTTCCAGTTATGACCAATACCACCCTGGCAATAGATAGGCAGTCTTAGGGTATTACCCTGCTGTATCTATGGGTTGCTTGGTACTAAAGTCTCTCTCTGTCTAAGACTTTTCTGACCTGTATTCCTGGTGTGGTGGTAGAATAACCAGCAATCTGAAGGTGAGAATGGGTAAGGAAGGTAAGTGCAAAACTACAACTGTACCATCACCTTACACCCATACATCTCACACAACAATGCAGAGAGCAGGCAACACAGGTGACACAGGAACTGGAAAAAGGAAAGATGCCTAAAGAGGTGGTGGAAAAAGTAATGGAAGAGGGGCCAAAGGAGGAGGAGGAAACTGTAGATAAGAGTAAGCCTTAGCTGAGTGAATGTTGTCTAAAGCAATTGAGTGTGTAGAGGAAACTTTAGAGTATGCATAGGACTTAGAATGTATTGTTTAATCTTAGTTTCACCTTTTTCAACCCCCCCATCTTCAAAATATCTATAATGTCTGAGATAAATGTATATATTTGCAAATTGCACTCCTCTGGAATTCTGTAAGAAACATAAACAAATGTTGAAGAATAGTTTAATTCTTAGAAGTTTCAGCATATGTTGGACATGGGAAGAGACTTTAGGCTTCTGCTCCTTAAAGTAATTCTCCATCTAATTGCTGTCTCATTACATAAATCTTCAATTTTATCATCCACAGATGCTGCTGATAACCAGCCTTCACAGTTAGAAGAAACAAGTAGAAGGCTTATGTGAATAGCCTGTACCAAGCTATAAGACCAATGCAGTCCTGCCTGTTCAACATCCTTGATTACTTGGATCTGCTGGAGGATAATGTGAGAAGTTTCAATTATAAACCCACAAGATTAATAAATAAAATATTTGGATTTTAGCTGTTTCCTTGAGCATAGTTTGTGTTTGTCTTTAAATTAAGTAAATTAAGGGCACAATCAATAGGCTGAGATAATGTAACATTTGTGTCATCCTGTAGAATATGAAGTAAGGCTTAATATGAGGTACTTTTTAATTGTAAGTAGTCTAATGATTTACGTTATATGCACATGTACAGATGTGTCCACTTTCATCTTTGCCGTGATTTCAAAATTCATGGGATGCATAACAAGAAAAGCGTGCCCGCGAATGGGTGTGTGTGCTGCATTCGCATCCGCGATCCAAAGGATTGTATGGTGTGAACGCTCCCGCAGCTTAACTCGCATGCCTACAAAAAATTGCATCTTGATACAGAGCTGGACACAAATATTTATTATTTTGCATCCTACTCAGCATCAGCTCCCAATGTGTTCCCAAAATAAAGAAAATAAAATATTATTTATTTTTTTATTTTTTAAAATGAAATTTTTGAGTATTTTTTACAGTATTTCAGGATAAAAATCTATTTCATAGTTATTAGCAAATTATATTTTTCCCCAAAATAATTTGCAGTATTCTAATTAAAAAAAGTAAAACATCTGGTACATGTTAATTGTGCAGGTGTTTCACCATGACATAAATTCAGCCTATCATCATCCCTGGGACTTGATTATTCACTTCACAAGGAAATAGGAAGATAAAAGACACCATCAGAAAACGCAATGCAGGTTCCTGCGCATATGTACACCACATCCTCCTTGTCAAGAGCGGAGCCAATATAATTAACAAGTTCCAAAATCTTTTTGTTATCAAAATCAATAATATAGTTTTCAGAAAATATTGTGCTTAAGTAGCTAAACAATACAAAATTAATATTACATATCATAAACATAAACTGTGTCAGGGCTATTGAGGGCATGTTTATTAACTTCAGAGTTCAATAAAAGAATAAAATAAAAGTGAAGGAAAACAAGTTTTCTGCAGCCCTGCAGCTTCTACTGGAAGGAACATCTAATTATTTTTAAGAGAACCCTTTACAAAGCATTGCAGTCTCATTGCAGGAAACAGAGAGGAGAGCTTTTGCTATCCTAAGGCAGCTACATCACAGAGGTTAAGCAAAGAATGTTCCCCTAAAAATAATGTGTGGGGTTTTTTTGAGCTGGGGGCAGATTGACTATTAAAAGTAACTATTTTCTAAAACATGGCTTGTTAGTACTCAAAAAAGATTTGACCTTTAAGTTTTGCTTCTCTTAAAACTGTGTCCATCACAATGAGTCCCTTTTCTTAGTAGACATAATTGTACTGTATTCTTGGAAGAAGGAATCGTTGGGGCACACTAAAATGCCAAACTTGCCAGCTCGATACATATAGATGTAAACTCAAAGTAGTGTTAATTCCATCAAAGTACACCCATACATGGTAGAGGCATCATTTTCATATGCAAAAATACATTAATTCTGTGAAATAATTATGGGGGTGTCCTCTTTTAGCCGTCTCCAAATTCTGACAAGGTCTTCTATGTTTTTTGAGACAGAGATTGATACATCCTTATGCCATACTGTCATCCATCCAAAAAAGGTGCAGTACATAGTGCATTCACTAAGTGGTCCCGGAACCATTATAATTACTTTGTAAGCAGTGACCCTGTTATACTGTATTCCTAATAACACCATGTGTGCATGTGTTTATTTGTGTTTGTGTGCCATTTTTTTAAATGCAATGACCAATAGTAAGGTTGACAGGGATTGTTAATGCCCTGTGTAATAATAAAAAATGTTGTTGTTTTTTTTCTCTTTATTTTAATGACTATATTAAAGGATTCAATATAAGTTTATGGCAAAAGGTCATTATTTTACATTGAATTATTTTGTGATATGAATATGAAAATCTCTGAAGAATTTAAAATATTACAAACACTATTAAAAATACTTGAAAGGCTGGCTTTAGTATTACATCATTACATTACCATACTAAGTAGACATTATGTTTTTCCATGATTTTTTTATACATGAAGAATTCAGTAAATCATACTTTTGCCCTGTGTCTATGAAGATGGTTGAGAGATTCCTTTGGCCAAATGTAATAGTTTGTGAATTTGTAAAAAATGCGAGTTTAGTGCTAAACTCGCATGTTTTACTCACTTGCAAATGTAATAGGGTGCGACTATAGTAAAACTTGCGTTTTTTTGGGCTTTACTATGACTCGCAAAAAACATCTCGCATCCAGATGTTTTCCCATTCTCTAGATAGAACTCGGGCAATGTAATAGAGCATGAGTGCTTCACTCACACATACTGAGAACTCAAAAAACAATAGACCAGCTTCAGGACAGCGAGTTTATCCTGAGCAGGTCAGAATAACACTGAAACATGCACATATCCATTACATACATGCATGTTTCTGTGTGTACATATAAAATAACTTTTAAAAATTAAAAATAAAGACATACACCCCCTCCACATAGGCATAAGCAGCACTGGGCTATAAAATGCCTGTCCTGGTTCTAAAAATATAGGGGCCAAAATGCATAGGGAGCCCCTGTATATTAAGAACCAGCACAGGGATTTGCTGAGCCAGTCCTGGTTGTGGAAAAACAGGGGACAAAATAAGTAGGGGTCCCCTGAAATTTCCATAACCAGCACCGGACTCTTTCTAGCGGGGGGGGGGTGGTAATGTCATTGCCAGGGAAAACCTTTCACTGGTTTCCCCGGCCAAATCATTACCCCTGCCTGCCAGTCAGCCTAGGCCAGGGATCCCTAGGAAGGTGGGGACACCCCCAATAAAGCGGTCCCTCTCTCCAGGGCACCCCATGTCTAGGCTGAAAGCCCGGGGCTATCCCTGGCACCCCTGGCTGTTGGGTGCTGGGTTGATAGTGTAGTGTTGTGTAAAAATTAGAAGTAAAAAAATTGTCTTTAACTGTGGTACTACACAGATACTTGGAGAACCACAAGTACCATGACATTGTATCCAATGATGTAACCACAAGGTTACTTGAGGTGAACCAGGTGGTTACATCATTGGATCAATGTTGCAGTCCCCACCATATACTTCAATGCAGATTTCTCATCATTGAAGTCTATGGAAGAGACAGGCTGACCACACACAGCCAATCAGCGAGCATCTTCAACAGCAATACCTGCTGATTGTATGGCGGCTCCTACAATGAATGTGCACATGTGTTCCCCAGTCATTTGTGTGGAGGAAAGATATGTGTAAACACATACCTTTCCTTCTGTCCGGCATGGTTTCAGATTTTTGTGTTTTTTTTCTAACCCTATGGATACTTACATGGACCAAAGAGGACATGAACATCACATAGGAGGGGTGAGTATGGAGTTTTTATTATATATACCCCTATGGAATCCTACTGGACATGATATCATCAGGGATACTAGTTTTGTCAGTTAGTGTGATTGTGCATGTATATTATAAAACATTTTTACTGACAGTGTGTGTTTTTTTTATGTATTTCTTTGGCTGTAGAACTACAGGTACTAGCAGGCCATAATGCTCTGCATGCTGGTAATTGTGGTTCTCCAAGTATCAGCATGTGGGGGAGGCTTGCTGGGACATTAGTACCATAGTTAAAGACAATATTTTTTATTTTTACTTTTAATTTTTACACAACACTACACTACACTATCAGCCCGGCACCTGAAGGCTAGGGGAGCCAGGGATAGCCCCAGGCAATTATCCTAGACCTGGGGGCCCTGGAGAGAAGGACACCTTTAATGGGGTGGTCCCCATCTCCCCAGAGATCCCCAGTCTGGGCTGACTAGTAGTCAGGGGTAATGCTTTGGCTGGGGAAACTGGTGAAATCTTTTCCCTGGCTGTGGCATTACCCCCCCACCACTAGAAAGAGTCCGGTGCTGGTTATGGAAATTACAGGGGACCCCTACTCATTTTGTCCCCTGTTTTTCCATAACAGGACCAGCTCAGCAATGCCCTGTGCTGGTACTTAATATACAGGGGACCCTATTAATTTTGGGCCCTGCATTTTTAGAACCAGGACAGGCTGTACAGATCCCGGGACTGGTTATGCTTCTGGGGAGATGGTACATGTCTTTTTTTTAAAACACACAGACAGAAGCCATCATGGACCTCACTGATCTGTGATGGTTTCTGTATAACTCACACCTTTTCATGCTAGATGCATGAAAAGGTATAAGTTTACATATGGAAATACTCGCACAGATTTGCATAGTGTAGTAGCATCAAGCTGAAAATTTCACCGGTTATCACATTTGCAAGTCCCAGCACCAACTCGCACCTTCAAAAAATGCGAGAAGGTGCAAGTTTGTACTGTTACTAAAACTGCCACTTTATTTAATTTGTCCCCATATGTTTTTTTGTCATCACTAAGTCTGTTGAAGTCATAAAAGTAACATTGAAAGGATTACCCCAAATGTTTGAACAATGCAAACTTACCATGAAATTTTCAGAATAATGTATCTGACCTTTAAAAAGTAAAGGAATTATATTTGAAAAGCTTCAAAAGATGAATTTCAGATTAATGCATAAAGTACCTTAACATATGCAATGTAACAAGCAGGTGTTACAGTGACACTTACATAAACTATGACTCCGAAGATTTGATCATTTGCTTGCTACTGATTGATACATTATTTAGTTTTGCTTCTGGAAAATAGCTGATTATCCAATGAAATATACTGAATCTGAAAGAGCAGAAAAGTCAAAGAGAATTGCTCTTAATTTGTTTTTTGCAAATAGATTGCAAATAAATGAAATCACATTTTTGTATATGGAATCAAATGCGTATAAGCTACTGTACCTAAGATAAATGAATACTGCAGTTATTAATAACTGAGTTGAATCGATGACAAGCATACTTTCATTGTTAAATATAAATACATTTCCAGTTTTGAGATAATGTAACAGCTGGTGTAATTTCCAAAGAAAAAACATATTTAGGTGTACTGTGTTTTGCTTAATGCAATTATACAAGGGTTTTCATGCATAAATCATAGGGTAATGGTAACTAAAACATTAAGATAATATAACTGTACATTTTCAAATACAATACATTGATAGCACAGCAAACTGTGTGACATGGCATTTTCTGCTTTTAATAATAGTCCCTTTTTATATTTCTTGGTGAAACACTATAGGAAGTGGCAGCTTGCAAAAGAAAACTGTTTGATGGACAGTTTCTGTAGTTACTGTAACTGGGCCATTGCTGCTACCAATTCAGCATTGCCCTGCTCTCTACCCTTCATCAAAGTGGCATTGGGATGAATAAAACCTCACCTAAATAATTTGTTATCCTTGTGATCTGTTTTAGAGCTACAGTGCAGACTAGGTGACCATTTCATTACAAGTTCATTGGACTGTCCTTGGAGATGGCAGAATTAGATTAGATCCATATCCTACAGTATGCATTTCTGCCAATTACATTACCTACCTTCCCTGTGAGATTCAGTGAGGGACTCATCTATAACTTCTATCATTGTTTCAGAGTTGGTGTCTATGTCAGATGCTGATACCCAACTTATTGTAATCCCAGCACCCCTTTACAGTAATACCCAGGTGATAGACAATGCAGAGTGTATACTTCCCACCTTTTTGCACATAAATAGTCACCTGAAATGATACCATGTGTCCCCACCAGCTCCAATTGTACCAGTGTGACATTTGTGCTTGTGTATCCCAAGCCCTCTGTTACCTTGTCACCCACAGTGACTGATTTCAGTTCTCATGGGGTCCAGCAAAAAATAGAAGGTGTTTCTGGAAATGGGGGGTGTCTGCCCCATTTTATGGGAGTGGAAAGTCAGGGGCTGCATCCACATATGCAAATCACTGGCCTCGCAAACCAGCCACCCTGAGTAAGACTTACTCAGCTGGCCGACATCCCAATGCCATCACTCATCCAATGATAGTCACGATGGTTATCCCAGCCTGTGACCTTGGTCCTTGCATGCAGCTTTGCAAATCTGTCCAGTAGTGAATCACCCCCATAGATGAGTTGAACCAAAACTGTGTGGCACATTTGGCCATATGGCAAGATTTTAGGAAATGTGTACTGTATGTGGACACACCTATAGTTCAATAGGAAGTGGATGCATTTAAACAATGTGTAAAGGGACATAAGAGTGACACAGCATGCACACAAGAAAAAGTATCAAATTTAGCTCTGGTGTTAAATATAGAGATGTGCTCAGACCTCCATTTTTTGGTTTTGGTTCTACATCACCATCACGTTTTGGTTTTGGCAAAACCATCCTTAACTGTTTTGGTTCGGTTTTGGTCTTCTTTTGAAATTTATAAAAACAGCTAAAATTATATAATTTGGACCTGTTTTTGTTCCTTTAGTAGTATTAACATCAATAACATTAATTTTCAGTCATTTAGTCAATTTTGACCACACAGCACCTGAAATCATGAGGGAAGGACCTAAATGCAATCCAATACATGCAAGATAAGTTTTTTAAATCTGAGGTTCGGAATTGTGAGAAGACTTTAGTCAGGACTTGGTTCTATTCAGAACCTCAGAGTAATTCTGAACTGAGACTGAATTTGAATTGGAAACCCTAAGTTAGGGTATGCTCATATTTCAGAAAACCAAACACCTGCACATTTCTAGTTGACAGTAAGAGATTCTTTACTTGTTTCCACATAAACAAAACTTGAAGTGTGTAAATTAGAGAGATTGTGTATCTGAGAATCTCCTTGAATGCTTTGTGGTAAAAAAATATATTTCCATTTAGCTGCAGACTCATGCTCAGTGGGAAAGAGACAGAAGTGCAAAAGACCAGTGGAGAAATGTAAAAGTCTGCGACTTTCAGGCAATGGTGAGATTCTGGAAAAATGTCCCTACACAGGTAGGTTAAGTGGACTCTTTTACTGGGGCACTCTTCAATAGTAGTTTGAATTAATTAATGATATGATGAATAATTAATAAAATAACAATTTTAATTCACTCGTTAAAATACTGGAGCTAACAGCACTGAAAACACTGAATACCAAGACAAGACAAAAAGACAAACATAAACATATAGCATATCATATAAAGAATCCTGCCTGAAGTATCCAATCAATATTCTTATAGCAGGGAAAAAAATTATGGGCGAAAATATAGCCTATCTCTTAGAGAGATGGAAAAGGCTGGCAGCCACATACAAGGTAAGTGTGGAAAAACAATAAACACAAAGCAGGTGTCCCTTACTAATGGTGACCACACATACCCTGTTATTAACAATAGGCTAAGGTATAGAATGTAATCACATAATAAATGGTGAGATTCTTGCAATTCTGCCCGATGTTTTAAAATAGCAATCATTTCACCACCTATTAAATTATTTGCACTTTACAACATTGTGCAGACTGAACAAAAAGGTTGGGTCTTGCTAAACTTGAACAAGTGGAAAGCAATCTTCTGCAGGCTCAGAACAAGTTGTAAAGAGCAATACAAAAAGTCACCCAGAGATGTACTCAAACCCAGTGGTTTGTAGTTGCTAAAGGTCCCCCTTTTCCTTAGCATGATTGACATGCTGCAGCATTTGGGGGGCAGAGTGGGGGTGGACACAAAGACTGCTCTCCAAAACTGGGACATGTCATACCCATTTTGAGTCATGCTGGGTCCAAGGTCTGCATCATCAGATGCAGACTTCCTGGACCCGCTTGTCGAGTTCTGATGGCCAGGTTGAGTAAGTTTAAGCTTATGCTATCTGGCCAAAGCAGCAACCATCCTGACCCATATGGTCATGATGGTGATCCAAGGCAGTGTCTACAGATGCTACTCTTGCATCACAGATGCATGCATGAAATGTATATTTTCTACAGACACCCCCTACTGTATTAGCATTTTAGTTTGAAGGTATTACACAGCTGCTTCCCTGCTGTGCAATACCATCCATCTGAATCAGGCCCTTTAACAGCTCTATATTTAACAACTAAAAAGGAAAAGTGCCACATAAAAGTGAGATAGTCAGAAAAGGAAAAAAAGTTGGACAACACTCTGGAAACAGTGAATGTAAAGTTTGATTCTGGCCATGTTAATACAATTGATGCATTTACAAGTGGTGGGTAAAATCTGAAAAACTGCCCCAAAAAATACTTGTTACAGAAAACTAAAATGTATTGCAGTGACTATCATCTCCCCATTATATCTAAATGTGTGTAATCCTAACAGAAGCTTAGGGGTATATTCACTAAGGGGTATATTTACTAAAGTGAGAGTTTTTGGAAGAGGAGATGTTACCTATAGCAGCCAATCAGATTCTGCTTAACATTTAAATAGTACCTCCTAGAAGATAATAGCTAGAATCTGATTGGTTGCTATGGGCAACATCTCCACTTCTAAAAACTCTCACTTTAATAAATATACCCCTATGAGTCAGTTTTGGGTCTTTGAGCAGATTCCAGGTGGTTTGCAATCTGCTGATTTACTAAAGCCAGGTTCGATGGGAATCTGCTAGGAACACTGACTTTAGTTGTCAATAGAACATCTGCTCACCATCAATGCAACTTGAACTAGAAGAATACAAATCCTGCATTCACTTTGTGATGAGTTTCAGACCTGCCACAAAGCCGACTGCAAGCATGCCCAAACAATAGAGCTACCTCTGGCAAACAAACTGTTGTAAAGTACTGCACAAATCAGTAGTGTGCTATTGAAAAATAGGGGTGAAGACAGCATAAGGCCCCCTTATTTTCCAATAAACAGTACAAGGCACCTGATGCTGTGGAAGCGGGACTTGAAGTGTGGGGTTCCTTTGCTATAACTGAAACTAACTATCAATAGGTTAGCCTGAGGCTGGAATCTCTAGGAAAATGGGGTATACAAAAAATGGCATCCCCCTCCCCAAGGACAACCATCTTTGGGCTCTTCTTCCCACCCTGGGATTCTGGATGGGGAAGTAATAGTTATAATATAGTTTAAATAATTACTGTTTTTACAAGTGGCCTACAGGTTCCCGTAAGCCTGGCTTGATGGCACTTATCAAAACCACAAGTGGCAGCCCTTTTACAAATTTTAAGAGCCCTAAATAATTTTCTGACAGTATAAATCTAAGTATTCTATATTTTTGTTTTCTATCCCAAGTACATAAAGTTGCCAGAAAATCACATTATAGACCAATAATATCCAGAGTAGACTCTCTGACATCTCCATATATGTGAATGTTTTTTTTTAAAGTACTTATTCATTTATCCATCTTATCTAAAATAACTACATTGGTTATACTGTTGATGTTTCATCTCTCTCCACATCCATCAGCCATGGTCATGCTCTGGTAGATACAATATTATTCCAGAAAATTTAATCTTGAAGAATACCAAATCAATTTCTATTTTGGTGCATAACTACAGTATTTTAAATTACCCTTACAAGTTCAACTTCAACTACAAGGAAAATTAATTGGGACCTGCTTTGCTCCCAGTTACAACAATATCTTTAAGGGTTTCTAGAAGCACAAGTACACAGGGAACATAGTTCTAAGTATTGCTAAATAAATTTAGCAAATTAATAGAAACTGACTAGATAAGAGGCAGTACAATATTTATTGTCCTTATGGTTTATACACTAAAATACTTCTAATTACAATTCCATGCAATTTTTCACTACAAATATACATTTGTTTTTGTTATTGCGTATTGTAACAAATATAAGACAAATATATATTTTTTGTGTTGAACTTTCCTAATTGAAGTATAACAAATTATGAATGTATGATAAACCAAACTGTAAGACTGGTTTCAGTATATTAGGTCAAAAATGACAACAATGGGAACAAGTCAACAGACATATTTGAGATGTTCAGCATGTCAACATTAATCATGTTCACACTGATGAAATGTCGACATTGTCACAATGACGACAAAACATTTTTCAGTTGACCCTACGGCTATCCATAACACCTCACCATAAAACCTATCCCTAATGGTAATGTTGACATTTTCCTTGTTGACTTGGTATACATCAACATTTTGTCCCTGTTGACATAATGCAGAAGTGTACATGTTAGATAGCAAAATATGCATAATGGATGTGGGATTCGGTGAAAAGTATAGGGATGAGTGGCAGAAGTAGAGTGCATAAGACATAGGAAATGAGTATGTATTTACAAAACCAAAATGTGTGTATTGACTGAGATGTGTGGACTGAGGTTGGATAAGGGTAGTAAGATTTGCAAATATATGCCATAGTCATAGCAATTGAGTTAGATGGTTGAGACTACAAAATAGTTGTGGTGAGTATAATGATTGTGGCAACTGAATGAGATGGTTCTGACAAATAATGGCATTAGTTGGAAGCATGTATGGATATAAAAGGGCTCAACATATTCTATGGATTCATCTTCTCTTAATGATCCAAAACATTTATGATTGTACTTGTTCTCCCTTGCCTTCTGATACATTTTTGGATGTTTACATTGAATGTTGTTGGTTTCAGATAGTCTTCTATTATCTCTTGCCTTAATCATGACTATCAATTGATTGTATCAATAGTATAAGTTACATGAGTAGGGTTGGGTTCTTTCTGATTATCACTCATTAAATGTATCCAATTGGCTAGTTTAATTTCCATATACAGCACTAAATAGCACAGCACATCATAGAACAGAGGCACTGGGTTGTGTACTTTATATATAGATATTGGCCAATACTAGGGCAGTGAAACATTATTGCAAGTGTCTGTTGACTCTTTTGTGATATTATTGAACTACAGTATAGTAATGACAACATTATTCATGAATATTTTACTCAAACTGCACTAGCCACATTACTGTTGCAACCTTTGAGTTAAAAAACATAATCATTTGCAAATGTCATTCATGAATAACAGATTAAGCACTACAATGAGAATTTAATATAAAATTATTTTTGTAAAACTTTTAAGTTGCCAATGGGTTTGAAATGCATACAGTGCCATTCATTTCAACTATATATTTTGTGGCTTTTTTTCAGGTGCTCAATGTCCTTTATTATTGCTAGTATTATTTATTCAATGCCATTTTATATAGTAAGATTTATAAAATTAGACTGCCAAGTCCAGCTGCAGGGAATCATTATGCGATTCACTTTGCATGACCAGTATAACAAGTTAACATTTTAGAGACAGCATGAAGAATTTAGCCTTGAGTAAATGCATTTGCAAAGGGTGAAGACACATTTTGAAATGCTCCATTAAAAAAAGGTTGAACTACTTGAGAAATAAATATGCAGAAATGATGTCTGAAAAATACTCATACATATCTTTTTTCCTGATCTATAAAGCATCACTGTTTTAACTTTTAAGTCTAATAACATACTGTTACATATGCTATAAATTATTAATTGACATATATTTGTTTGTCTTGTGTTTCATGATAGCACACATGTTATACAGGTTCAATAGGTTAAAGAATTGTATTGAAAGGAATTTGAATTGCTGTATGTGCTAAACTCTGTACAAGGATAAATTGCAAGCAAGCTAACTACTGCAACAGTGATATAAGGCAAGTGATGTAGTTTGAAAGTGCTCGATTTTGAGATAAATATATTATTATACTGTAGGCATATCATTCCAACAAGCCAACAAATTGGAACAAAAATCTGCTGATGTGTGGTAGCAAATCATAATTGTTCATTTGCTCCCACATGGCAAAAAATTGCAAAAAAATGGTCATTCCAACTTTTTGGCAAAATCAAACATATTTCACTTTTACTAACTAGCTGAACAATAATTGGTCTAGTGTAGGGGTAAAGTTAAAAAACTTTCCCCCAACTGAATGTTCATAATGTCAGAAGTAGGCAGAAACTGTCCGCTCACTTCTACATGTAAAAAAATAAAATAAAAATATTAATTTAAATAAGTGTGTGGGTTAGTGATGACCATCAATTGTGTATGGTTTATCACCATCAGTAAGAAACTGCCATTGATGGTTTAGCTACAGTATGTTCAGATGGTGCCTGCATATTCGAAAATCAGCGTCAGCATTCATCATCTGGGATCTTCCATTGAAGGTGAAAATACTCGCCATGGCCATCAAAACATCAACGGTTTCTAACATCAATGGTAACCCCTAATGTGGGGTCCCAGAGCAGTGGAGGGCAACAGCAGCAGTGCTCACCCAAACCAGAAAGAACTACAATAGAGGAGCCCTTGATGCCTCACCAGAGAAATGATCCAAATGGTATACCATGTGCTGACAGATGATAGAAACAAGCTGAGAGATGAGCTGTTATTCAGCCAACAAACACCAAAGGGATAATCTGATGATAATACAAAGCAGGTGTTTAGCAGTCCATCCAGAAAAGGATCACAGCAGACACTATGTCAGATCTCTGATGAGCGGGGTGAAGCTTTACCAGCCATGGAGTTGGGAAGCAATAATGTGTTGTTTGGGATAAGTTTAGTTTTTTGCCTTTTTTAATACCTAACATCAATATTTAATATAATTTTAACAATTTACAAAAGATTGTCCTGATTCACTTATATCTATAGAGTTGTGGTGATTCACCTACGAATGGAATTACAAAGCTGCATGCAGGCAGTATTGCAATTCCATCCTTGATAATATGCAATGCAGCAGGAGGTTGTATGACACACCCTGCTGCATTTGTAATCCTAGCACTACAACTGAGGTCACAGGCTGGGATCACCATCGCGACCATTGATTGCGATGGTGGACATTGCTTGACCGCAGGCCAGCTGATTATGCTTCAGCTTACTCAGGCTGGCTGGCTTGAGAGGCCAGGAACCTGCATCCATCAACGCAGTCCCTGGCCTTGCCACTCCCAGAAAATGGTGTGGACTCACCCCCATTTAAAGGAACACCAGCTGACCCCCTCCCTGCTCCACTGCTTAAATGCCTTTGTCTGTCAATCAGGCGTGCAATGCTGAATCAACCCCAGTGTCCTCTTATAGATGTGAGTGTAAATAAGTGTTTCTATTAAGAGTTATGCAAATTATTAATGTTGTTAATGTTTATGCATTTTATGTTGCATTGAGTTGAGGATAACAGTTTATGCTAAATCATTGTCTGCTATTTTTATTAATTACATTTTTTATAGTATATCCGCTTATTTGTCCTGTGTTATTTATTATTTTAGAGCTACATTGCACAATTATATATATATATATATATATATATATATATATATATATATAGTGTAATAATTGTAATATATTTTTGGAAATACAATGGCTTATATTTTATCACTATTCACTGTATTATCCTTTAATATAGCTGAGGGGGGTCTATTTTAAACAAGCAAAGGTAGGCAACAAATGTCTGCCCCATGTGACATAACATAATCTTTCAGCTGGGGAGAAGTTGGCTGATCTGCTAAAAAAAAAGTTGGAGAGACAATTTGGATGGTTGGATAAAAGTTGGTCTCGTGTATGGGCAGCATTAGTATATAACAAACTGGTCATAGTAACAAATTTAAGAGAATAGTCATGATCTGAAACCCCACCTCCTCTAAGTAAGCATGTATATAATCAATAAATCAGTTTTATATACTGCATCAATGATTACATCTTGCATAAAGTGAAAATTCCCCTTCCTCTTTCATTTTGGTCATGCTAGGCTGTCTCTTAAGGCCAATTTGTAGAGACAATGTGAGTTTCTCCTCAATAGAGTGGCTAAGAGCAAATTAACATTTTGGTTAACTTGCTACAGTAATACATTCAGAGATTAAATTGTGAGCAATATTTATCCCACCTTCATCAAAACTCAGTAGAGATATGCAGTATGATAGAAACTGTAACTAGGGATGACATATGGTGGGCCATGATAATAATGAAGGATTGTGACCAAATATGGATGAGTATGGCCATACCCTAACAAAAATCCTACTATACATCACACTGCAAAAGGATGTACTTGTCCACCTAAAAAGCTGGCCAAGGCCACCACGACATCCCTTAAACAAGCCCAGTTAATCAGTGTCTTTTTTAATTCATGACTAATATCTTTTGTTGTGTAAAGCGTAACTTAACTGAAACAATATAAATAGACCAAGGTTGATGCTTAGAAATTACATTATTAATGTATGTATGCCAAGAAATCATTCACATGTGTAACACTTTTATGGTTTACTAATGCATACAATCTTTTCTGATAAATAAAGTCTAACAGCTTTGTTGTATTGGTGGTTATTTATGTACAAAAAGAAAAGGAATCAGCACTAAATCCTAAGCGCAATGTACTGTATACTTCTCTATAGTAAGTTAAGGCTACATCAGTCTCCTAAAATATTTTCTTAGTCACAAATAAATATACATTTAATGAAACATCCCAAATACACATGTAACAATAAAAATTGGCAGTAATCTGGCAGTAGAGGTCTGTCTAATGCCACCTCAGATATATATATATTAAAATAAATTGATGATAGATAGATAGATAGATAGATAGATAGATAGATAGATAGATAGATAGATAGATATATTCATCATGTTTGTATTGACAAAAGAAATATGTTGCTAACTGGTGAGTTCCTTCTATTACATGAGAATGAAATCTAAGTAAGAAAAAGGATGTGTGGACAGTTGTTGAAGTAGAGGGGGGTTGTTCCGGCTCTTTCTCTTTCCTCTAAATGATTAAGTATTTCTCTAAATAGTTATTCTGGAATATGTGTGCAAAAAAGTTGTGACAATAGTGTGTACTGGAATAATATTTGGATAACCTGTAAATGTTAATCTATAAACTCACCCTTGATAGATAGTAAACAGAAATCATACCGATGTCCTACAGTGGTTGCTCAGGCAACAATGCTCTCTCTGCACTCCTGTAACTCCAAAATTATATAGTTGGAGACACAATGTGGTGCTACCATGGTGCAGATCAATTTGTAATCAATATATTATACTTTACAGATGACATATAGTATAATGTGCTCACCCTCAATCAGATGTACATGCACCTTAGACATTCATTAATTAAATCAATGTCTGTCAGTTTTCAGAGTGATCCAAATATATAATTTGGATCGATGAATATCTAATAATCAAACACCAAAAGGTTATATGTTATAAAAGAAATGGTCCATTTATTGTAATAAAATAATATATACAATTAAACAATTATATACATACAAAACAAAAATATAAAATAATATGAAATAATCTAAAAAATAAAATCAATATAGAGAAGTGATAAGTAGATAATACCAGTATGCATTAACATATTTCACAAAAAAATGTTTGTCTTCTTCACATAAATAAAACAACTGGGAGCGAAAAAACTAGATTGCTAGCTTGCACCGATCAATTTAATGAACAAAATTTGTAAATCTGGGTGCAACTGCATCGGAATCTCTATTTGAAGTGCTACAATGCAGCGGTCGCTGCTTTTTCTCATGTCAAGTTCCATTGTACTTCATCTGCCACTTTGTATGTGTTTAAAACAAATTCATGTGTGGTTATAGTCACAATCAGTTATCTCTAGTACATTGCAAGTGGTGTGTCAATGCATCTGTGATGAGATTAAGATGCAAAATTTTAAGAAAAATATGGTACGCTGCTCCTCTCAGAGCATCTTAGTCACATCGGAATTTCATCCCACATGGCATATAGATGCTTGGTGTATGAGGACAGCTCTGTATTTGTTATATATAGCATAATTGAGAATGTAGTTGGCAACCTGCCATGCACAATGCCTGTGGTCAATGCCAGAATCCCAATAGGTGTCAGAAAGCCTGCTCCAGAATCCGTACGGCTGTGATCCTAATAGTGAGTACTGGGGTTAGGAGGAGGATTGGGTTAGGTTTATGGTTAGGAAGAGGACTAGGGTTAGGCACTAGGGGAGGGTTAGGTTTAGGGTAAGGGTGCTGGAGGGGAGGGTTAGGGTTAGGTTGTGGGGGGGCAGTTAGGGTTAGGCTATGGGAGGGGTGGTTTAGGGGTAGGGTTAGTGGTAGGGGTAGAATACTAACTTGCATTCATCAATTCCACCATTGAGATTTTGCTGCCAGAATCATCAGTGCTGGGTTTATGACCCAACCCAATAATTTAGTCATAGTCAAAATCCCAGGACAAAATTACTGGTATAATGAAAGTGATAAAGATTATTCAAATGTGAAAAAACAGGAGCTATTGAATCACATTATACTGTACTTATCATTGTCCTAGGTTGCTCTACACACAACACATACAACTTTGTGTTTAAAATCTGAGAATAAATTTCTCTCTGCACTGTAAGTTGTGTCTTCACCGGATTCTCATAAAATTTTGTACAATATGTGCATGCATTAACAAAAAATAAAAACATAGTGTAATAAGATTAAGTCCACCCTCCAGTGTAAAAAATTCAGAATGAAAGAAGTGTTGTAGTTTTCTTGTCAAAGATAAAGAGAGAGCCGATTTCCAATCCACTATTTTATTCTCCATCAGTTAGTAATCTTTACTCATAGCCTGTAACAAAGGAGTATACAAGAATATCTAGTGCAAAAATTAATCAATATGAAGCACCCACTAACAGGAGCATGGCATAGCATCCAGCAGCCGGGACTATAGTACTCACTATCAGGATGGTGGGGCAGTCCCATATAGCCACATTTTTAGCTGCATGTATTCAGATGCTAAGATGTATCAGACAAAAATTAGGGCAACTACTTCATTTTGACAATTTCTCATGCAAATAACAAATAAATAAAATCTATTTTTGTCATAGAGATAGATGAATGAAGGACTTAATTTTGACATAACACAATGTCATCTTATAACGTACACATTCTGCGTCTTATATCCTAACCAACTGCTCCATGCTCCTACCTCACTATTAATCCATCTGTCTCACCCCGTCTGTCTGCCCCTCCCCTTTAGAATGTAAGCTCTCACAAGCAGGGCCCTCATCCCTCATGTGCTTTGACTCCCCTACTTATATCATGTACTCCTAACTCCCCAATTGGCACCTAACACTTGGTTGCTAATGCCCTGCTGCTTGTGCTATGCAACAATGTTTATAAACCATGTCCTTGTCCTGCATTGTTTTGTACTACTATTACTGTTTTTACTTGTGTACACATCTATGTACTGTGTAAGGCGCTGCGTATCCTTTGTGGCGCCATATAAATAAAGGATAATAATAATAATAATAATAATAATAATAATAATAATAATAATAATAATAATAATAATCGACTCACATTCTAAACAGCATCTACCAAAGTGCTAACACTCATATTTCCTAATGGAACTCATACCACACTTGGATGAAATGAGGCATACAGCAAGTCACAAAAAATGTTCCAATAGATCTCAGCTTTGCCTCACTTCCTTAGGTCCTGGGTGGTCCACCAGTTCTTGCTGGAAAACCTCTCAGTTCTGTGGGTTGTTTTAAGCATTTTGATTCAAAGTACAGTTCCGTATTTTTTTCAACAAGAAGTAGTGAGGTGAAGAACAACTCCTTGCTTTTAACTAGGAACTGACCAATCAACATAATTTATCTTATCATGTGATTAAACACACACATGACTTTGATAAACATCACAACATCATATAAAGTACTATACATTAAGATTACTTGTGAATACATAGCACTATTAAGACAACCACTTAGTTGGCCCAAATATATTAGCAAGTGTGTCCCCTATACAAGTGTTTTATAGTACAGCATTTATCACAGAAAAGAACAAAAATATTTTTAAACTACATAATCATTTTTAGTATAATTAACCATTCTGTATTATAATGTTTAACATGTATGCTCCTCAGAATGCTTAGCTTGGCATCTCACATACTGTAAGTGAATAATTCTAAATTTAGGCACACAAGCATAGAGAAACTGTCCAAGGCTTTCATTATCAATTTTATCTTGTTAATATAATGCTATGAATGTAACTGAGCCAGTACAAATTTATTTTTTATTATTTGCACCTCATGCCATCTTCAACATGCCGTGGTTTTGCTCCAATATAACAAATTATGTAATGCACCACAACCAAGCCAATTTTCTGCCCTTGGGAGAACCATCTATAAACCAGAAATGCACTTACTGTAGCTGGAAGAATATCCAGAGAAGCTCTGTACAAAAGTCTCATATAGTATCTCCTGAAAGCCCGACCTCCTACCAGTTTGGTACCACATATTATTTCGCCACATTTAAGTAAGATATGAGAGATAGAATTGACAACAGAAATTTCTTTTTTACTTTTTCCATTTATGTGTGCATTATTTTTTATAACATAGCTCAAAGGTTGCCAAACAATAGAAGAGACACAACAAAACATTACAGAGTGGGAACAAAATTCAAGTAATTTTGCAGAGTGGAAATGTCCATCAGAACTCACCTAAATGTGTGCACTCTAATTTCAGTGTTCAAAAGGAATGTGGGCTGCACAGTTTGTGTTGTGCTTTATAACTGCCTTCATAGTGTATTTTGAATGAAGCAATTCATAATGAGCACTAGTAGACTCAGATATACTGAAAGTTTGCAACCTGGAGATAAAGTCTGGTTATATTCACATCTGAGCACCATCAATGAAGTTTGCCCCATCAGGCATTTCAGTATTTTTTGGGGGCATTAACCCTGTCTCCTACAAGCTTCAGTTACAGTACTTCCCTACTGTATCTTCAGATTCACAATTCCTTCCATATTTCCATTCTGAAACCTATAGTTCTCAACCATTTCTACTCACCCAGTCAGGGTTCTCCTAAAATTCATACCAGCATGGAAAAGAAAATCAGGGTAAAAACATACTTTTTCCAGAATCCAGCATGGACATCTGCATTACCTCATCAACTAGAAAGGATATGATCTTGAGGAGAGAGCTTGGGTCAATGCCTCCAATGTGAATTCACCATGATTTATCCACTAGTTCCATCTTTGATTCCCTTCAAAGCCACAAGCTAAGTATCAGTTGGCCGCTTTTAAGAGTGGTTGAGCTGTCACATGCCAGAGTACTGGACCTCATTACCAGGGCCGGAGCTGTCACTTTTCAGGCCACCATGTCACCACCATTTTGTGGCCCTCCATATCCATGCAGGTCATCTGCAGAACCCCCAAAGTGTTTAGGCACTTACCTGTTATTGTGGCTGTCATTCTTCTTCCAGCAGTTTCTGTTGTTTTGAACCATGGGCCTGATTCAGACCCACTCGCGAGCGGCTGTCCGCTCGCAAGTGGGTCGATGTTATGCACTGAGCATGCGCACAACGGAGGGAGCTCCGTCGTGCGCATGCGCCAGACGCGACGAGTGAAGGAAAGTCCTTCGCTCGTTGTGTCCGATCAAAGGGGGCGTGCTGTCAATGTTGATTGACAGCACGCCCCCTTTGGTGGGCGTGCCGGGGGCGTGCCTCCCTGATGGGGGCGTTCCCACGGGAACGCCTCCCGTCAGAAGCCGGCCCACTGACATCACTAGTGATGTCAGTGGGAGTGACTTTGGCTCTGATAGAGCCAAAATCACTCCGGAGCTTGCGGTTGAAAACCTCAACCGCAGGCTCCGGCTCGCAATTTCGATGGTCGCGATGGTCTCGACCATCGCGGCCATCAAAAAGCACGCTCGTATAGCCTGTGGGTGGTGACCCACAGCTATACGAGCGTCCAGGAGGACGCTCCATGAAAATGGAGCCCGGCCCTCATTCAGAGCGTGCGCTCTGCTCAGAGCGTACGGCTCTGAATGAGGGCCCATATGCACAGCAAACTTGGACTGGATTACATGACTCACTCTGCCTGCCATCTCCCAGCAACTTCAGTCACATGTTTCACCCATACCCTATTTAAACCTGGAACTGCAGACAGCACATTGCCAGGACAACATATCTCTCAGATGATCAGTAAACTGGCTCCTGGTTCAGTGCCTGCTTCAGTGTTGCATCAAAACTTTCTGCTTCAGTGTGTTCCAGCAAACCTGCTTCATTATTTGCTTCTCAGTATTCTGCTTCAGTGTGTTTCAGCAACCTGCTATAGTATTTGCTTTACAACAGTATTATTATTATTATTATCATTTATTTATATGGCGCAACAAGTGTTCCACAGCGCCTTACAAAGTACAAAAACAAATTGTATACAAGTGACTTACAGAACAATACAATACAGAACATGGATAATATATATTGCTACATTAGCGACCATATCACCCAGATAAGCAACAGAGCATAAGCAACCAAGTGTTAGGTGCCCTAGTGGTGAGTAAGAAGTAAATGACACTATAGTAAGGAGAAGCACAAGAGGGTAGATGGCCCTGCTCGTGAGAGCTTACATTCTAAAAAGGTGGGGGAAGACAAACTGGGTTGACACAGATGGGGACGAAGGAGCATGTAGCAAGGAGTTAGAATGATAGCTGGAAGGCTTTGATGAAGTAGTGGGTCTTGAGAGCCCGTTTGAAGGATTGCAAACAGGTGGAGAGTCTGATGCGGAGTGGGAGAGAGTTCCAGAGGTGGGGAGCAGTGCGGGCAAAATCTTGGAGGCGGGAGTGGGAGGAAGTAATCAGCTGGCATGAAAGGTGGCGTGCATTAGTTGAGTGAAGAGGGCGGAGAGGAGCGTGAAGGGAGATGAGATCAGAGATGTATATGGGAGAAGATTGGGTGAGGGCTTTGTGAGCAAGCGTGAGAACCTTAAATTGGGTTCTAAAAGGGAAGGGGAGCCAGTGGAGAGCTTGTAGGAGAGGGGAGGCAGATGTAGAGCACTTGGAGAGGAAGATAAGCCATGCAGCAGCATTAAGGATAGACTGGAGAGGAGAGAGATGGGATTTGGGGAGGCCAGATAGGAGGAGGTTACAGTAGTCCAATCTGGAGATGACCAGTGAGTGTATGAGGGTTTTAGTAGCATCCTGGGTGAGATAGGGTCTGATCTAAGAAATATTTTTGAGATGGAAATGACAGGACTGTGAAAGGTTCTGGATATGTAGTTTGAAGGAGAGGGATGAGTCCAGGATAACTCCAAGACAGCGCACCTTGTGATTAGATGAGATAGTTATTCCATCAATTGATAAAGAAATAGTGGGAAGTGAGGTGATGTGGGAGGGTGGGAAGATTATCAGCTCTGTCTTATTGTATACAAGCAAACCTGCTGCAGTATTTGCTTCACAGCATTCTGCCTCAGTATGCTCCATGCACCTGCTTGAGCATTCCACTACAGTATAATCCAGCAAACCTGCTCCAGTACTGCATTACAGCATATATCACTTAAGTCTGCTCCATTAGTGCTCCCTCACTCAGTTGCAGTGTTTCCTCCAGTCTGTTTCTTTTGTGATATTGGCACCCAGATACTGTGTATTTTTGCAGCCTGCTTCAATCATGCCCCTGTTAGGATCCTTGGTAGTGGATCATCTTGGTAGCAGGTCTCAGTTGTAGTTGCGACTGGGACACTGCATAATGTCTTGTTCCATGTTCCAGCTGTTACAGGCAGCTGGAATCCTGTCTTGTCTGTGTGCAGCTCAAGCTGCATTCCTGTTTGTCTGTCTGTCTGTGTGCAGACCTCATCTGCACACTAGCTAATCATTAGGGCTGTGGGCAGATATCAGCTGCATACTAACCTGTCATTAGGGAGACTTTGCAGGGTTTGCTCTGATTGGACCCTGCATTCTTTCAAGTTACAGCCAGTGCTCCACTCCATGCTAATTATACTGTCTGACATCCAGAGAGAATGTGTGTCTGTGCCCAGAGGTCTGAGTCTTAGCTGGTCATACCTTGTTCCACAGTTCCTGTTATGGAATCTTCCCCCAGTGTCTAGTACCTGTTTGTTCAGAAGGCCCCTGTGTATCTTACCTTGTCACTGCCTGTGGCAGCTTCATACCTCAATCCTGTCAAGCCATGTCAGTTTGTGTCCACCAGATTCAAGTTTGCAGTGTTCCTGCCATATCTAAGTTCACCTGTTTGCCATATTGTTTCAGATGCATCTCAACCACAAGGCTGCATCACCCAATTTCAGTCATGCCATGGCCCTCAAAGCTGCACCATCTTGTTCCAGCCACACATCGGCCCTCAAGGCCACATCACCTAGTTCCAGTCATGCCATGGCCCTTAAGGTCACACCATCCTGTTCAAGTTGCACATCGGCCCTCAAGGCTGCATCACCTAGTTCCAGTCATGCCATAGCCCCCAAGGCCATGCCCTACTGTTCCAGTCGCACATAGGCCCTCAAGGCCACATCACCTAGTTCCAGTCACATCACAGCCTTCAAGGCTGCATCATTCTGTTCCAGTTGCACATCGGGCCTCAAGGCTGCATCACCTAGTTCTAGTCTCACCACAGCACTCAAGACTGCATCATCTTGTTCCAAGTCGCTCCTCTGCCTTCCAGGCTGAACCATCTAGTTTCTGTCTCAATATGGCACTCAAGGCCACATCGCCTTGTTCTTAGTCATATCTCGGCCCTCAAGGCTTCACCTTCTGGTTCTTGTCTCAAAGTGACCCTCAAAGTAACATTGCCTAGTTATCTTGTACTTTGTCTGCTCCCTCAGCCTGTATTCCTGCTGCACATATTGTGCATCCTGTCTAGTCCTTATCAGTATCCAGTCTGTCCAGTCCTGTGTGTATCTTGTTTTGCCTGTCTTGTCCTTATCAGTGTCTTGCCATTCTTGTTCTTGCTAGTCCAGTTTTGTCTGCTCCCTCAGCCTGTATTCCTGCTGCACATATTGTGCATCCTGTCTAGTCCTTATCAGTATCCAGTCTGTCCAGTCCTGTGTGTATTTTGTCTTGCCCATCTTGTCCTTGTCAGTGTCTTGCCTTTCTTGTTCTTGCAAGTCCTGTCTTGTCTATTATCTAGTCTTGTCTGTCTTGTCTGAAATTCTGCATTCCACAGTCCTGGTTACTCCTGCCCTGCAGCTATAGTCACTGTCCAGCCTCTACTTGTCTGGTGACCCAGCTGCATTATAGTCCGAAGACATTCCTTAGACCATAGTGACCTGTCTATATTAGTGCACAGTGTAATATCTATGGTTGTGCCATCTTTCTGCATCATCACTCCAGCTAGTCCCCATAATGGAAGGACTGCCACATCATTACCCTGTCTAGTCCTTGGTCAGCAGTCCTGCAATCTCATATTTGTGTGAGAATCATAACAGCCCCCAGTACTCAGTTCCAGTGTGTCCTGCAGTGTGCTTCAATTGTGCTTCTGTCATCAAGTTCCAGTGTATTTTTGATCACTCACTTAAGCCTATACAGCTTGCCTGACATTAATCAACAAACACCTAGTACCCTGACAATAATGTTGAGTTCACAAACCAGTGTGTATATCTTATGTTTTTGCCTGTTCTTGTTACAGGCTTTAGTTTTTCTTTGACCATGCTTATTGTCGCATCCTCTGTTAAGTGGCATCAGGTTTAACCCTGCTGCTACTACATTAATTAATTATCTATGTACCAAGCACTGGCTTTGAGCAATACCATTCAGCTCTATCTACATTATTGTTTACAAGACCCTGGCTTGACTCTGACCACTGCTATTGAGGTTTGCCTCCATTACAGTGTGCCAAACAGTGGCTTGATCTCCACATCACTGCAATATATTGGTGCTATTACTGATCTTAAGCTTTGATATTTAGTAATGCTACAAACTGCTTCTGAATTTTGAGCACATCTATTTCATGGGCCTTTCATGGAATATCAAACCTGTTTAATCTGGGTACTGCTATTGCTACAGTATACAGTATCTGCCTTTTCAATCTACTGTAAGGTAGTCTGCCCATTTTACTACTATATGATCTGCCTGTAACTCTTAGATAGTAAAAGGAGGGGGACAAAAAGGAAAAATGAAAAAGCAGGTACTGAGATTTATTATTCACAGTTACTGTACTAATATTGGTATCATAGCTTAACTGATCCACAAAGAAAGCAAGGTCTATTTTGGTATCCACACACACACATACCTGGACCAGTGCAGGAAGAATAAGGACCCCTACAGTAGTCAACCTATTTAAAGTGAAAGTAGAATTGAAATCTTGTGGTTGGGGTCTCTCTTTAAAGACCAATGCAGTTCTTATTATGTTATGACTTCAGTGGTGTTGGTTGAACATTGATAATACTTCTCCTCTGGATTGGATATTATCTTAAAATATGACAGCTACTGGATCTCTCCCAAGTTCTCATTTGGCAGCAGGCATCCTGTGGAGAAGTGCTCCATTAAATCTGACCAAAGCCCTATACCCTCTTGCCACAAATGTTTTTTAACTCTAGCCTCAGTTGGCCCAGTCCAAACAAATCCCATTCACATTAACAAGGAAGGGATGGTGTACTGTAAATAATGCAAATGAAAGGACCACAAATTAGGCCATTCCAGCAAGTAATGGTGGGAATCATGTTATAATTAAGCAGTTGGCCAGCAGCACCAATCACTATTCTACTGGTTTTTGTTTGAGTGGGTGCAAGCAGACAGTTAGCAAATGTTTTATGGATGACATGGAACTTAAAAGTAAAACTAACAGTGATTACTGCACAGTGACAGACAGCTGCATATTATATTGAATACCAATGACTTCAAGTAGCTGCTGGTAGACAGAATAGCAAATTTCCCCTCTGTCTGTGGCCAATTCTTTGCAGTCTCATATAGTGGTTGATGCTAATATTAGTAAGATACCATGATGATTTTATAATAATAATAGTATATCTTATTCAAAATAATGTAACAGATTTATTAAAAAAAAAAGAAAATATATGACTATAATTTATAGAATATCTCATATCCTAATTCCATATCCCAATTCCTGTAATGTAACAGCCACATTTATATTTCCATGGTTACTATATTTAAGTACTTAATATGAAGGTGATTTAAAAAAACTGATGAAAGGGCTGAATGAGAGAAACTAATTGAAATATTAATGCTTCATAACTATCACTGCATTTTCAGTAACAATTTTATTTCCAAAATCTAGTTTTTTTTCCTGGTGGAGACAAACTTAAAGGGCCATGATAAGTAATGTAATCAAATAAGAACAAACAAATATGCACCAATGAATGTAATTAGATAACACATTATTCTAAAAAATTAATCCATGTGAATGTCTGTTACTATATTCATATTCACATGTAGCAAGCATTTACAGGACTCCTGGTTCGTTACAATTTTAACTTAAAACTTTGTTTACATGAACCACAAAAGTCATTAATAAGATTTAATTTCTTGCATTTGCATCCATTCAGAGATGTGCCAGAAAATGTAAGAAGTTCTTAAAGTAAAGAACATATACTCATTATACAGATCAGTTATCAATGCATACTTAGGCATTTCTTGTTACCATTAGATCAATTAACTGACTATTGATTTTATTTGTCAATTTATTTAGTTATCTAGTCATTTAGTCACTGTTTTTGTGTTTGCTCATTTGTTTATGTACTTTGTGAGATGCTGCAGAACCCTAAATAATAATAATAATAATAATAATAATAATAATAATAATAATAATACATAAAAGTGATCCAAAATAAGCCAGTTCAGCATGGTGGCTATAGTGGGTTCAAGGCTAATAGATAAATACAACATAATTCTTACACCTGGCTTAATTTTGAATGTGAAAAAAGGGCAGAATTTGCAAAGGGGCAAAAACTAGAGAGAAGACAAATAAGTCTTTTTTGGGGCACTCTTGAAACAAATATAGACGATATAGTAGAAGTAACATGAGTAAGATTAAAACTAGAATTTTATTAAATACCTTTGCTAAAATAGGCTTCTATTTACAAAAATGAAAGGAGGGGGATTTAGGGCAAACATGTAAAACAAATGAAGTGACACACAAATACACACAAGAGAAATATGGTATCAGGATCGCATTACCATTGGTAGTATGCACATAGGATTAATTTACCTTGTTACACAAAATTTAAATGCATACATCAATATAATTTATCTACTAAATTAGGTTAGAGATAAATTGAAGATATATCTAATTATAAAGGAAAAAGTAGGCGAACATATGAAGATGTAAAGGGTCCTTTTTCTGCTACCCACTGAATAAATTCCCCGTGGGGTAAGAAGAAAAACCACACAAAGACAGTAATGAGACCAATGTTTATACAATATAAATTAGTATTATAGTAATATCAAATTAGAGAAAAATATGAGGTCACATTTATTTATTAATATAACAGTAAAACTGTTATTCATGCAGCATTTCCTGATATTGTCAGATTAGTAAATTCAAATAATTAATAAACATATACAGGCACATCTGATTTATTCTGGCCAGATAGAGTAATTACTACTTAGGCAAGGAAAATTGATCTGTTCATAAGTCAACATAGGGTCTCACACAATAATAACACCATTGTTTATACAGTATATATAAGCACTCTCAAGTTGATGAAAATATGAGGTCATATTAATGGTACACATGACACTGAACCTGGTTTGTTTCTGCAGTATATCATGAAATAATCAAATTAGATGAAAGTCTCAATAATTAGTCAGTATATACAATCAAGCACACCTGATTATATGATAATTAGTGCTTAGGCAGGAAGAATTTAATCAATTCATGAATTGACACAGGGTCTCAAACATCAGTGAAGCCATTGTTCATATAGCATATAGTAGAAACAATGATCACACTAAATTAAATTCAAATACAGTGTCACAATGGTGTTGTGTATAGTCAATAAAACTGTTGTTAACACAACATATAACAGATTCAAGATAATACCAATTGATGAAAATCTGAAATCACATGAAAATTGTACATTTAAGGTATATATCAGAGGATGACACAAATCTGTGAAATAGCTGCTGAAGGAAGTAAGATCTGTGGTACTATAAACGCAGAACTACTTCTACTTTCCCCTGTCCAATTCTGACAGGGGATGAGAGAGTGAGGCAGCGTGACACACAGAGGAAACAACAGATAAGCACTTCTGTTGTTTGAGGAGAAGCTGCGTCTCTCCTCTGTTACCTGATAGGCATTCCAGGGGGAGTCGCATGCAGGGAACTCAAATGAGAAAGTGCAAAGAAAGGATAGTGAAAAGTACCTTGCCAGAGGAGTCAAAGGACCAGAGCTGCATGCAATGTGTGCGGGAACCAATGTGCTAGTGCACCATTCAGTATGCGCGTTTGGCCGGAATGGCTTGGTCACCTGATCGTCAGGCTGAATTCTTGTTCCTAGTCATCCATTCCCTCCTTTCTCTCTCTTTCATATCGCTATTCACTAACCTTTTTGCTTTCATTTCATCTTTTATTCCACGGATCCATTCTCATCCCCCCCTTCTTTTTCACCTTTTTCATTTATCCCCCCTTTTCCTCCCCTTTTCAATTTTTTCACTTACCCCCCCTTTTCCTTCCCTTCCCCCCCTTTTCTTTCAGATCTTCCATATGTTTCAGCAATCATCACAATTTCACCACCATCATTCACTGATAATTTAGTTCCTCACTTCATTATCCATTCTTCACTCCCTCCTTTTTTTGTTTTCACCATCTTTCCTTCTTCTTTAAGATACCATCATATCCCCATTTTTATACAATATCACTCTTTGTATCCTCTCCCCTTCTCTCTCACCTCATTAGTTTCCTTACACTGTCATTATCTCCTAGACCTTGTTTCTTAATCACTGCTTTTCCGTCCCCGCTTTATTTACCTATGCCGATTCATACACTCGCTGCACCCAAAGACCTCCTTATCCATTTATAACTCTCCCTTTTTGTTTCACCATCTTTCCTTCGAGAACCATCACTTCCTCTTTCGTGTATATCATACACTTCTTTCTATTCTTTCTCTCCCACATCATTAGTCACATCATTCTCACATTTGTTTACACTGTCATTATTTCTCATACTTTGCTTTTCAATCACTGCCTCTCCATCCCCGCTTTGTTTACCAATGCTAATTCATATACTCATCACACCCATAGACCTCCTTAACGATGTTGATAGGCTTAAACCCATTATACCATGATTGGCTGTAGTAAGAGTCAATTTCCAACCCAGTTCGCTGATTGGGCACACGCCCTTTAACAACCAGGAAGCAAGAATTCAACCTGATGTTCAGGTGACCAAGCCATTCCAGCGAAACACGTGTACTGAACGTTGCACTAGCACATGGGTTCCCGCACACATTGCATGCAGCTCTGGTCCTTTGACTCCTCTGGCAAGGTACTTTTCACTATCCTTTCTTTGCACTCTCTCATTTGAGTTCCATGAATGCAACTCCCCCTGCAATGCCTATCAGGTAACAGAGGAGAGACGCAGCTTCTCCTCAAACAGCAGAAGTGTTTATCTGTTGTTTCCTCTGTGTGTCACACTGCCTCACTCTCTCATCCCCTGTCAGAATTGGACAGGGGAAAGTAGAAGTGGTTCTGCTTTTATAGCACCACAGATCTTCCTTCAGCAGCTATATCACAGATTTGTGTTACCCTCTGATATATACCAAACCAGGTGCAGTGTCATGTGTACCATTATTATGACCTCATATTTTCATCAACTTGAGAGTGCTAATATATACTGTATAAACAATGGTGTTATTATTGTGTGAGACCCTATGTTGACTTATGAACAGATCTATTTTCCTTGCCTAAGTAATAATTACTCTATCTGACCAGAATAAACCAGATGTGCCTGTATATGTTTATTAATTATTTGAATTTACTAATCTGACAATATCAGGAAATGCTGCATGAATAACAGTTTTACTGTTATATTAATAAATAAATGTGACTTCATATTTTTCTCAAATTTGATATTACTATAATACTAATTTATATTGTATAAACATTGGTCTCATTATTATCTTTGTGTGGTTTTTCTTCTTACCCCATGGGGAATTTATTCAGTGGGTAGCAGAAAAAGGACCCTTTACATCTTCATATGTTTGCCTACTTTATCCTTTATAATTAGGTATATCTTCAATTTATCTCTAATCTAATTTAGTAGATAAATTATATTGATGTATGCATTTCAATTTTGTGTAACAAGGTAAATTAATCCTATGTGCATACTACCAATGGTAATGTGATCCTGATTACCATATTTCTATTGTGTGTATTTGTGTCACTTCATTTGTTTTACATGTTTGCCATAAATCCCCCTCCCTTCATTTTTGTGAATAGAAGCCTATTTTAGCAAAGGTATTTAATAAAATTCTAGTTTTAATCTTACTCATGTTACTTCTACTATATCGTCTATATTTGTTTCAAGAGTGCCCCAAAAAAGACTTATTTTTCTCCTCTCTAGTTTTTGCCCCTTTGCAAATTCTGCCTTTTTTTAATGTGTATTGCACAATTTTTTGTGGGTGCACCACCAATAATAAGTCACCCGGAATTCTTCATATGTGATAGACTTTTATTTTGGTTTTCTAATTGAATCACAATAATATTAACAAATCATCATTGACTACCATTCATTGTACCACTAGTGCGGACTCCATTCCTTTTCCCTTTAATTTTTAATGTGCCTTCAATATAAATGGTCAAAACATTTAGGTGTCCCTGAATGTTTTTCTACAGATTTTTTATTTGTTTTTAAATGAATAGGTACTTCTGTTGGTTAGGGGTAATTAATTGGTCAGTGGGTAAATCATTATTTTTTCTGACCTACAAGGCTTGGTAAAACATGTGAAATTCATGTTAATGTTAGGTTTTTATTACACTATATCCTCTCTCATATTAAATAGATTTCTTAAGATTTTCATCTTAAAAGCTACAGTAAAGGATAGGGTTTCCAATTCAGTTCTCAAGGCACCCTAACAGTCTAGGTTTTTGAGGATACCCATGCTTGTGCAAAGATGGTATAATCTAACTGACTGAGGTACTAATTAAGTCACCTCTGTTGAGCATGAATACCCTCAAAACCTGGACTGTTATGGCAGAGCCATAACTAGACATATTGGTGCCCTGTGCCAGAAAGAGATTTGGTGCCCCCCATCTGTAACAGGGACAGTGCACACCGCAGGTGCACCAGCCAAAAAAAGGGCATGTCTCACTATAGTACCCCCAATTCACAATATGCCACACAGCAATGCCCATTTATGGCTCATTGGTGCTGGGCACTCTGGCACTAGAGTAGGAGAGACGTCACATCATGACATCTCTCCCAGTCCTTGAAGCCACTAAGGCAGAAAGGGGAAGGACCTCAGGAGGTGGGCAGCTGTAGCGTTGCCTGCTGTAATATGTAATAGTAATGGTGCAACTGGCAGAGAAGATGCCAGGCACACAGTTACTATTATACATTGTAGCAGACGGTCACTTTAATGAAGGGGTGATCACGGATGGAGGTGGCTGGTTCCATCCACAGGGTATGTAAACCCCTAACTAAGGGTAGAGGCTCCCAAGAGGAGGTTGGAACTACAAATCCCTTCTATGCCATTTTTAACCCACCTGCAGTTGCAGGTGGTTTGTTCCTCTTCTCCAGTGGCAGCGAGTACTCCAGGCTCTGGCAGGGTATGAGGTCCTCTTCACTCTCTGTTAGTCAGCAGGCACCAGTGGGGAAGCTACACCTCTGGGGTCCTCACCAGGGCTCAGTCCACAGTGGCAGGCTCCTCTCCAGCAGCAATCTCTTCAGTATTCACCATCTGGTGCACTCCTCATCAGTGGCAGCAGGGCGTCAGCACCTCCCAGCAGTGGATCTCCCTCTCTCCCAGGTGAATATCAACTCTTTTCCCCCAGCAGCCGGACAATTGGCAGGCAACTCTAGGGTCAATCATCCTCCTCTGGGGTCCTTACATCAAGACCAGTAGTGTAATCAGGCAATGAACTTCGCTCTGTCTGGACGGCACTATCCAAGGGTGCGGTGGGTCCGGTATCACCTCTTCTCCATCCAGCAATCATTTCTCCCACAGCCACTGCCATATGAGAGAGAGGCAAGATAGATGGTGATGAGATGGCCAGTTCTGCCCACAGGGCCTGTGTGTTCTGTACGGGCACACCGACCACACCACCCTAGTTATGGCCCTGTGTTAGGGTGCCTTGAGAGCAGGGCTGAGTCTGGGAACCACTGGTCTAGGACACTATATTGCAATTGAAAATAATTTGTTCCTCTTACTAAAGTGTGTTATCAGTTTGATAAATGCCCTATTTTTAATAGCATGGTGTCATAAGAACAAAAGGGTAGCTATTCAATGACCACTGTTTGTATGCAATTATGATCTCAACAATTATTTCAAAGGCCAAATGCTGTTTCAAAATGGCAAGTGATAGGAATCCAACTCCCATACCAATATAAGTGCATGACCCATCCAGCAGGATGGTGCTGCTAACTACAGTGGGGTGAAATCAGATTGTCCAGTATATTGAAGGGAGCACACTTCAACAATGCAGCAATATGTCCTTTCTTTTCTTCTATGCAAAATTCTCAGTATAGAACTGGGCATGCCACCATACCCCACGTGCACTAAACCTCATAGCCCTCTTAATGATAAACAAAAGACACACTCATAAGTGTGTTGGACACCATTCATTCATTGTTTACTCCAATAATTGGAGTAAAGGATGAATCACAACAGCAAACCTAAGTCCACCACACAACAAGCCACTATCAAATTATTTTTCATTGGTAGCTCTTTCATGACAACTATACCAGGATCACCAGTAGTAATGGAGGACCAAACTGTAGTACACTCAGGCTACTAGCAAATAATAGCTTCCAAGCTACAAACCATGCAATACTAAATTACTAATAACAACCTTTGACATAGTTCTTACTCCTAAATGAATTACTAAGACCAATGGGTTGAAAAATAGAAATTGGTGATATTACATGGGCGCTACTTCTCACAGATCCCTTCTTTTAATACTTGATCCAGCAGTATACAATTACCATAAACTAAAAAGAAAAATATGCACCATAGTGTAATAATGTCAGAACAGAGAAATCTAACAACCTAGTGTTTTCACACAAAGGCATAGGATATGTTAGATTCCTTTCAGGATGTAATTACCAACAACTGTAGACATGCAAGTCACATTGCCATTACTTCCTATAGGAGTTGATTGTGCATATATGGCACTATGACTTTATACTGTATATATATATATATATATATATATATATATATTGTATTATTATTATTTTTAGGTACTTTGGCACCCTTTAGGCTTTTTCACATATACAACAAAGAAAACAAAAGAGTGTACATCAAAACATGAATGATGTGCAGTATCTCCCACTGATGTGTTATGACTTGAAATGTATTTATCAAAATAGATACTGCGGTTTATACCATGGACATTTTTAAATATACCAGTTGCCAATAGGAGCGCTTTGAATACCACTTATTTTTGATGATCTATTTCCTGTTTCTATTTCTTGAAGTGCCATATGTTCTATTTAGGATAAGTTACATCATGCACTCAATTTACTGTAACAAGATAAACAGTTCTTTCTTTTCTCAATGATAGACATCCTAATAATACAGTAGAACATTGAGCTATAGACCAGTATTCTTTGTTGTTGATTGGTGACATTATATTTTTACCCAATCAAATGGATTCAATTATTAGCAATTTAAATTTAATACAGTACAGTTTGTATATAACCATTAAATTAGGAAAAGAAAAATATCATGAGTCAGAGAAAAACAGAAAAATCTAAACGCTTTAATAAACTGTATAATTTTATACAATTATAAAATATCTTATTTATAAAAAAATCATTGGTCTGTTTGTTTGTCTGTCAAGTTATGCACTCAGTACTCCTGCAATTATTGGGATGAAACCGACGTGAGGCTGTCCCATTGGATCCTAGCCAGGTTTTAGATGCATTAGGGTCCTGGTTGGACATCTTATTGGTGTATGCTGGGCAGAACCTTGACCTGGGGATCCTGTTCTGAGCCTTCCACTGGATAGATTGGGATGAAAAAACTTCACAGAGTGGTAACATTGGATCCAAGAAGACATATTAGGGGTTTGAAGTCCCAGTCGAACCTTCTGCTGGTCTATGCTGGGCAGGACTTTAACCCAGGGAGCCTGTTCTGGATGGATTTAGATGAAACATTCACAGAGGGGTGGTAATTAGTCTGGGATGCCTAATGGAGTGGATGGGATCCCATTTGGATCTCACGGTGGGGTGCACTGGGCAGAACTTTGACCCAGGGAGCCTATTCTGGGCCTTCCACTTGATGTATTTGGATGACATCACATAATAAAACTTAATAACTTGAAAAAATAAACATTGGCAATGCTGGGTACTTCAGCTAGTAGATAATAAAGTTTATGACTGGCAGTGCAAAGCTAATTCCATGACCAGGGGTGGATTGGTCATAATCTTCAATGGGGAAATCCCGGTGGACTGATTGGTCTGTGGGGCTGCTTGTCATCTGTGGCCCCACCCCCAAATCATGTCAATGGCTGTCCCTGCTGTATGCTTCTATGACAGGCTGCCTGTGGGCTACCTGTCACAGCTAGGAAATGGCCTGCCTCCTTCAGGAGAAGAGGCTTTACTTTTAAGTGCCCACCCGGGGAAGGCTGCTGTGTCACACACCAGGCACCTTAGTGGAAGAGTGGATCTGTGGCCGTTGGTGGCAGGTAAGTCACAGGGGGGCCACCATGAGCTGGTGCCTGCCAGCCCCGATTGTTTCCTTTCCACTCTGTCCCATCCCTAGGCTGTCCCATCCCTAGTTAAACTTCACAGCCTAGGGAGGGGACAGAGTGGAGAGGAGACAAACAGGGCTAGCTATCTGGGAGACTCAGGCAGTGACCAGGTTATTTCAACTACAGTGGAGACAAAATTGGCTGGGGAGATATCTAAAAAATAAACCTGGCTGATAGCTAGGGTCGCAAGATGAATATCACTGTTTGGGGGTTGGGGAGGGGGGGCAGGAGCCAGAGGCTATTTTGTACTAGTCTAAGGGGGAATAATGTCTGCAAGGGATGAGGGTTATTCTCTAAGGGGAGATGATCTGTCCATGGGGGAGGGGGCTATTTTGTGCTAAGGGGAAAGGATGATCTGGGGGATTGAAGATCTGCTATACTAGGGGGAAATTATGATTTGTCTGTTGGGCAGGTGGGCTGTTCAGTGCTGAGGGGAGATAATGATCTGTGGTTGATGGGGCTATTCTCTGCTATGGGGAGATTATCTGGCTGTAGGGGAGAGGCCTATTCTATGCTAAGGAAAGATGTTCTGTGTTTGGGGGAGGGGAGCTATTCTGTGCTGAGGGCAGATGATGATCTTTGGAGGGTGGCTATTCTCTGCTATGGGGAGATGATTTGGCTGTAGGGGAAGAGGCTATTCTGTGCTAAGGGGAGTTGATGATCTGTCTGAGGGGGAGGGGGATCTACTGTGCTAGGGGGAGATTAACTGTCTGTGGGGGCTGGGATATTCTGTGTGAAGGGAAGATGATCTGTGTGTGGGAAAGGGGGTATTCTCTGCTATGGGGAGATGATGATCTGTCTGTGGGGTGCTATTCTGTGCTAGGGCAGGATAATGGCCTTGGGGAGACATAGGATGATGGAGATGGGGAGATGCAGGATGATGGCACAAGGGGAGAAGCAGGATGATAGCATTGGGTAGACACAGGAGGATGGTGCTGGAGAGAATCGGGAGTGGCTCTTAAGCCTCTTCGGGGGGAGATTGGTGGAGAAACACATAGAGGTGGATAGGCTGGAGACAAACTAAGGCGATGGTGCTGGAAACACACAAAGAGGATGGTAGGACCACTGGTACTATGAGAAAAAGACTGGGGGACAGTAATCAACAGTTAGACAACAATTCTAATGAAACTATATCACTGATGCAAATGGTATTAAATTATCAAATATATTTTATTAATATAAAATTGTTTGATATGGGAAACTCACATGTTGTCCTGCCCTAAAACTTCTGTTACAATGTATTATCTAGTTCAACCTCTGTTGCATGATGATAACATTGGCTTTATTGTGACACAAACAGGTGCTTTCCAGACTATGTGATCTCCTGCATGAATAGTGAATACTACACTGGGAGGATCAATTTCTTCATAGGTTTTCCATTGCAGAGAAATCATATAGGTAAGAAAATACTCATTCACATTCTGTGTTTATTCACTGGAGAGAGGGACTGTGGACATTCCCATCAGCTCCTGGAGCGATGGGCATGCCCCCAGCATGATGAAATCAGACACGTTAGTCCATATCCCTTGATGTGAGTACATACCCACTATTTTGGATGTGTGCACTTAGGGTCACTTTTACTGTTTTTTCCAGGGCCTCTTTAAATTCCCAATTCACCCCTAGCCATGACGTTTGTTTTACTGCTGTTTTGTCAAAAAGGCTGAGCAGAATTTCAGGTTTCATGGGTGGAAGTAACATAATCATCCAATGAAAATCATCACATTACATTTGAATTTTGGTTAATATCCAGTCAATTCCGATCACTTACAGTAGGCAGCATCTCGCCTGAATAAAGTCAAAACATGTGTATTCTGATGGTTTTTTTTCTGTTCTATATAGTGTATCCCTTTGTAGTATCAGACAATCCATCTCATTAGTGGTTCAACAACTAATACACACTCATTTGTTGTGTATTATATCCCATTTTAAACAAGCTGCTATAGTTTAGTAAAGGAATAATTTCACTCCTACTCAATAGCCCATATTACATAGGATATATACTTTACATCATCAGCTATAACAATAGTACTACTGACAAGTAAAGTGAATAACATTGGTTAACTTAATACAGAATTGGTATGAAATACCGTCGGCTGCATGGCCGGCGGTTCGATTCCCGTCAGCGGCAGCCCGACAGAAGCAGAGTGCGATGCAGCGGAAGCCCAACAGCACTGGAAATCCCAATCGTGGATAGGTAAGTATCCACTAACCTAACCTAACCCCCCTAACCCTAACCCCCCTAGGGGTGCCTAACCCTAACTTCCCCCCCAAGTGCCTAACCCTAATCCCCCCTCTAAGTGCCTAACCCTAACCACTCCCTTCCCCGCTGCCTAAACCTAAGTCCCCCGGGGGGGTGCCTAACCCTAAGTCCCCCCCGGGGGTGCCTAACCCTAACCCTCCCTCCCCCTAGCCTAACCCTAACCCTCCTGGGGGGTGCCTAACCCTAAGTCCCCCCGGGAGCCCTAAACCTAATCCTCTCCCCCACGGCTGTCCGCTCGCGGCGCCCGGCATCACTATGCCGGGATAAGACAGTCGGGAAGCTGGCTGCCGGTATTTGGGCAGTTGGCTTCCTGATTGCCTCCCCTTAATACAATGACATCTGTCAAGTGAACACTCAGTTCTTGAAGTTGATGTGTTGGAAGCAAGAAAAAAGGGCAAGCCAATAAGCATCAAATATATTTATTGGTGTGATAGTGTGTTATATATATGACAAATACTGCATTTTTTTGTGTTTATATATACTGTATACAGTATGTGACATCCTTCTAGAATATAATGCAACATACTAAATTGTTCTTATAAATAGGTGCATAGACAATTCACAACCTTATTTTAATAATTTAATTTCTTTACACTTTTCCTTTAGTTCACTGTATTTAACTTATGCATCATATGTAGCTGTGTTTTATATCATTAAGTAAAATTATTTTTTTATTATATTTTTATGATATTCTTTGAGTTTATGTGCTCTCAAACATATATACTAATCATGTTTACCCTGATGTGTTTAAAGTTGTCCCTTTAAGAAGTAAAAATTGGAATGATCAAAATAAATATGCTTTAGTGGCAACTAAAAGACTTCCTTTCTTTATTTTAGAACATAAAACTAAACAAGAAAGAGTGCTGAATGTGTAAATCACTAGACTAGACCCCTCCTTGGTGGTAAAAGGGCTATTGTGTAAACCCTGGTAGCTTACTGAATCAGGGGTGGCCATTTAGGGCATTTTAATATACTTAATATATAGGGAGGAGAAGCTATGTATTCAGTTTGTCTTGTCTGGGTTCAACTAAGGATTTGAGATTAGTGTCTGGAAGGTTGCTATAAATAACAAGGGAAGGATAGAAAAAATGATGATAGTTATTTTTCCTCATGCTGATATAAGAAAAATCAAAGTGTTTTGCATTTTAATTTCTGTTCTCTCTTTTTCTCATTACAAATCACAATCCTATGTATTTAGTATACTGCATACTTGCTGACTGCATTTAAAGTTAATTAAAAAAATGTTCTATATTATGAAGTGCTATATTTATGTCATAATCAACTTTTTATTGATATCAACACCATTTCCAGTGCTTCATGTGTAATTTTGCATACTGGACAAACAGTTGTACAGTATTTCATATGATGGGGGTATTTATCAAGAGGCAATTTCCAAAAATTACTGCAAAACTGCCATTTTCAAATACACTATTTCACTAATCACATCCCAATTTTTTTTAAGTACAAACAACATTGATTACAGAAACCACAATAAAACCCACATGATAGAAATGTCAAAAAACAGAGATCTAACTCCTATTCTTTCCTGTAAAAACATTATATATATCCGTCCATCGGCAAGTGTGTATGGGCTATCAGCCGATCACTCTACACATACGGCAGCCACAGGGATGGGGGCAGACCCACACTCAGCCAGCGGGACCTGCGGCTGCCTGGAAGATGATGGTCATTTAGTGTGTATGAACAACCATCATCTACAGATATATCTGCATATCACTTGATCTGCAAATATATCTGCTAGGTGTGTACCCACCTTAACCCCAATTTTCCTCAAAGTGCAGGGCTACTTCATATCAGCCTTGATCCTCTAGGGCAGTGGTATCCTAAGTTGGTCCTCAATGAATTGTAACACAAATGCTAGCAGTCTGTCAATCACTGCGGGTTCACAAACCTAGTCTGCACATGCGTAGAACGGGTCATGCTCCTGCACAGATTCCCGTTTATTGGGAATCTGCATTCAGCAGTGCACTTGCGTGCATTGCTGCATTAGGCCCTAAGTCACTTCTGCTCAAGCTTGGATAATCTTAAAACCTGGACTACTAGGGTGCCTAGAGGACCAAGTTTGGGAACCAATGCTGTAAGGGACTAAAGCTAAGTAGCATTTGCCATATTTTACTATACCTGGCCGGTAGCAACCATGGAAAAAGAAAAATAATGAGGCCCCTATAGTTTATTGAAATAGTATAGGGGGAATTAGCATTTGCTAAATACCCCTTATGTCTCACACACAGTCAATAAACAGCTGACAACAGCACAGACAGTGCGCTATGTATATCCAGCTTTTTAAATATGAAATAAATTATCCCTTTGCTTTCGAAAGGTTAATTGTATTGACTTATTTCAATCAAATAAGTCTTATTTATTATACATAAGGAAAAGTCAACTCTACTTAAGCTCGGCATGTAGAACAATGTTTTGAGTAAATTGTTTAATATTATGCACAGCATGCTGCTTGGTTTCATTTTGCTCATACATCATTTCAGGCATCTGTTCTCTCATATGTAAACAGTCATGATGACTACTGTGGAGTGAGTTGTTTGCAACATTTACAGACAATGGCAATGTAATAACAAAAAAACATGTGAATGCACATAAGTACATTTTGTATAACCTTCCACACTATTGATAACAAGAACAACATAGATGAAAAACATTTATTATTACTTGTAAACAGCTAGATATATATTATTTTTAGTCTGCATACTTTTCTGCCTTCCTTATTACTGCTTGAGAAAGCACAAATATTTAATAGACATTGCTAAAAAAAAGAGGGAAGCTACAGTAATGTGTTGTCCAATTACTCAAACATTTCCAATAGGATAGCCTAATTTAGTATCATAGCCAGCAATGTGTACTGTCAAAGAACAGTGGCTTTTACATATTCATAGTAGTCGCTCTTATTTGCAATTCATTATCATGGCTTTTTGTTCTAATTCACAATGCTGTCTTATGAACTGGAAATTGTACTTTAGCAGTGGCAGCTAATCCTTAACATGTGCTTGAATGAGTTTATGACTTGTTATTCTACAATCTCTATTGCAAATGTAAAGTGCAGAAGTTTATATAAACCCATCTTGGTGAATTAATAAGTGGAAATAAATGAAGTGACTAAGAGATGTGATATCTAGCTGAAGATAAGTTTGTCAAACTTTTTTCCCATCTGTCATCCTGGGCACAAGCTCTATTAGTCACACTTGCTTCAGCCTTGTATCCAGGTGTAAATAAGGGTGGTGAAAATGAGTTACTTTTTATAATCTGACAAATTAAATTTCACTGGGAGCTATCTGAGGAGTGTGCCTGCTACAATCCAAGCACTTGTTGGAAGTGGAGGGTCAGTGGCCACTGACAAATCAGTGTGAAATTGTTATATGAAATCAGACCATAAGAGGCAGGCCACACCACAAGGGGAATCAGACTTGGGGCTAAAAATAATAGCCATACTACTTCAGGTTCTTTTGATTAGTTAAGGCATCCTGTCTTCTTCCATTCTACACCCAAGAGAGGCTGAATTGATAGAATTGTTCTTGTTGCATGATCTGCATCTTTAAATAGAGCTGGAAAGTTTCCTACTTGGAGTTATAGCCAGCTTAACTCTCAGCTTTCTCACCTTCGCTGAGCCCACTGTTAATGCCTGCGTGAGGCAAATTACAATACACTGAGATTCAGTGACATTATCAAATTTCTGTCTGAACTGTGGCAGATCACAAGTAGAATTTCTGTCCATAATGGGTGGCTTTGGACATGGTATCAATTGTAGTATTTTTTTGTGTTGCTAACAATGGACATGATTTAAAGGTAAACATAAAAAGTGACTGTACACCTCTATTTCTAAGCTTATATTTTAGGTTTTAATCTTCTGTGAACCAGGTGGAAAAAATCAACATGGCAAACCATTTGGGTTATCTCATAACCCATGCTATACTTTCCCATAAGTATATTAATTTAGTACGACAGTAATTCTGCCTGTCATAACATTGCTTCTTGTCCCTTAAGGTAAACTAAAAATACAAAATAATAAAAAGGGAATACCATACACCCTTTAATCTTTTAAGACAAGAAAACAAAAATAAAACAAATTTTTACAAACTCAACTTGTAAGTCTTCTAGTAACAAAGTTAAAAAGATCTTTGGAACACATTTGAATCACAATCATTAGTAAAAATGAAACTTATGAACAATTAGAAATAAGTAAAATAAACATCACAACTCCAGCTACATGACAAATGCACGACTCCAGCTACATGACAAATGCACGACTCCAGCTACATGAAAAGGCAACTTGTGCACAACATTTTTTTAAAGGTTAAAGGAGTTTAAATCTTGATGGGGGATGTCATACCCGATCTAGTTCACCAAAGGTTAATACTAGTGTATATATACATTCAAGTATAAATACTGCACTCATCAGCTTTAATTCAGATACTAGCACCAGACCTCTAAGGTACATGATTGCATTTAAATACAAAACTTATATGTGAATCCTCCCAATCTAGCTCTACAAGTAAAAGTGTACGTAATTATAAGATATGGTTAATGAAAAATAGGGGCATAAATTGAGTTTATGTGCCATGCATTATTTTAAGTGCCACTAATCAAAATTGTAAATCAGGCCCAATGTTATCTATTTTAGTTCTTCACTTTATAATGCTTGTAATTTATTAATAAATTGTAATTGCTTGGTTATTTAATTTACATATTGTGACTGCAAAAGTAAATATAATTTAATTATAGTATTAGTTACTTTTATGGAAAATAAGATTCTATGATAGAATTTTTTTTAGGTAAATTGTAAGTGCTTAAGAAGGGCAATGTCTAATAAGTTTACGCAACCAATAAGAATGTCAGCATGCACAAATAACCTGTTCCGAAATGTTGACAACAAAGGGGGTTTCACATATTTGTAAAAAGCATAATATTTTATGACATTTTATTGCCAGTGGACACTAGAATTTGTACTCTAACATAACCTGCCTTGTTTACATAAAATAATGTCATAATAAATTTGACAATGTGGTTTCACCAGTCAGCTGTGTTTTCACTGAATGTTTTTGTATCCTGCTTCTTTGCATGTCTGGATTATATGAATTGAAAACATCATCCAGTCTAAATTCTCTGGACACAAAATAAGGAATGTTTAAAAAATGATTCTATAAAACATTTAAGGCATTTGCCAAAATTAGAACAGTGACATATCAAAGCCAATATTATTTCAATGTTAAAAGCATACAATCATATTGCTTTGCATGTATTGTTAATCTTAAAATAAAGTTCATGACACTTTATGATATGTTGGCTCATTACAAAAAAAAATCATCATGAACAAAAATATACTAAAGTCATTTTTGTTAATTTGAGAGTAATTAACTGTGGTTTTGCTGAGATACTACAGCCATGGCCCAAAATTTTGAGAATGATGCAAGTATTGGTTTTCACAATGTCTGCTGCTTCAGTTTTTAAGATGGCAATTTGCATATACTCCAGAATGTCATGAAGAGTGATCAAATGAATTGAAATTAATTGCAAAGTCCCTTTTTGCCATGACAATGAACTTAAACCAAGAAACAACATTTCCTCTGTATTTCACCCCTGACACAAAAGGACCACCTGACATCATGTCAATGATTCTCTCATTAACCCAAGTGAGAGTGTTGATGAGGACAAGGCTGGAGATCACTCTGTCATGCTGATTGAGTTAGAAAAACAGACTGGAAGCTTTAAAAGGAGGGTGGAGCTTGAAATAATTGTTCTTCCTTTGTTAACCATTGTTACCTGCAAGGAAACACTTGCAATCATTATTGCTTTGCACAAAAAGGGCTTCACAGGCAAGGATATTGCTGCTAGTAAGATTGAACCTAAATCGACCATTTATTGGATTATCAAGAACTTCAAGGAAATAGGTTCAATATTTGTGAAGAAGGCTTCAGGGTGCCCAAGAACATCCAGCAAGCACCAGGACAGTCTCCTAAAGTTGATTCAGATGTGGGATTAGGGCACCACAAGTACAGAGCTTGCTCAGGAATGGCAGCAGGCAGGTGTGAGTGCATCTTCACACACAGTGAGGCAAAGAATTTTGTAGGATGGCCTGGTGTCAAGAAGGGCAGCAAAGAAGCTTCTTCTCTCCAGGAAAAACATCAGGGACAGACTAATATTCTGCAAAAGGTACAGGGATTGGCCTGTTTAGGACTGGCGTTAAGTTATTTTCTCTGATGAATTCCCCTTTCAACTTGTTTAGGGCATCTGAAAAAATGCTTGTCCAGAGATGGAAATGTGAGTGATACCATCAGTCATGTGTCATGCCAACAGTAAAGCATACTGAGACCATTCATGTATGGGGTTGCTTCTCAGCCAAGGGAGTGGGCTCACTCACAATTTTGTCTAAGAACACAGCCATGAATAAAAAATTGTACCAAAACATCCTCCAAGAGCAACTTCTCCCAACCATCCAAGAACAGTTTGGTGACTAACAATGCCTTTTCCAGCATAATGGAGCACCTTGTCAAAAGTCAAAAGTGATAACTAAGTGACTCGGGGGAACAAAACATTGAAAATTTGGGTCCATGGCCAGGAAACTCCCAAGACCTTAATCCCATTGAGAACTTGTGGTCAATCCTCAAGAAGTGGGTGGACAAATAAAAAAAATCACAAATTCTGATAAACTCCAAGCATTGATTAGGCAAGAATGGGTGGCCATCATTCATTATGTGGCTGAGAAGTTAATTGACAGCATGCCAGGGTGAAATGCAGTGGTCCTGAAAAAGAAAGGTCAACACTGCAAATATTGACTCTCTGCATAAACTTAATGTAATTGTCAATAAAAGACTTTGACACTTATGAAATGCTTGTAATTTTACTTCAGTATACCATAGTAACATCTGACAAAAAGGTCTAAAATTACTGAAGCAGCAACCTTTGTGAAAACCAATATTTGTGTCATTCTCAAAACTTTTGGCCATGGCTGTACTGTATGCTGTCTATCAATATTAAGGGACTAAAAAGTATAATACTGTATAAATTAGCTTTTTTATAAGTAACTCTGACAAAACACAGCAGTCTTAAAGGCTGACACATCCAATCCAAGAGAGCATGCATTATCTTTGTCATATAGATGATCTGTCTTCCACCTCAAGATCTAAAGAATTGCATTATCAAACACAAAAATGCCCCCTAAAAATATGTTGATACTCTCAGTTGAAGAACATTACATTAACTTTAAGGTCAAACTAAGGGCACATAGTAGTACTGGAGATAATATCTAAAGTATATTATTGTGTTTTAGCCAAAAAAATTAAGACAAGAGGAGTTTTCTTTTTATATTATTTTACCTGTGATGAAAAGTTCTAGTTAAAATATAAAATACATAATCATTTATAACGAAAATTGTCATGTGAAAAATATGTAAATGAATAAAAAAGGCATGTTTATAGTGTCTACAGTTTAGTATTTATATTTGTTTGAATTTGTAATGACTGAATAAGCATTGTAGCATATTAAAAATAATTAAAGCATTTATGTTAAGTATTTAGGACTGCTGGTCTCCAATGCAGATCCAATGTAGATCCCGGTCACTGGCAGCTCAGAATATGAAATATACACTACACAAGCAGATAAAGTCAATAAAACATCTGTTAGTGCAGTAGGTTAAATAGCATTTAATATGTAATACAAAAAAGTACCTAAATCAATATAAAAGCATGTATTACGGAGTCCAAGTTTCTCTATTCAGAGCCAGGTGTTTAGTTTCCAAATGCATATGAATACATGGACTTTTATTTTATTTCAAGTCACTTGAAGGCTTTGCCTTGCAAGATGACCACAAATGAATAACCATAATAATAGATGTCCAGTCACTTTAGCCTTCAACTGAGCACAAGAGAGAGGTCCAGTATGTGAACATTTATTTAGAACATGACCATAATCTTAGCAAACAACACACATAATCTATATGTGATTTAATTTTATTTAGTTTAATGCATATTTGTTTTATTTCTTAGATATGATTTAGTAACATGGCCACAAAATGGGCAATGTTTTTTTGCCCTGTTTTGTAAATGTTTACATTAGAATCTAGAAATCTTAATTTATCTATAATAATAGCTAAGTTTCAATATATATCATTTGTTTAAAAATGTATACATTTGTGATATCGTATTTATCTATAACAGTCCAGTGGAAAGCTTTATTATTTTGATTGTAGGAAATAATGATTTTGATATGCATTTTGCAAGTAAAATTAAAAAAAAAAATGTATGAAATTAATCATTGCAACTGGTGGCTCAACTGTAATTAAAAATATTCATAGAAAAGGTGGAATATAATAGTTATCTACTGCTTTGCAAAGGTTATATATGAAACTGAAAGAATGCTTTACTTTTCTTGTAGTTTTTTAGCATCTAGAGGAATTTTTGTAATGTGTCAACTTTTCTCAATCAGCCTACACTTATATTAAACGATTCTATGATGAAAGTCATAGGGGTATATTTTCTAAAGTGCGGGTTTTTAGAAGTGGAAATGTTGTCCATGGCAACCAATCAGATTCTACCTATCATGTATCTAGCACCTTCTAGAAGATAATTGCTAGAATCTGATTGGTTGCTATAGGCAACATCTCTACTTCTAAAAACCTGTACTTAATAATTATTCCCCGTACAGACATTGTAATTTCATATGCTCTAGAATAGATAGGACAAAAGCTATGGACAGAAGTACTGTTTATTGCAAAATTCAATGAAAAGGATTAAAGATTACAAACTACTGTATCTTAATAAACTTTGAAATATTTTCCTAATGCTCTCAATAGTTACCAATACTTTTCCAAAGATGTCCAATATTATATTTAAGAAGCCTAAAAAATTGTTACCAGCAAGAGTGCTAAAAAAAATGCTGAGACACTGAAAAAAGAACATTTTGGAAAACAAAACACAAATAAACCCATAAAATTTCTAGAGGGTGCTAATGGACACCAATAACAATTGTTAATTAAAACAAACTTTTACAAGTAAACTGCAGCTACTGTACCATAAATATGTGAATAAACTGCAACTACTCTTAAAATGTTTCACAAACAATGGGTAAACAAAAAAGAGTGATGTCTGCTTGTAAATAATAATACATTTAATAGTTTAAATTATAGGGACTTACAGTATGTAACACTGTAGGTTGTGAGCTACACCTTCTGTGGGAATATATGCAAGTCTGCTCATATTTTTAAACCAACAATTATTTTAAATCCAAAGCTGTTTTTGCCTTTAAAATGATTGTCACTGGTACTTACAGTGGGCATGGCACCCAGCGTGGCTGCTTTTAAATGCGCTCTGGACCCTGCTGCAAATAACTGTTCACAAACCGCTACTTTAATCCAGGACACCTTCTGCACAGCTGCCCACAGACATTTTTATACCTTGCTGCAGCTTTTTGTCCTGGTATCATGTCAGGAGCTGCTCTTTTCACCCCTAGGTCCAGCCTTCGAAGTTTCAGGTGTGTATGACCACCCACAGCCATCTTTGGGCTCAACTATTGAAGGATACCTGCAAGCCTCTCCCATTGTGCAACTCTCACTCTTAAGGAATACATGCTACTGGGGCTCTCTCAGATTGCTGTAGGCCAGGTCTTTGGTGCCCCTCATACTTCTCTTTTCAGTCACAAATGGCAAACCCAATATCACTGAATATGACTACCAAATGATACTTGCTTGAGAAAGGAACTGCATGATTTACTATTACCATTCCTGGATAACCTTGCCAATTACTTGCTGTTTTGTTGGGGCCCCATTGTGGATTCTAATTATCCTCCATCCCAGACCACAGTTACATTTATTATTGCAACCTCTCCACTAGCTGTGACCCCTAGACCTCCAGCTTTGTGTCCCCAGCATGTAGAAGGGGTTAATCCCCTTGCATCTGGTCTCCTCTCTTACCAGGGCAATTCATATCCTAACATTGTGTTGGTCTGTGTCTTTCCTGTGGGACAATTGAACACTATGGTGCATGTTTCATACAGGCTGGACAATACATTTTGGAGACATTCTCAGTGCAGGCTCTACACTGGTCACCTTGATGGCCACTAATAGAAAGTCAATTCTATAACTGATCTAGTGGTCTTATGTGCATCATTATACTTGTGCTCAGCAGGAGAATCTGTAAGTGAGAAGGTAGTTAGAAGCCAGGAGCAACAGCCATTGCCAGAATCACCTGTAAGCAAAAAAAAAAAAAATGGTGTACCTCTAACATATAGGAATGTAGATTACCATTAATGTGACATTGTCCTTACACAGCAGCAATCTCACAGGCATTTTATTGGCCTCAAATTTCTCCTGAAGGGATGACTGACTAAAGGTAAAGGCATTGTGTAAGGCCAGGATAGCACACAACACTCATGATTTTCAGGTTGCATCACAAACCACATGCACATTGGTAGAATGGGTATGTTGTCTATTTAGGTAGTCATGTGCCTTGGCCCTAAGTGGTCTCAGCCTTCAATCACACCAAGGAGATTTGGCATGCCTGCCATACAATAAAAAGCTACCCTGACTATATGCCACTGTGACTTCTGGCTAGGGAAGAATATACATGTGTCCATTGAGGCTGGACTGCTGCCATGACCTGGGTGAGCTAGGGGGAGATTGTGGGATGTGAGATCCCAAGTACTCTACCAGTGACAGATTAAATATTCCTAGTAGCCAGATTGTGCATCACAATCAAGAGTTTATTCAGGCCTGAGTATGAGCCTGCTCAGGGTCTCAGTCTATTTTGAGAAGGTCATACAGATGGAATAAGTTGGTATGGTTGAGCCAGAACATCTGTTTGACCTTGTCATAGGAAAATGTGTTTAAATTCAAATGTTGAGTAAAAAATGATGCCTAGACAACCTCTATGGTGCCTGCATAACTGTTTTAAGTTTCTGGTTTCTGGGTCCTTTCTGTATACTGGTAGAGCCTCATAAATCCCACCAAACTCTGTAGCATAGTTGCAGTATCAAACTCTGTGCCATGTTTGACTAAGAGAGATTAATTCACCTGCATTGGCCCCTTTTATTGGCATAATAAATTTGAGCAAATTAATTTAAACTACAAACACATGCAAACACACTGCTGATGAGGCACTGTAGTCTACTTAAAATGTCTATTTTGACCCAAGTTTGTGCTAAATTTGATCGTATTTGCAAACACGATTATTGGTAACTCTCTGTGTAGTATTTCTGTCTATGGAAATTACTTGTACATTGGTTTAATGTGGTATTGACTTCTTTATGTGTCCAGCCATGTTTTGCAGATTTAGTCATGTTTTTACACCCATGTTTGCCTATTGTTAATCTCCTTCTTTGAAAATAATGTAAAACATGCATGGGAAGGCAATCTCAGACTGACACAATTCTTAGCAAATTATCCCCTAGCTTCAATGACATGGGGTGTAAGAAGCCTTTGCATTAGAGAGCTGCTAGGTTCCATGTGACACGACTTGCACCAAGCATCTCTTTCACACTCAACAAAGAGGTACAGTACCAGATAAAAAAGGCTGCCATATTGTATGTTTTACATTTCTTGTTATTTATCACTATATTTCATATATCATGATTATGGTTTACACCACTAAGTACCATGAGTCTTTTTCACTTTTCTGCTCTATAGCTGGAAATATTTTTTTCAAAATAAGCAAAATGTGTTTATCTTTGATTGATAAAAAGAAATGTCAGCATAATAATCTAGTGTAATAAAGGGATTGAGTGAACTTGAAAAACAAAAATGTCATTAATCTGTTTGTTCTAAACCAATTATCTATAGAAATATAATAAGAGCATTGTGTCTCTCTGTTTGTTTAAACTTGGCACAAAACTGACTGAACTGATTTTAATGAAAACTTTATCAATGTGTAGTGGAAACTCCTAGAAATAACTGGCACTTTGTTTCATCAAGGTAAAGCTGAGCAATAACAAAAACAAAATTTTTTGACATCAACAATGCAAGAGATAGGTGTAGCACCAAATGCATTGTTTGTAAGGGGTGGGGGGAGAAGTGCTGTTGGCTCATGTTCACTTAAATAAGATAGGCTACAAATCAGTCTGTGCACAGGGCACACAGTGACAATGGTGTGAGTGATGGGGGAAGGCGCTGCTGCCACCAGTCCATATAACACTGCTGCACATGTGGGCCACTCTTGCAACAGGGCTAAGCAATACAATTAGAACACCTCAAAAAAGTGTCGGCAGAAGCATTTTCATGGTGGGTGAAACTTTAGGCAACAGCTATTACTTTTATAATTCGAGTTCTATGCCTGTGACTTTTAAGTTAATCTGCTTTTGTAAACAGTTTGTGGACTAATGTATAAAATTGAATCTATATAAAAAGTGACTTTAACTGAAGTAACTAAAGTATGAACCTGTTTACTATACAGATAGTCTCAAAACTGTTTGAGTCTATGGAGAGCTTTTGTCAAAAACATTCAAATCAAAAGTAGTTGTCTTATGATATTTACTTTGAGGGGATTGCTCAAACCATAACAAACAGGGCTCAAATGGTAAATGAACCACAAACAAAATCAGATTTGATTACATTTAAAAAAGTGCTTGGATATTTTGAGCACCTATACTATTAAGGCTGACTGATAGAAAGTAAAACATATTTATGTGAATTATGCATATCAGTTTGGATGAATAAGGTATTGCAGACTGTTTTTTTATGTTTCATCTATTTATAATTAAAAGCAGATATTTTCAACATGTTGGTGGAAAAGGAAAAATAAAAAAATTGTATGAAAGCATTTTTTTTAAAGAAAAAATTCAGGGGCAGAATTAAAATTGGACATGCAATTAGATGCACTGGAAATTTTTGACATGAGTAAAACATTGTACAAATTTTGTGTTTTCAGCATTTTCGTTTGTAAAGGATATCAGAAAGTGTCTATAAAAGGATTTTATACCTTGGATAGGCTTTAAAATTAATTTAAAGTCCTTAATAGCCAAGATAAGTTAAATTCCATTCATTAAACCTAAGTCATTGACTCCCAAGTTAATGACTAGGACAGCCAGGGGATCCCATTTCTCAATGTTATTGCTCACCAAAGTAAGAAAACTATCCCACATCAAGTCCCTTAACAATGACATGCCGTCCCACCTAGAACACAAAAAAGGTCCCAAAATCCACACTGATACATCTGTAACAAAAAAGCCCAGAGACTTGTATAAACTAAACAAGTAGTAACAATAGCAATAAGATAAAAAGCCTAACAACAAAATGGGAGAACAAACGCATCCAAGTGAAGGTTAAACTAAAAAAAACCTTGTGAGTATACAAGTTAGTCAAATAAATTGGGAAGTCCTTCACACTCTTAAATAACTTGTACAGTCAAGGCTTACTTGTTCAAGAAAAAAGCCAACCTAATACTCGCAGCTGTGAATATATGACTTATAGGCAGATTATTTTCAATGCTCTAGTGCTCTAATGGAATCAGCAGAACAACCTACAGCAGCTGAAAAGGATGCTGTGCCAATATCAAAAGAGTGTGTGCCTTATTCCTCAGATGGCAGAGTTAAAGCAAGCTAGCAAAATTTAAAACAGGAAAGAACAGAAACAATATAAGAGGTTGTTCATCAGCTTGGACTAAAAACTTTGCGCCACCACTAGACCAGACCTGCAACTGTGCTAAGATCAATTGAATAGGGTAGACATCTGGGGAGGGACCTAGCCTAGGTAAAATCAACCAACCCCTAGCAAATTGATTCATTTTGGACTGGTGGCTCTTGCACATGAATAAGGTCTGCTTCACCAAAACATTTTCTAGAAGCAATCCTGACTTTGAAAAGGCCTTACTTGATGCAATCAACTCGCTGAACAAAAAGACACCAAAAAATGTGATGGAAACGAGGGTGCTCTCCACCTTAGTCATTTTATATCAGCCTGATGATCTGCCAGACATAAGAAGGACAGCATGAACCTTCAACATCAGTATAATTAGCAATTACATGGAAAACACCCAATCAAAACATTGGTATACCACATAGTACCTCTAGGATTAGCAGAAAGTCATCCAGATAGTGTGCTATATCCATATTATTAACAGTTCTTATATAGCACCCTAATTAAGAACAAACAGTAATAAAACAAGACTGAGTAATCACAGACAGACAGAGAGGTAAAAAGGCCTTGCTCACAAGCTTATAATATATTTACCCATTTGCCCCATATCTGCCTCCATGCACCAGTGACTGAAAATCACACAAGAGATTAGCCACCCCATGGGCAAGCATTTATTCACATAAAAGTCTTGCCCTTTATGAAACCCCTTCAACCAAATTTAGTTAAGATGGAGAGGGAGAAGATGAAAAAAGCTGACTCAATGTCAACTTCAGCCATCAATTCTCATTTACCAAATTCATGATCCAAAGCCCCATATTGTTTTTAGAATATGCTGGATTCAATGTACTGCATAATTTATTGAGCCCCCAACAGGGAAAGACAGTTAGTGGATCAATCATAATTTCTCTGTAATTTTTGGGGGAACCACACTAAGCAGGAATATTAAAAATCCACAAGAGTCAGGGAAGAGAACAGACCTTACATGCACCTAAATGCAACCTCAGCCCTAACCATAGCAAGAAAAACATTGGGATATTTGTGAGCAGATTTAAGATTCCATTTGGAATCTACCCGCACTTTTACACCTCCTGCTAAATGGATAATGCCCAAGCCGATACTTAAGTTGATGCCCTATACTGTGCCATGCAGCCAAACCCTTAAGGCAATCTTTTGCAGGGTACCATTTCCCATAGGTAAGACTGAAATCCCCTGCTCCATATATTCAGTTGAATGCTGGATGCCACTACCAAAGAGGACAAACAGTAGAGCAATGGCAGGGGAAGGAAATAAAAGAGAGACAGCAGTGGAAAGCCAGAAGGAGGGAGAGGAAGAATCGCAGAAGGGGCCCTAGTGGGAGGAGTGAAGGAAGCAAAAACTAAATGGCATTTAGTATCGGGGGAAGACGGTCAGAAAAAAAAACTTTATATTTGATAATGGGGAAGTGGAAGCAGAGAACTAGGCGACTCAGTGGTTTCATGAAACTGGGTACCTAAAATTGCTGCCAGCAAAAGAGGGCAGGATTTATACCTATTCCCAGTGGAGGAAGAGTTGCAAAATGAGGCATTGGTGGCAATGGTGGCATTGGTATGGGAAGTGGCATTGGTAGGGGAAGTGGTGATGCATCCTGTCTCCTTAAGGCTCCCACACATCAGAACGATATCGTTCCAACCAGCCAACTAGTTGGCTGGTTGGAATCATAATCGTCTAGTGTGTGGGAGCAAATGATAGTCGGCCGTTTGCTCCCACACGCTGAAAAATGGCCAAAAACGGTCATTTCAACTAGTTGGAGAAAATCAAACATGTTTGATTTTCACAAATTAACATTCTAGTGTAGGGGAACTCTCCCCCCGAATGAACAATAAGTAGGTGGACACTGGCCAGTAGTGTCCGCCTACATCTCCACCATGCACCTTCCAGCGTGGGTGGGATCCCTGTCAGCAGCAGTGAGCATCAGTGCTGCAGCTGGATCAGTCCTGCAGCAGTGCTGCTGCTGAACTTCTTTCAGGTACCTGTCTGCCACACTAGTTTCACCCCCGCTATTGTGGCCCCCCCAATAGCGACCAACACCAGCGTACCCCTGTGATTATGGCACCTGCCTCCCTCCCCCCCTGGACAACCGCAACCCTGCAATCACATCACCCTCCTCCTCCCCCCAGCCCCCCCCTGGGACCACCACACACCCGCGATCATGGAAGTTTTCTCCCTCCCCCCTGTTACTACTGCACACAGATGGCATGCCCCCTCCCCTTTCTCCCCCATGGACCACAAAACACCGTGATCGAGACCCCCCTCCCCCTCCAGAATCACTGTAGCCCGTGATCGAGACCCATCTCCACTCCTCGCGACCACCACACCCCACGATAACCCCCCCTTTCTCCTCATGGAGTCAGATACCTGTCTGCTCCAAATTGTCATTGTGTTTATACATATATATGCTTATATATATATGTATATATATATATATATATATATACGTAAATATGTGTATGCAGATATACTTAATTGTATTTGTGTGTATATACACATATTTAAACATATGTGTATATGTGATGTGTGATCATGTATAAACGCACACAATAATCGGAATGGGATTGAAATCCCGACAGCAGATTCCCGATGAAGGAGATCCCGACTGGGGTAGGTAAGTATACTAACCCTTCCCTCTCCTCCCCCTAACTCTCCCTTAGAGGTGCCAAATCTCCCCCCCATGGGTGAGTAAACCTATCCCCCCCTCCCTGCACCCTAACCCTAACTCTCCTGGGGGTGTGCATAACCCTAATCCCCTTCTTCCCCTAGCCTAGCACTAATCTTCCTCTATAGAACAGTACTTCAGTTTGTGGCTCCGTGATTTTGCATAGGAGACAGTGAATATGTTTTTTTTCACAGGTCCCCAATGGATACTCTACTGGACAAGTGGACCGATGCTACAGGGATACATAAGTGAGTATGAGTACATGTGTGAGTGCATGTATGTTTAATAAACTTATACTTTGTACAGTGTGTGTGTCCTGTGTTTTTTTCAATATTGCTTTTGCAATGGAACTACAGGTACCAGCGGGCCCGTAATGCCCCAAATGCTGGTACTTGTGGTTTCTCCAAGTACCAGTATATGGGGGACACTTGCTGGGACCTGCAGTTCCACAGCAAAAGACAATATTAGTTCATCTATTTTTTACACACACTATACACAATCAACCTGGCTGGGTGCTGGGGATAGCCCCGGGCTATCAGCCTGAGCATGGGGTGCCCTGGAGAGATGGACTTCTTTATTGGGGGGTCCCCAGCTCCCCAGGGATCCCTGGCCTTGGCTGACTAGCGGTCAGGGTTAAGGTTTTGGCTGGGGGGCCTGGTGAAAGGCCTCCCCTGGCTGTGACATTAACCTCCCGCTTAAAAAAGTCCATTGCTGGTTCTGGATAATACAGACGGACCCTACTCATTTGTCCCCCCCTGTATTTCCAGAACCAGGCCCGGATCAGAGCTCGGTGCTTGTTGCACAAAATACAGGGGACCCCTACGTCATTTGTCCCCCATATTTTGCACAACCAGCACTGGGTCACTAAAGCCTGGTGCTGGTTGCTCTTTTGTGGGAGGGGTCATGCCATTTTTTTTGTACACAGGTCTTAATTTTTTTAAACAGCAGCACAGATGGGTCTCACTGTTCCCGTCCGTGCATCTGTGTTTTATTTTTTTACAGACAGATACATGCATCACGGATTTCCCTGATCTGTGCAAGCATCTGCTTGCTATCCTGCATGATCGAAAGATGGACAAATCTTTAGATCATGCACGATAGATCTTGTGACACATGGTGCAGCTTTTGCTGCACATCGTGTCCTGGAGTGCCCGGGAAAGTTCAAGGGAAATTGGGCACCATATCGGATCGTGACCACATTGCCTAGTGTGTAGGCTCCTTAAGTTTCTCCGGTGGTTCCTAAGCCTAACCCCCCATCCCCGGGCTAAGTGTTTTACTTAACCAGCAGGAGGGCAATTGGTCCGGCGTCGGGATTAACATAGGTGTCCAAATTTCGATGCTTAGGTTAAATCTCTTGCAGTTGGAATTGAGACCGCTGGTCTCATAATTACATCCCTATGGATCATATGTATTTATGTATATATACAGTATATGTATGATACACACACATATAGTAATTATCACATTTGCAATGCGTTCTGGACACCATATTAGCACCCATGATCACATTGCAGGATGTGATCATACTACATGGATGTATGAAGTTCCACCTGCAGAGACAGTGGTCACTTAACTCCTGTGCTTGGATCCTGCGCATGTGCGGTCTGCAGACCACGCATGCACTGCGGCCATTGCCAAGGGATGTTTCCTATGGAACTTTCTTCCAGAGAGATTTGTGATGTGTAGCCCATAGGCTACAGTGGCTTACGCCATCTTCAGAAGGCTCATGCTGCTCGCATCAAGGTTTCGGAATGTTTCGCATTCCGGAAATTAATAAATCTGTCAGCATTGCATCCCCTATAGAAACTAATGGGGTTGCGTTGCCAACGGAAATGGAAGGACAGCAACAGATATTGGAGAATACTTAATATTTGCGGCTAAAATGGTTTTCGGGGAATACAGCACAAATTTTGAATGATAAATGGGCCCCTATATATTTTATGACCATCTGACTTCTACCGCATCTGGCCACCATGGCTCTGTACCCGACGATCCATCCCAACTCTCCTCCCCTCATTTGGCACTGTCCAGTGTCACACATACATATATATATATAAAATATATTTTATATGTGTGTGTATATATTAGGGGTGTGCACCGGCCACTTTTCGTGTTTTGTGTTTTGGTTTTGGATCTGGATCTTTCTTCGTGTTTTGGATCTGGATTGGTTTTGCCAAAACCACCCTTCCGTGTTTTGGGTTCTGGGTTTTGTGTTTTGGATCTGTATTTTTTTGAAAAAAAGCATAAAAACAGCTAAAATCACAGAATTTGAAGGCTTTTCTGCTCCTATGCTATTATTAACCTCAATAACCTTAATTTCCACTCTTTTCCAGTCTATTCTGAACACCTCACACCTCACAATAGTGTTTTTATGTCCAAAAGGTTGCACCGAGGTAGCTGGATGACTATGCTAAGCGACACGAGTGGGCAGCACAAACACGTGACCCATCTAGGCATGATATTGCAGTGGCAGACAGGATAGCAGTTTGAAAAACTAGGCCACAAACTGTACATAATGCAAAGAAAAAAAAGAGGAGCAAGATGGAATTGTCCTTGGATATGTTGTATAAACAGGACATGCACACTTTAACAAACCAATCATTTCAGTGCCAGGGTCTGCCACACAACTGTGGCTGAAATGATTGGTTCGTTTGGGCCCCCACAAAACAAGCTGGCAATTAATCTGTCCCTGCACAAACTGGCTCTACGGAGGCAAGATGTCATCCTCATCCTCCTCATCCACCGATTCCTATCCCTCTTCAGTGTGTACATCCTCATCCTTACAAAGTATTAACTCGTCCCCACTTGAATCCACCACCACAGGTCCCTCTGTATGTTCTGGAGGCTGGTCTCCCTGGAAGAGCTGATAATTCATTTTGATGAACATCATCTTCTCCACATTCTGTGGAAGCAACCTCCTACGCCTTTCGCTGACAAGGTTCCCGGCTGCACTAAACACTCTTTTGGAGTACACACTGGAGGGGGGGTAACTCAGGTAAGATAGAGCCAGTTTTTACAGGGGCCTCCAAATTGCCTCTTTTTCCTGCCAGTACAGGTATGGACTGTCTGACATGCCTACTTGGATGCTGTCACCGATGTAATCCTCCACCATTCTGTCAATGGAGACAGTATCATATGCAGTGACAGTAGACATGTCAGAAATTGTTGCCAGGTCCTTCAGTCCGGACCAGATGTCCAAACTTGGTCCTGCCTGCCCTGCATCACCGCCAGCGGGTTGCTTAGGATACCTAAGTTTTTTCCTGGCACCCCCAGTTGCGGGAGAAAATGAAGAAGGAGCTGTTGACGTGTCACGTTCCGCTTCAGCTGACAGTGTGTTCACCAGCAGGTCTTTGCACCTCTGCAGGCTTGTGTCGGCCGGAAAGAGAGACACCACATAGGCTTTAAACCTAGGATCGAGCACTGTTGCCAAAATGTAGTGGTCTGATTTCAACAGATTGACCACCCTGGAATCCTGGCAAAGCGAATGAAGGGCTTCATCCACAAGTCCCACATGCCAAGCAGAATCGCTCCATCTTAGCTCCTCCTTCACTTTCTCCAGCTGCTTCTGCAAAAGCCTGATGAGGGGAATGACCTGACTCAAGCTGGCAGTGTCTGAACTGACTTCACGTGTGGCAAGTTCGAAGGGCTGGAGAACCTTGCACAACACGGAAATCATTCTCCACTGCGCTTGAGTCAGGTGCATACCCCCTCCTTTGCCTATGTCATAGGTGGATGTATAGGCTTGTATGGCCTTTTGCTGCTCCTCCATCCTCTGAAGCATATAGAGGGTTGAGTTCCACTGTGTCACAACCTCTTGCTTCAGGTGATGGCGGGGCAGGTTCAAGAGTGTTTGCTGGCACTCCAGTCTTCGGCACGCAGTCGCTGAATGGCGAAAGTGGCCAGAAATTTTTCGGCCCACCCAAAGCGTCTCCTGCATGCCCCTGTCGCTTTTCAGAAAATTCTGCACCACCAAGTTTATTGTGTGAGCAAAACATGGGACGTGCTGGAATTTGCCCAGATGTAATGCCCGCACAATATTGGTGGCATTGTCAGATATCACAAATCCCCAGGAGAGTCTAAGTGGGGTAAGCCACTGGGCGATGATTTCCCTCAGTTTCTCTAAGAGGTTGTCGGCGGTGTGCCTCTTACTGAAACCGGTGATACACAGCGTAGCCTGCCTTGGAACGAGCTGGCGTTTCTGAGATGCTGCTACTGGTGATGCTGCTGCTGTTTCTGCGTAAGGTGATACAGCTACCCAGTGGGCTGTCACAGTCATATAGTCCTTAGTCTGCCCTGTTCCACTTGTCCACATGTCTGTGGTTAAGTGGACATTGTGTACAACGGCATTTTTCAGGACACTGAGGACACTTTTTCTGACGTTTCTGTACAGTCTCGGTATCGCCTGCCTAGTGAAGTGGAATCTAGACTGGATTTGGAACCGGGGACACACTACCTCCATCAATTGTCTAAATCCCACTGCACTAATGGCGGATACCGGGCACACATCTATCACCAACATAGCAGTCAAGGCCTCAGTTATACATTTTGCTTCAGGATGACTGCTGTCGTACTTCATCCTCCTCGCTAAGGACTGTTGGAGGGTCAATTGTTTAGTAAAAGTAGTGATGTTCCTACTTCCTCTCTGGGATGATGAATGACTCCCAGCAGCAGCAACAGCAGCAGCGGCAGCAGGAGGCGTAGCAATGCAGGATCCTCCGGAGGAATCCCGGATAGGAGAGTCAGTCATGCCAGTGACATGGCCTGCAGGACTACTTCCGATCCTGACTAAGGAGGAAATTGACGAGGAGGGAGTTGACGGTGTGGTTTGCAGGTGCTTGGATACAACAGGACAACGGGATTTAGGTGTCCCTGGACTGCTTACGGTCTTAGCCAAAGTTTCTGAACTTGACAGTAACTTTTTATGAATGCACTGCAGGTGCCGTATAAGGGAGGTTGTTCCTAGGTGGTTGACGTCCCTACCCCTACTTATTTCACCTTTACATATGGTACATATGGCAAGACAGTTGTCCGGATTTGGATAGAAATATTGCCAGACCAAAGAGGTGGAATGTTTGGTCTTCTTCCCAGGCATGACCGTGATGGGCTTTTTCATCCCACGGACAACAACTGTCTCCCCCGGAGCCTGATTTAAACAAACCACATCACCATCAGAATCCTCCTCGCCAACTTCCTCCTCAGCGCCAGCTACACCAGTATCCTCATCCTGTTGTACTTCAACAGTGACATCTTCAATTGGCATACCAGCAAGTGGACAGTGGGTGCTCCTTTCAGCACTTGCAGGGGGCGTGCAAATGGTGGAAAGAGCCACCTCTTCCCATCCAGTGCTGGGAAGGTAAGGCATCGCAGCCACCACCACACTTGGACTCTCCATGGGGATTTGTGATATCTTCTTAGAAAGCACAGTTCTTCGCTGTGCTTTTGCCAGCTTAACTCTTTTGATTTTTTTAGTGGGAGGAGGGCTTCCATCGTCATGTGAAGCTGAACCACTAGTCATGAACATACTAGGGATCGACCTTAGCCGTTCCTTGCCACTCCGTGTCGTAAATGGCATATTGGCAAGTTTACGTTTCTCTTCAGCTGATTTAAATGTTTTTTTCAAGGTCATTTTCCTGAACTTTGTCATTTGGGATTGTATGTGCCCTCTATTATGATATTGGGCATCGGCCTTTGCAGACAACGTTGATGGTATGTTAACGTCTATGTCATGACTAGTGGCAGCAGCTTCAGCACTAGGAGGAAGTGGTTCTTGATCTTTCTCTATTTTATTTTTATCGGAGAAAGTTTGGTCCTCCATTTATGTTATATCGATTTGATATATACGTGCGGCTAAACACAGAAAATATTTTTTTATTTTTGCTGGAGAGTAGTGCACTTTGTGGATTACACCAGCCTTTAAGAAATGAGCCAGCCGGCCCTTTACTTATGACACAGGCGCACGCTTGGCAATTCTTTGTTGATGCACGTGCGGCTACTGCGCACACAATTCACAAACACAGAAAATAATTTTTTTTTTGGTTTGGACTGGAGTGTACTTTGGGGGTTACAGCACCCTTTAACGGTCAAGCCAGCCGGCCCTTTACTTATGACACAGGCGCATGCTTGGCACTACTTTGTTGATGCATGTGCGGCTACTGCGCACACAATTCACAAACACAGAAAATAATTTTTTTTTTGGTTTGGACTGGAGAGTACTTTGGGGGTTACAGCACCCTTTAACAGTCAAGCCAGCTGGCCCTTTACTTATGACACAGGCGCACGCTTGGCACTACTTTGTTGATGCACATGCGGCTACTGCGCACACAATTCACAAACACAGAAAATATTTTTTTTTTGGTTTGGACTGGAGTGTACTTTGGGGGTTACAGCACCCTTTAATGGTCAAGCCAGCCGGCCCTTTACTTATGACACAGGTGCACGCTTGGCACTACTTTGTTGATGCACGTGCGGCTACTGCGCACACAATTCACAAGCAGAAAATATATTATTTTTTTAGCACTTGGGGGGAGCACCCCTGATGGACAGAGCACCCACTGGACAACTCTACAGCACCCCTTTAGGACTGGGACACTGCTCAGGGTTACACCAGCCTTTAAGAAATGAGCCAGCCGGCCATTTACTTATGACACAGGCGCACGCTTGGCACTACTTTGTTGATGCACATGCGGCTACTGCGCACACAATTCACAAACACAGAAAATATATATTTTTTTGGTTTGGACTGGAGTGTACTTTGGGGGTTACAGCACCCTTTAATGGTCAAGCCAGCCGGCCCTTCACTTATGACTCAGGCGCACGCTTGGCACTAATTTGTTGATGCACGTGCGGCTACTGCGCACACAATTCACAAACACAGAAAATAATTTTTTTTTTGGTTTGGACTGGAGTATACTTTGGGGGTTACAGCACCCTTTAATGGTCAAGCCAGCCGGCCCTTTACTTAAGACACAGGCGCACGCTTGGCACTACTTTGTTGATGCACGTGCGGCTACTGCGCACACAATTCACAAACACAGAAAATAATTTTTTTTTTGGTTTGGACTGGTGTGTACTTTGGGGGTCACAGCACACTTTAAAGGTCAAGCCAGCCGGCCCTTTACTTATGACACAGGCGCACGCTTGGCACTACTTTGTTGATGCATGTGCGGCTACTGCGCACACAATTCACAAACACAGAAAATATATTATTTTTTTAGCACTTGGGGGGAGCACCCCTGATGGACAGAGCACCCACTGGACAACACTACAGCACCCCTTTAGGACTGGGACACTGCACAGGACTTTGGAGTGGACACAGCCCCTATGGAGAACTGACTGCACAACACAGTCCAGCCAGCCCCTATGGACTTTGAATTAGTGGACACAGCCCCTATTAACAACAGCAGCACAGCACAACACAGCCAGCCCCTATGGACTTTGAAGTAGTGGACAACAGCAGCACAGCACAGCACAGCACAACACTACTCTGCACTACACTACACTACACTACACAGCCCAGCCAGCCCTAACTCCCACCCTCCCTCTTCACTGTCCACAGCCGAGTGAGAAAATGTCGCCGACGTGGGTACCTTATATAGGATCCAAAACCCGCGAGACTCGGAAGGCAGGAAGATGACATTTTGCCTCGATTTCAGAATCCGAGTCAGGCGGGAAAAGTCGAGCCTGACTCGGATCGGACTCGGATCGGGGGGGCTCGGGGTGGTTCGGATTTCAGAAATCCGAACCCGCTCACCCCTCGTATATATGTATATACAATAAATATATATTTATATTTATATATTTATATATATTTAAACATGCACAGACATATATGTGTGTATGTATATATATATATATATATATATATATATATACTGTATATGTGTGTGTGTATGTGTGTGTGTTCAATATATTTTTTCAAACTATGCAGATGTGGGCAGGCAGTCTCTGCCTACTTCTGTGATGTCACAAGTTAGACAGAAGTTGGCTGGTCTGTTGAAAAAGTTGGAAGGTTGCCAGGTTGGCTGAAAAGTTGGTTAGATGTGTGGGGAAGCATTTTAGTTGGACGGTTGGTCAGTTGGTTGGTTGGAGGAAAGTTGGTGTGATGTGTGGCCAGCTTTAGAGCCCCAAGAGCCAGGAGACAAGGGCCAATAGAGAGACTGAAGGGCAGGTGGCAGTTGCTGCTGGATAAGCAGCAGCATCCACTTCTACTATGCACTGGAACAGCCCAGGAGACAAGGGAAGATGACAAAGGCTGTCATGATCGGCCAATCACTTTGGAGGGGGAATGAGGCAATGCAGAAAGCAGTGAGATATGTATCCAAAAGGAATCCAAATTGGAAAGAGGGAAACTTCCTGTCAGAACCAGTATACAACCTATAGATGAGTGTTTTGGTTTTGCTAAAAACTGAAAACACCCAAATTTTGGGGATCCAAATTAAACCAAGTTCTGGCTCAGATCACTTTGGGGTTCTGAATAAAACAGAGTCCTGACTTGAGTCTTCTTGCAAAGTTTAGAACTCGTATCTTAAAACTGAATTTTGTGTGTTCTGAATTGCATTTATTTCCCTCCCTCATGATGTCAGGTGCTGTGAGTTGGTCGTAATTGACAGAAAATTAATGTTATTGATGTTAATACTATAGGTTCACAAACAGGTCCAACTAACATGATTTTAGCTGTTTGTATAATTTTTTAAAGAGATTCAAAACACTTGAAGGTGGTTTTGCCAAATCCAAAACATTACAATGATTTAGAACCAAAATTAAAACACAGTGTTTGCTTACATCTCTAGTCTGAGCACATCTCTATAAAAACACACCTAAAAACCACCCCTGAACTCTCCCTGATTATTAATAAAAAAAATCACCTGTCAATCAAATTCTCAAAGTTTCCAGTGATTAAAACGCACACACTATGGGTGCTTATCATCACATCACTCTTATGCAGTCCTTATTCTTCTTTCATAATCTATTAATGTAATGGTGACTGAAAAATCATGTAGATATATAACAGTATTAGCCACATATTAATTAAATTATGGAGTAGAGTATCAATTTATTTTGTTATCATTATTAACTTATTATTCTTTGCTGTGCATTAATTCAACATTATAGAATATATTTCTGCTGAATATGTCAGTTGCAAAGTAATTTGCTTACTGTATAAATGGATAATTGTTGCATGAGTCAAGCTAATGAAAGCAAATATCTGATTGGTTACTATTTATTATAACACATAAGCGCTGTTTACATAAAATTAATAAATAAGTCTTGTTTTTAAAGGTTAACTTCATTAGCATCTATAAAAAATAAATCCTTATCAAAAGTCTTAAACCAAAACATATGGAACTAATATTAAAATTTGCTGGATTGTGTCAGGTAGATAAAAGCAGATTTCCAAAAATAAAGAATACAATCAAGACTGTTTGAAATGACTTAATATAGGTAGAGCCCTGCAAAATATGACTAATGAGAACCATGAGTTGCACGCACATGAAAAATGATACCTCCACCCCGCAAAGCTTCCAGTCATGTATTATTGTCATTTGAACAAATGAGATAAACTGTAACCATTCATCAAGTAATCAAGTGACTATTTTCATGTATCATAAGGACAGACTGTTGTCTCACTACCTCTTATAACAGTTTAATAACCCATTCTGTTCATAGGAAATATACTATAATATATATATTCACTTACTATAACAATAAATAAATATTAGTGGAGTTGACAGTGTTGAGATATTGTTTTGCATCTTCCATAACATTCTTCATTATCATTAACTTTGTTTTAAGTGAAAAATTTTCAATAACAAAAATGAATTATTAAAAAGTAATTTCACATATGTCAAGTTAAATTATATATCCTCCTATCATAATACCAAGTGAGTATATTGTGGTGATAATCAGTTCGACACTTACCTGTGCTAAGGGTGTATGTGATAAATAAGGTAAAATAAGAGGAAGAAAATGCCTCATTATACAAGTATTCACTGTCATATCTAATGCACAGCAACAATAATGCAGATAAAGTTGCTTCTCCATGTTCTACTAATCCACCACATTTTTTTTTGCAATTTCATATGTGCTATGGAAATCAACAGATTTATTAAAAGCCAAATCCAACATGGATTTCCTGATTCTGAGCCGGATTCAATTCTTCTGTGCATGTGTCTATGTTATACAGCGCATACATTTAGATAGCATGCGCACAGAGTTGGACTTGCAATTGAGCTTTATGGGAGATTCATGTTCTCAAAAATGTCTTGAAAATGTAGTGGTCATTCTTGGGCATTACAGGGAGGTGGCTTAGCAAATGCACTGAGATGATCTGTTTTATGGGCGTTTTATGGTAGTATCTTGGCTGTATCATTGAAAATGGTTGTATACCACCCACATACTGTAGGGGGCCATAATTAGATGGAGAAATGGCACTTGCCATAGTGCAAAGGATGGTCCAGATAAAGACACATCAATCAGTATTTCAGTGTCTACACACACCAATGGGGGGATTAGTCCTTGCAAATTCGTATGCATGGATGTACACCAGGGAAGGACTTTGTAGTGGCATTTGCATAAGGGTGCAGATGGGCAACCATCAACAGATGCAAACACAGACATGGCTACGTCCAACTCAGAAACAGCCCCTAAAGTGGTGCTTTAAGACAACATCAGTTGAAACTGCCATCACAACTTTTTCAATGTAAGTTTTAAAAACTGAGTGATTATGAAGCCTTTATAAAAAAAATTGGAGGTGTTTAGAACTGAGACTGATAGACAAGCTAGCTCAAACCACATGAATTTTGAGTCATCTTGCAAGTCCAAATGAGAAATAAACAATCTAACACTACAGGACTTTCAGTATCGGCCTGGTTCAATGGTGGAATCTGAACATACAATTGGGCATTAGCACCTAGAGCAGACTGGTCCAATGCAGACTGTCACTGGATCCCCCATGGTTAGTGGTTAATAGGGAAATAATAGTGAAATGTATAGCATGCACTTCTGACTCTACAAGAGCAACATGCACTTACATTCCATGACTATTTTTGCATTCTGACTTTTATGTAAACAACAAAAAAAACAGTGCATTGTGTGCAATATATATATTGAAAAAATAATAAAATAAAATATAATATTACATTGTGAGATAGAAATAAATACCCATTTACTAGTCATGAACATCTAAAACAATGATGTAAAATTTACATGCTACAACACTAGCTGCATGAACATACCTGTAGAGGATAAAAATCACATGTATACAACTTTTATACTGTATATACAGTAAGTCCTGAATGAGTTGTATATATGTGTAGTCAATGGTGTTTTTACAAATTACCAATTCCACATGTTAAGTCTAAAGCAATAAAAGTGAAGAGATACCATATGGGCCAGATAATATCCCTGCAGTCCCTCCAGAGTTTTTTGTGAATCACTCAGTGGATGGTGAGTATTCTGTATTAGGACTTCTGTGGAGCCGGATATAGGTATTTTGTGATGAAATAAAATACAGAAGCAAATGATAGACACATCAAAATGAAGCAAAATTTCAGCTCAGGATAATTCTGACTTTTATAGACATACAATGAACTAAAACTGTTGCCTCAAAATCATTATTAGTAGATGTCTAACTTGTGTCACCTTATTGAAAGAAAATAATTAGTGACTTTGTAAAGAAAGAAAGTATTAATAATGCCCCTTAATGACATAAATAAATAAAAGTGCCCCCTGTAATCCATATGGCTATTCAGTATAAAAAGTTACCCGTTTAATTCATTTGGTGTCAGGATCGGTCCTGGAACAGTTATTATCTATGTGTTTACTGATACCGGATCAGAACCTCTATACACTCCTTCCTATACCTTCTAATATCCTGCCTATACCTTCTAATATCCTGCCTATACCTTCTAAAGATGTCACTAATTTGCGTACACAGTCGTACAGTAAATAAAGACTTAAGACCTGGAATATGTGGTTCCAAAGCACAAGTATTATTCAAGTAAAAGTACAGTCAGTTACACGCTATTGATCCAGACACAATTTGGTGCAAAGGAATTATACAGACCCAAGTACAGTATACATATGCAGCGCTTCCGGACCAGATGTTAGGCATCAGCAAGAAATCCCTCATCTATCAGCATTCAGCACGAAGACTGAAGACCAAGTGTTGGAGCACACATATTTATACCCCCCAGGAATAGACAACACAATAGAGAAGTTTGTTGCTGATGCTATTGGTTCCCAAGTGGAATACATCTGTTACAGAGCATTTAACAGGATAATTCAAATAGACACAACCCAGACTCCTACAACTGAGGGTCCCTAGATTCCCGCCACATGCAACATCCTAACAGTTATTCATATCATATACATTTTGTTGCTTGAAGTTTCTACTGTCCATAAGTTGAGAATGCATGATGCGATCTCCCCACCGATAATACCGGAATACTGTGGAAAGAGTATGCATCAGTACAAAACCAAACACGGCTTACTTATCATGTATAAAACCTTAGTTACCAAACAATCTTTATTTCATAGCATTTATACTAAATGAACAAACTTAAATCTTATACCTTAGAGCTTATGAAACCTTGTATGTGAATATGTAATGTGTGAGTATGCGGGGTTTGGAAAAAAGATGCTAGTTAAAACTGGGGACAGATGCGTGCGCATATAGCTACTAAACGGTGTTTTCATATAGTATCTTATACATTCGCTAATATGCGACTAGTTAACAGCGCAATTGTGCGTATTACTGTGTATATGAGAAATGATGAAAGATGCAATTGAATGGTGCTAATAGTAATCTCACCATATGTACTTAATTGTGAGTTTATCTAAAATGGTGCTTGGGCGGCCATTCGCAAAATGGCATCTTGCAATTTCATTTCCAAGATGGCGTCTTGTGGCCAGTCGCAAGGTGGCGTCGCCGCAATTCAATTTTAAACTGATCTTGTTTCAGCCAATTTTCCAGCTTCGACAATCCACCCTTTGATAGCAAACAACAGGCTATCACAATCTTCTCTTTGAATTTAATTTAGGCTTACATTTACATATTATTTAGTGTTATTGTGGGATGGCACATGGTGGATCTTAATCCATCAATAATGTGTCTCTGGGTGGGGACATAAAACTACTATTATACGCACACCACAGATCTTGGAAGATCATGTGAAAGGTGTGGGAATGCACCAGTCTTATAAGAGCAGTCTTGAAGGGGAATTGAGACTTTACATTATCTGAGGTGTTCTAAAAATAACACTTCAATAATACATTCTATGCACGTCTAAATATAATACATCAAATGATGGTATTTCCTAGTTCAGGGTTGTAATGCAGTTCTATATTTACCTCGGTATTCATATTGTCATTACTGACCACCATCATAGTTTCGTTTCGTATACCAAGCATTTCAACATGTGTGAGTGTCATAACTTCTGGAACTACTCTTCCCAGGTAACACACACCTTCGGAACTCGGGGAGAGCCATTTATACACTTTTCTTCCACATATGAAATATACATTATCAGGGAGAACATAAGGAATGGTAAGCATAATTATCATTAAGCACATTTCCCTTGCAAGCAATCCTATTTCTGGATCTTCCATCTGGTACATGCAAGTTTCTGGCTGTATTATTTTTGCACAATAACCATTTGGCACCTTACCAATAATTTATTTGGTGGGACTCAATGTATACCGATACCTAAAATGTTTCCTACCAGATTTAATTGAGCGTAACAGATCATGGTTTATGGGCTCATTATCAGCTCTTTGTGAGAAGGTCATCGTCTGATTATTCCCCGTCACTTCCCAACTCCCTGGTTTATTGGGGTTGGTTATGTTTAAACACAAAAGTGATCTATCTACTTGGAATAGATAGAGTTTGCAATGAGGTGGTTTGGATGAGAGGAACTTTCCATCCAATGTTTTCCCTTTCTGTAATTCTAAAATTTCTGTGATATTCAACAGAAATGGCACCAACCCTACATTATGCTGTCCCTGTGGCACATGTGAACACACCCAGCAATCAGTTTGATTTAACACTTTGCCTACCATGCTATGATAATCCTCTCAAGGATACACACCCCAGTATGGGTTATATTTAGGTTGGCACCATTGGATACAGTTGTCCTCAACTAGGGACCCACATAGCTCACAAATACAGGAATCTTCAGACGATAAACCTCTACACCGTCCCCGAGTATCTGGAATGACAGCTTTCTTAACAATAACAGTACTAAGATTGGTCAGACACTCCCCTGATTGGCATTGCACTCCTTCTGACTCCATTCCATCAGCGCTGCCATCAGCTCCCATTACCTCGATCGGTCTCCCATCACAGAAACTGGATATTCCCGTACCGACCAAGATGGTGAATACTCTAAAAGATAATATGAAAATAAACACAGCAGGCCCATCCATTGTCACAACAAAACCTGCAAGTTTCTTTTAGTTCAGGTATCTCACTACAACCTTTTCAATCCTCCCAGAACAAGCTCGCATGCAACAGGTCCACACTATCAGCCTTGTCTCCGACTTGATTCTCCACCGGTTGATTGACCTTTTTGCAGTGAGTGGAATGGACCCAGGTATCTCTCTCGGCCACCTTCAAAGATGTAGTACTTGTCAGCAGCACCTGGTACGGACCTTCCCACCGATCAGTCAAACAACCTGAACGCAAGAAATTTCTGATCATAACATATTCTCCTGGTTCAAAATCATGACAGTTAGTTTCAGGCATATCATTAGGTAACAATTTCAGTTTCTGCTGCTGTTGCTTTAACTGCTTACTCATTGATATAAGATACTTTACAGTTACCTCGTTGTTACCCTTCAGGTCTTCCTGTGGACTTATAATCAAATGAGGTTGTCTACCGAACAGTATTTCAAATGGGGACAGATTTATAGGGGGTCTAGGAGTGGTCCTTATGCTATGTAGGACCAAAGGCAACGCTTCTAGCCATCCTAGTCCAGTCTCTGCCATGATTTTGCTTAACTTATTTTTAATAGTCCCGTTCATCCTCTCTACCTTGGCACTGGCTTGCGGTTGGTAGAGGGTATGAAGTCGGCTATTAATACCCATCAGCTTACACATATTTTTAAAAACATCACCTGTGAAATGAGTACCCGTGTCACTCTCAATGATTTTAGGGACACCGTACCTGCATACAAATTCCTGAACTATTTTCTTGGCATTAAATGCAGCAGTATTAGTGGCCACTGGGTAGGCCTCAACCCAGTTAAAAAATATGTCAGTGCACACTAAAACATACTTAAGGTTTCTGCAGGGTGGTAATTGGAAGAAATCAATTTGTATAACCTGGAAAGGTCCATCAGTTGGTGGAATGTGGGATGGATCGGTAGGGATTGCTTTCCCTATGTTCTTCCTCAAGCAGGTCAGACAGGACATTGCCATCTTTTCTGCTTGTGAATAAAAACCTGGTGAGCACCAGTATGCTTTCACCAACTTGCACATACCTTGTTTGCACAGATGAGTCAGACCATGTGCTGCCTCAGCCAGGCTGGTGTAATATGCTTTGGGGGCTACTGGCTTACTTTGTCCATCCCTCCAGAGCCCGGAGGACTCTTTCCCACATCCCTTGGACTTCCAAATGGATCTTTCCTGAATTAAACACAAATTTTGCATCTCAATTAATTTCAGCATATCAATTGTATGGAAAGACATAATTTTTTTATTTGGAGAGAACATTTTTAACCCTGCTGCCCATTTTGCAGCTTCATCGGCTCTGCTGTTGCCCAGTGACACATGTATGGGCAACAACATCCTCACATGTATTCTAAGAGATGTTTTATGTGTCAGGAATGTGCAACTGGTGTCATAAAATTTCTCAGATGCCATAAAGCCCCAAAATCGTGCACCACCCCGAACGCATACCTCGAGTCAGTGTAAATGTTAGCAGATTTGCCTGCTGCCAGTTCACACGCTCTAGTTAGTGCTACTAACTCTGCCACCTGGGCTGAGTGATGAGGACCAAGAGGCTTAGCCTCTATGATGTCTGTGTCATTTACAACAGCATAACCTGTACATAATTCACCTGTGTCTGTTTGTCTATGACAACTCCCATCCGTATAAAAAGTCACATCCACATTCTCTAAAGGTGTGTCGTGTATGTCAGGTCTAGCAGTAAAGGTCTGATTCAGATATGTCATACAATCATGTATATCATTATGTCTGCTGAACTCACCTCCTGCCAGCAACTCCTCTCCTTCCACCCTTTGTACATCATGTTGTACATATGGTAAATATGTTGCTGGATTCAGCGTACTGCAACGTTTAACAGTAATGTTTGCAGGTGCAATTAGTGCTAGTTCCCATTTGGTAAACCTAGCTGAAGAGATGTGTCTGGTTTGAGCTGAGTTCAACATAGCAGATACAGCATGGGGAGTGTAGACAATCATATCATGACCCAATACTACATCCTCACTTTTACTCACCAATAGAGCGGTAGCTGCTACACTTCTCAAACAGGTGGGGAGTGATCTCGCCACAGTGTCCAATTGGGCACTGTAGTATGCTATGGGCCTTCTGGCATCACCATGTTTTTGTGTAAGGACACCTGCAGCACAACCATCGGCTTCCGTACAATACAAGTCAAAAGGTTTTTCAAAATCAGGTATTCCCAATGCAGGAGCTTTTGTCAGACTATCCTTAAGATTAAGGAAAGCCTGCTCTGATTCCCCTGTGTGTACAACATGATCGGTCTTTGAGGAAGAGACTTATTTCTGTAAAGGTAAGGCCAAAATAGAAAAACCTGGATAAACATTCTACAGTATCCACACATTCTCAAGAAGGTACGAATTTGCTGTTGATTCTGCGGGAGTGTCATGTTTTGTATGGCCTGGATTATATCCATTGTAAAATGTCGTAAACCCTGGGTTAGGCAGTGTCCCAAATATTTTACTCTGGATTGGCACGGCTGTAGTTTGTCCTTAGCCACCTTGTGTCCTGTATGCGGGAGATGAAGTAACAAAAGTTTAGTATCATTTAAACATGACATAAATGAGTCAGAACATAGCAATAAATCATCCACATATTGAATTAGAACAGATCCATTGGCAGGTTGAAAAGATTGTAAACAGTCGTGCAATGCCTGGGAGAAGATACTGGGGCTGTCTATGAAATCTTGGGGTAACCGTGTCCATGTGTATTGTAAACCTCTGTATGTAAATGCGAATAGATACTGACAGTCAGGGTGTAGAGGCACAGAGAAGAAAGCAGAACAGAGGTCAATGACAGTGAAATGGGTTGCATTTGGTGGGATTTGCATCAGAATGACAGCTGGATTTGGCACTACAGGGAATTGGCTCTCTACCACCTTATTAACACCTCTAAGGTCTTGTACCAGCCTATAACCGCTCCCACCACTCTTTTTCACTGGAAAAATGGGACTGTTGGCTATACTAGCTGTATGAACTAAAATTCCCTGCTGCAATAATCGCTCAATTATTGGAAAAACCTCTAATTCTACCTCCTGTTTTAGTGGGTACTGGGGAATTTTTAGAGCTTGCCTACCGCTTTTTAAATTTACCATTACAGGGCTTATGTTTGCCATTAATCCAGTGTCCTGTCCATCCTTAGTCCAAAGGGAATCTGGAAATTGGGATAACATTTCATCTACCTTAGATGTATTTTCATTTAAACTTGTAGAGTGATACATTCTCCTTTGGGGAGTGTTCAATATATCCCGCACCTCGTTTGCAACTCTCTCTGGGATATCTAAAAATACACCATCAGGGGTGCAGTATATAACACATCCCATCTTACATAACAAGTCTCTACCCAGCAGGATAGTAGGAGCCGCAGCAGCCAGAAGGAAAGAATTCCTGGTATGCAACGGCCCAATAATAACCTTTGTGGACTTTGTTAAAGGATAATGTTCCACTTTACCTTTTACACCCATTGTTGGTATTGTCTCATTGGTCACCTGTAAATTAACAGGAGATTTTATCACTGACCTGGTCGCCCCTGTGTCTACAAGAAAAGGATATTCAGTACCAGTTACATCAACCATCATGGCCGGTTCTTCTCTGGTACTTCCCGTTAACCTGACTATCTGTAGACTACAGGTATGACCTGACCCCTAGAATTGGCTACAATTCTCCAATAAAGCATATATGGCCACAGTTGGAGCTGGTGACTGCTGGACATTTGCTGGTCTCTGTGCGTATCTCTTATGGGGATATCCAGGTCTTCCCTGACTGGGGGTTCCTACTCTTTTTACTGTACAGTTTCTACTTAAGTGTCCTGTTTGTTTACAGTTAAAACATGTTCGTGGATTGGGTGAAGACATGTGTTGTTGTGTGGTTTGAGCAGAGGGTAAAGGTGGTGGATATGTGTAAGGATAGGGAGGGTAAGGGTATTGTGGGGGATATGAAGTTTGTGAGTAGTATGGGACCTGTGGTTGTATCGGGTTAGTGGGATAGAGCTGTAATTGTTGTTGCGTAGGGGTAGTGAGGGCATATACTTGTTCAGATGTAAGTGTGTGTGCAGGTGCAAGTGTGTCTGTTGGCTGTGATGTTACCGTCATTCCCTCCAGAGCTTGGATACTGACAGCCATTCGTTTTTCGCTCTGGGCTTCTCTCTTCTTTGAGATGTTTTTATCATGTTCGATGGTAGTTTCTAGGAGGGTATCTATGGTGAGTCTCCGCCAGCCAGGCTGTGAGGTCTAAACCCGGGTTTTTAAACTCTCTTTCAGACCATCCACGAGTACCGTGACTATCATTCTCCTGTGGTGAGTGCTATCTTTAATATCTTCTATCCCAGTGTACTGGGTGATAGCCTGCAGTGCCAGTCCCAATAATCTTCTGCAGATTCACTCTCCTTTTGCTTAAAGGTGAAAATTTTGTCCCAGTTAACTACTACTGGAAAATATATACCCAATTGAGTTACAATGCGGGAAATGTTACCTTGGTTTACTTGGTCTGTTAAGGGAACGTCACCATTCAATACACAATCCGTGATAAATTTTGTCACGTCGGAATTGCATGGTAGACAGGCCCTTAACACCACACACCAATCTTTATTAGTGGGCTCATGTGAGCTACCCAAATTTCTCAAAAATCTTTGACATTTGGCTAGTTCCTTTTTGGGGTCAGTGAAATAATTTATGATGGAATTTAGTTATGCTCTTGTCCAAGGACAATGCATTACTACTTCCCTCGTGGGCACTACACCATTCGCATCTGCATTTCCATTTGGAACGGTTATTGTCCGAATGGGATGCAGACTGGTAGAGCTGCTACCTTTGACCTGGTTACCTGGCTGGGGGTTTAATCTGTTGCTGCTGTGTATGGTATGAAAAACTTCCTCTACGGGTGCAGAGGGTGTTAACACTTCCCTTGCTGTTAATGATGGAGATGGCAGCACCACTCATGATTGTGGTGATGCAGCAACTATCATTTGCACAGCATGGGAAATGGCAGACATTGAATAGACTCATCATCCACATCATAAACATTGTCTTTATGGTTGCTTAAGAGAGGGTACAAATGGTTTGTTACATTTTTATGAGTATTTTTGGTAACTGCACTTGCACCTCCATCCACATAAGGTGGGTAGGTGACCGTGAACTGCTGGCAATACTCTCCACAATGTTACCTTGCTGCACGTGCGTGCCATTTTGCGGCTCACCCATATTGCAATATAGCGTCGTGGATGTATTCTCTGGCAATGTGTTCGCGACGCTAGTTTGTTTTGCTTGCACATTTTTAAGCCACGCATCCCCTTCATGCTGCCACAGTTTTAAACGTTCATAATATTTAACCTTTTTCTCTTGGGAGCGCATCAGACTGATGTGATCCCGGACATTATCTAATACATTTTTATCAAAACTACCAATTCTGGGAAACGGTCTAAAACTCTTCATCATTATTTTAAACCATACATCACAATACCTTATCGCATAAGTACCGTACTAAGTATGCATAATACGATGAGTTGATCCGATCGGCACCTCCATTAGCAGCACATCATTGTCTAACATCTCTACAGTTTGCGCGGCTCCCATTTTGAGACAATATCCTACGCTTTTCAATAAAGATTTAAACTGGCGAAAGACAATCAAGCTACTTTCACTTACCTGTGGACGATTTAAGTCGGTGGTGCCCTCACACCTGGATAAGATTTGAAAAAGGCAACTTCCACACCTATGGAAGTTTGTATGTTGGCTACTTCCATGCACCTCTCTACAACAAAGACAACATATACACCTGCTACTGTGTATAGAATGGTAAATCTGCTTACCGAGCGACTAGCACTTAGCCCTTAAAGGTCATACGGTACCTCTAACTGTAGGGAAAAAGTTACCCCTACCAACACACACTCACTGTTACACACTTTTTCCTGTGCAGAAAAATACACGTTAACCCAGATATTGATAACAATTGAAAAAATGTAAACCTCAACGGCTTTATTTAAACACATGGCAGCACAACCAGAAGTACGTATACGCTATTGTGCGACCAGTCGCATACACAATAATGCGACTACCACACAACCGTATGACAACCTTTAGCTGCGTACACAAAAGTGCGTCTTTGCTGTGTGCAAACCTGCGACTCAGCCGCGTACTCAATACTGCGGCACCCCTTTAAACGTTAGTTTCTATCAACAGAGGAAAACAAACTTTTTCCTCTCTTGTCCCTGGATTCTAGTCAGCTTCCTTGATTCACATGGAAATGGATAGCGATCTTTCAGCACAAAGCAGTTGCAGGTAAACAGTGCATGTGGCCACTCCACCCTTTGCTGAAATATCGATAGCCGTATGTACCATGTGAGAAGGTAAGTGACTTCACTATGAGCCCCCAACTAATGATACCAGATCAGAACCTATATACACTCCTTCCTATACCTTCTAATATCCTGCCTATACCTTCTAATATCCTGCCTATACCTTCTAAAGATGTCTCTAATTTGCGTATGTAGTCATACAGTAAATAAAGACTTAAGACCTGGAATCTGTGGTTCAAAAGCACAAGTATTATTCAAGTAAAAGTACAGTCAGTTACACGCTATTGATCCAGACACAATTTGGTGCAAAGGAATTATACAGACCCAAGTAAAGTATACATACACAGCACTTCCAGACCAGATGTTAGGCATCAGCAAGAAACCCCTCGTCTATCAGCATTCAGCATGAAGACTGAAGACCAAGAGTTGGAGCACACATATTTATACCCCCCAGGAATAGACAACACAATAGAGATGTTTGTTGCTGATGCTAATGGTTCCCAATGTGGATACATCTGTTACAGAGCATTTAACAGGCTGTTTCAAATAGACACAACCCAGCCTCCAACAACTGAGGGTCCCTAGATTCCCACCACATGCAACATCCTAACAGTTATTCATATCATATACATTTTGTTGCTTGAAGTGTCTACTGTCCATAAGTTGAGAATGCATGATGCGATCTCCCCACCGATAATACCGGAATACTGTGGAAAGAGTACGCATCAGTACAAAACCAAACACGGCTTACTTATCATGTATAAAACCTTAGTTACCAAACAATCTTTATTGCATAGCATTTATACTAAATGAACAAACTTAAATCTTATACCTTAGAGCTTATGAAACCTTGTATGTGAATATGTAATATGTGAGTATGCGGGGTTTGATATAAAGACGCTAGTTAACTGGGGACAGATGCGTGTGCATTTAGCTACTAAACCGTGTTTTCATATAGGATCTTATGCATTCGCTAATATGCGACTAGTTAACAGCGCAATTGTGCGTATTACTGTGTATATGAGAAATGATGAAAGATGCAATCGCATGGTGCTAATAGTAATCTCGCCATATGTACTTAACTGTGAAGTTTATCTAAAATGGCGCTTGGGAGGCCATTCACAAAATGGCATCTTGCGAATTCATTTCCAAGATGGCGTCTTGCGGCCAGTCGCAAGGTGGCGTCGCCGCGATTCAATTTTAAACTGCTCTTGTCTCAGCCAATTTTCCAGCTTCGACATGTTGTATTGTTTAGATTTCCATATAGATTGCTTTTGACCATGAGAAGAACAGTTTAGGTAAGTATTTATTTTGGAACAATTAATTTTAATTATGTCAGTGTCATTAATTTTTTTCATTTAGTTGCACTATTAACGTTTTATTATGGGTGCACTTTTATTACTTTCTGTCATTATGGGTCACCCTTTATTATAAGTTTTTCATTATAAGTCACTATTATTACATTATTTTATTAATGGGCTCTATTTGTACTACTCCCTTTGATTGTAGGCATTGATTATGATGTGCATGCTGACAATTTAAGTCCCAGCATGCAAATATTTTACACAATTTAAGAAAAAATTGCAAGTAATTTATAGTGCTTTCTATCAACCAGGCATTGGATGTGATTGAGTTCTCTTGGTCAATTTTGAGGGCTTGAGCTGAATGTGTGATTCTGTGAAAATCCCACCAATTGAAGACCTTAGCACATTTACCCCCATAGCTTTAATGCCAGTACATACATGGTGTTAGGTAATGTTTTCCATGTTTAGCCCATTGGACATACAGATGGGCCCAGCTAGTTAGTTGCTCCATATGCCATGTAGCGCACCCTACATCTCACGCCAAATGGTATGTCTTGAGCCACGCCTTTCAGTATTAATCACAACAGAATGTACCATGGCCCTGGAAAAAGTAATACTATGTAATACAACTTTTTGTCCACCATGTGTCGCTTTTTCTAAACTACACTGTGCATGCGTCCGATATCCAATGCATTTACCGCCCGATGATTGGCTGACAGAACTTGTGATTTGGTACACTATAGTACAGCATTTTTGTCATGGAATCAGGGTTGTAGAAGAATGTGTAATAAAGTATAAAATCATTACAATACAGTATGTGTGTGTACTTTTTAAAAAAATTAAGTTTTAATATTTTTGTCTCAGGGGCTCAGACAGTGGTCACATGCACGCACAGTTTTCAATGAGATGGGATGAATTAATATTTGGGAAACTGCTCAGGTACTGTGTTTACATGTACTAGTATAATATTTAGAAAGGAAGACACATTCTTATTATTATTATCCCTCCCTAATGGCCGCAGGTGGGTGGAATGCACAAGGATTCAGTAGATGGATGTGAAAGCCTTATTGGCCTAGTGGTAGAGTGGTGGTTTTACATTGCCATAGATTAGGGTTCAAATCTCTCCACAGCCCAATTTTATTTTGTAATCATGATTACTTTAGATTCATTCCTCTATATATATTTTTTATAAAATACAGTGGTGGATCCATCCACAGTGCCCTTAATATACTACTTCCACATTATTGAACCGGAAATCATGTGGTCTTATTTAAAACTAAGAATGCATTTGAGTCCCTGAACCCCGACACCTATGGGTGCATCTGAAACTCAATTAGTGCAGATGGACTCACCACTGTACTTTATAAAAAATATAAAGAGGAGTGAATCTAAAGTAATCATGATTATGAAATAATATTGGGCTGTGGTTAGATTTGAACCCTGGACCATGGCAATGTAAAACCACCACTCTACTACTAGGCCAAGAAGGCTTTCAAATCCATCTACTGAATCATTGTGCACTCCACCCACTTGCTGCCTTTAGGCAGGGCACAGTGAGGGAAGAATAATAATAATAATAATAATAATAATAATAATAATAATAATAATAATAATAATAATAATAATAATAATAATATTAAACTATTTTCCTTTCAAAAATTTTTACTAGTACATGTAAACACATATCCCCACCATTAGTGAATAATAATTCATCCGATCTCATTGAAAGCTGTGTGTGCATCTCATTAATGTATCGGTTATACCTGCATAACAACATGGCAATCACACTACCATAAAGTACTCTATGTGTACTGATTTGCATCCCGTTCAATGAGATTCTGCAATATTATTAAAAATATTGGTTGTCTGAACATGCAACATGCAAATACACTGCATGAACTTGATTGGCCCGCTTGTCAGGGATATCCATCTACTTCTACAGTATGGTATTCAGTAGTACAAATTTCATCAGTGGAGCACTCGCCACCCAGCGGTTAAGCAATGTATTTACATGCCATGATTGTAGAACCCACAGTGCACCACAGTACAGCCATCACGCAATGTTTCAAGGTGATTTAAAAGCCTGAATGTCATGTTATGAGCAACAAACTTGCTGGGCCCATCTGTACTAGGAGGATAAGCATGCACATTATCTACAGCAAGAAGTACTGTTTTTAATATAATAGACTCTAAAATTTGGAGATTTCAAAAATGAATTCTGTTTTCTGACATTTGACACTCAGGACCTTAATCCAAGTTGAACGCAGATGTGTCAGTGTCTTACCACATCCACATCTGTGTCTTTATGCTAATTATGTGGCCGATTTCTTCAAAACTGAGACATCCATTTTCAGCATGTCATTCCTATGCATTTTAAATGCACCATTGGTGCACCTATTGAATGCACAATCAAAACTTGCATCAGCCATGTGGCAGGTGCAGTTTCTCTGTCTGAGTGTGGCATACTGTGTGACTGGTTGTGCATCTTTATACACACTGTAGCCGTTTTTAGTTAACAAACCTATGTCTGCCTAGCCACCCCCTGTTACCTCCCAGGGATGCCCACAAAAATCCATACTCCCTGTATCAATATTAATTCTGTATCTCAGTGCAGTAATAATCAGGAAGCATGTGCAGTGTGACTTGGACACTTTCTGTTTGTGTGCATATTGGCAGAGCATGCAGCTCAGAATCCAGCCCTCAATTATATCATAAAATGCAAACAGTTAATTGGGAGAAGTTAGGAAGAGTTAAATGAATGAGAGAAAAAATATAAAAGTAGTCAAAAATATGAACAGAAAGTTTTGCTGCCAAATCCAAGGGCCATTACTCTTTACACATTCTCCTTGACCTCCCTACTGCTTTTGACACTGTGGACCACCATCTTCTCTTGCAAATCCTTCACTCCCTTTGTCTACTGTATGTGACAATGCCCTTTCCTGGCTGTCCTCTTACCTCTCTGTACATTACTTCTCTGTTTCCTCTCATGACTCCTCTTCTCCCCCACTTCCACTTAAATTAGGTGTTCCCCAAAGTTCTGTTCTGGAGCCTCTCCTATTCTCCCTCTATACATGTTCTGTAGGTGAACTCATTAGCTCTTTTGACCTCCAATATCATCTTTATGCTTAACGTTCTCCTATCCTCCCTTGACCACTCCCCCTCTCTCCTAACTTGTATCTCCAACTGTCTCTCTGCTATTTCTTCCAGGATGTACCAGCGCTTTCTTAAACTTAATATTATTTAAGAATGAGCCGATCATTTTCCCACCCTCCCTAATAACCTTGCTTCCAACTATTTCTTTATCAGTTGATTTCATAACTATCTCTTCTAGCCCCAAAGTGTGCTGTCTTGGAGTTATCCTGGACTCCTCCCTCTCCTTCAAACCACACATTCTCTACCTCTCACAGTCCTGCCATTTCCATTTCAAAAATATATGCAAGATCAGATATTTTCTCAACCAGGGTGCTACTAAAACCATCATCAACTCATCTACATCTCTCTCCCCTCTCCTACAAGTCCTATTCTGAATAAATATATATTTTTTATTGAACATAACACCCCGTGATTATTCTATTCTACTTTATAAATGAATGGTGTATTATCAGTGTAATTAGACTTTTTTCTTTGCATGTCATTGTTACACCATAGTATTTGATGGAGTAGGTGTGTGTTCACAAGCACACATGTCATTTTGCTGCTATTAACAAAACATATTTTGGTCATTTGATTGCAAGATTATAGAGATATATATGTATATCTTTTTATTCATTAGCGCCTAATCTCTTGTTTTTGTAATTTTTATCTACCTCACAAGATAGTAAAAAGTGTTACTTTGTATGAGTTTAAAAGTAATTTCTGTGTGGTTAAGGTTACAGCCCAGTGTCTCTAGTACACTGTGGGCCTGATTCAGAGCCGCTTGTAAGCGGCCGCTTGCTCGCTCTGAGCGATGTTCGCACAACTGCGCATGCGTATGGGTTGTAATGCGCAAGCGCAAACAAGTCATTGCGGTTGGAAATCGAGCGCTCGCAAAACAGCGAGGGACTGCTAATTTGATTGACAGAATGTACAGTTTGTGGGTGGTAACAGGGGAAGGTGCTTGAAAACGGTGGAGTGGAGATCCAAACGCAGGCGTGCCTAACGGTAAAAAGGGCGTTTAATGGGAGTGCATAATTAGTAAAGGAGCTTCATCGACCACGTCACCTGGTTATCTTTTAGCCTGAACTGCTCGCAGTGATTGCGGTAGGAAAAACCTACCACAAGCACTGCGAGCAGTTTAGATGCCTTTCGATGTACCCGATTAATCAAATAAATTCCGGAGATGACATGTGATGCAAACGGCAAAGGGGCGTCTTTACAAAATAGCAAGTGGATTTTTCGTTTGCTTGATCAGACATAGAGGCGTCAACAAACCGCAATGAGCAAGAACAAATTTAAATAGCTGGCCCCTTTTTTTGAACGACCATCTGCAAATAGTGTCCGGGTCTGAATCAGGCCCTGTGAGTGGTGTTTTGCTGCAACTGTGATGCAAATAAGACATAAAATTGAAAGAAAAAGATTGTGCACTTACCATCTTGCAGAGACACAGTATTGCCAGAAGTCTTGCACCATGTTGTGAATGGATGCTAGATGTAAAAGGACACATCTGTTTATATAAAATAGTATCACCTTACCACATAAAACATTTTACTCATTATTGGGCTAATCTTGAGTCACACACAAAGTAGTTGTATTTGCTTTAAGCCTGATTTACTACCTTATGCAAAGGCACGTGTCCATTGAACTAATGCAGGGGCCCATGTATCTGCAAGTGAAAGCCACCCATTAATTCTACGCGAGCTGTCATCATTTGTATTGGCACTTAAGATGTCAAGAAAAAGCATTCCCTTACCCATAAGCACAACTCAGAATAACACAGCATTATGTACATGCAATGACACTCCCATAACACCCTTGTAAGTGGGCTCTTCTGGCGGCATTGTTGCTGTCTCATGGCCCTTGCTTCCTACTGACAGGGTGCCTCTAATGTCACCCTGCAGCCAGGAGTACTGCTGCAGTGCCACCCAGAGAATCCTTTGGATTCTCTTGGAAGACACCCTGCAGTCTGTACAGTCGCTCATACCATTCTTAGGACAATCTAGTCAGTTTTGACTTCTCAGTGCTGTCAGCCTAGATCCCCCTGTGCAACATCATGATGTCATATAGTCGGGGCCAGCACAAGCTACACTGCAGCCCTGTTACATGGTTACTTATGATAAAATGCAGATCTATTCAATTGCCTTATTGTAGCCAAGCTCCTACAACATAATCCCCAACTTCACAGAAAGACAGTCCTGGCCAAGTTCCTTTTGATTTAGAATATGATGGTCATAAGTAAAAATGTGTGAATTGTGCAGAGATCCACATGACACAGAATCACCTCTTATATTGTTTATCTGTTCTCATTCAATAACATAACACACAGAGTACTCTCTCACCTTCCTGTAACTCTGAAACATATCACTAGGGTCAAACACAGAGGGCCGTATTTAGTATTTAGTTAGTGGCAAAAACGGCCATTTTTTTCTTGAAAAATTTTCTCCATCCAAGAACAGGAGAAAAAAAATGCAAAATCCCTATTTTTGGCAAAAATTGTAGGGATTTCTATTAGAACTCTTTGGACACCCCCAATTATAAATTCCAGAATTTTTTTTTCGTAATTTGCGTACTTTGGCAAAAAAGGACCACGCAAATTTTTTTTGGGAAAAAAAAAATTGTTGAAAATGGTTTTAACATATTGGGGTATGATTTTTTTGGGGGGTGGTATGGATGCGTCAAGTGTTTTAAACATTGTATGCAGTCTCAGCAGGCATTTTTTTAACAGTTTTTAAAATTGCATTTTTACGACACAAAAATACACTTGCACCATTTTTAATGAACCCCCAATTTACATGGAGCAGTAATTTCCTGGAAAAAATAGTTTTAAATCTTTTTTCAACTATTTTTTTTTCCGCCCAAAATTTGCACGGTCGTTTTTTGCCAAAGTATACAACTTATGAATTTAACTATAGCATGTAAACATTAAGAATATGAGACTGAGGAACATTTAAAAATATATCAAAATATCATAAAGTCAAAGAAATACACACTTCTCTAAGAGACATTTGGAAATGTCATTATTTAAGTTTTGTAAAATCGCCAGAGTGTTTCTTATAATAAAAGGTATTATTAAATATTGTATCATTCAACCCTGGTACAACATGCAGTCTCCTAGTAGTCTCATTTGCATATGAATATGACAGTGTATTCTTTATGAAGATGAAGGGGTTCATTTACGAACAACCCAACACTCCTGTTTGTGTTTATGCTACAGTAGGTATTTAAGAGAGCAGTGCTTTTACTAGCAAGACATGGCTAGCAAAAACACTGCCCTTTTACATTTTGGGCATAAACACGAACAGAAATGTCAGGTTTTACAACCCGACACTTTGTAAATAAACCCCAAAGTCTGCATTACTTTATTCTGTCAAACAATTTGGATATAGGGCATGATTCAGCAAGGATCGCAGTTGCTATAATGCACACAATTGGCTGATTGTTGCGTACTGCGCATGCATATGCATCGCAGTGCGCATGTGTTAACTGGCCACTGTGATCAGGACTGTGATTGCAGTGACTATGCAGGCCCTTGCAGAGTGACTGACAGGAAGTGCCATTTGTGGGTGGTGACGGGAGAGTGGTCAGGAAAAACATAGATATGCCAGTGCTTTTCAATGCTGTTGCAGGGCCATACATAAATTACCCACTGCAATGTCTTACGCAGTCTGAGGTATCATAGCGTGCAATAAAGATAGCAATTTCTGAGTGAGGTCTGACCTTGTGCAAGTTTGCATGAGGTTGCAATGGTACTCAAATGTACCAATGGTTTTGCAGTCTTGCTAAACAATATAGATGTGTGTATAGCAAAATGGCCATCATTATGTAGTGCAGCAATGGCATTGTGATTGCAGTTTAACTTCATACATAATCGCAGCTGTGATCACAATTGTGACCCATAGTGAATCAGACCAATACATTGTAGAGGAAAATAGTTTCTCTCCATGATACTATATTTGTCTTTCTTTGAAGAGGTCCTGCCACAAGACTTGGGTGGACATTCTCTAAAGTAGTTTGCAATTCAATATGTTTACTAAAGGTAAATCCAGTGATAAACCACTGTCCCAATTTCTTGTAAATGTATGATAAGAATGCAACATGAGATTTATCATTCTGTGGTTAGACAAATTGCCCAAAATTTTGCCATAAAAACAGGAGGTGTGTGTGAGAGTTGAGACTGCTAAAATAATAGCCCTATTGTCTATAATGCATATAAATAAAGGCCCTAAATGTCTTTAAACTGTGGTTGTGGCAAAATGGCAATCTTAGGAAAGATGTGGATAGACAATAATTTTGTTTGCATGTTTTAGAAGAAACTAGGAAGGACTAGGAGAGATTAGAAGAGCCTGGTGGTCTTTGGAAGCCCAGTAGAGTCCTTGTGGCTCATTCTGATTTGGGAGCAAAGGAAAATAGTCCAAGTAAATTTGTGCTGGTGGGGGCAGATTTAAATGTGCAAAGATTTAGAAAACAGGTAGAGACCAGGAAATCTGAACATTTGAAAGTGGAAACACTGAGAAGGAGCTCTGAGCACCCTTATATAACCTCACAGAACTACCTCAAGTTTTACATTGCACACATGTTAGTCTGAAATCCCCTCAACTCAGGACTGAGAATTCAATCACCATCAATATCACTGGATGTAAAGGTGGTATGTGCAAGCATGCTTATAATTAGTATTCAACTCTATGAGATGGTCCTGTAAATGAAAACATATATGCAAATATATATTAAGAAAAGGTGAGAAACAAGTGCTCTCTAGTGTAATAAATAGATGCTCAACATTGAGGAAATAAGTAATATGTGTACCGCAAAAAAATGACAATCAGGCTCATTAAAATTTGTCTTTATGGAGCCAGTGAGGTCTTTCTTCTAGACATCACATAAAGGATTACCAGGGCTCACCAGATGTCTTCAAACACATCCCTCACAGATTGTCTTCAGCCACCTATTATGTGCAGAACTCCTAAGGTTAAGTGTTTTAGTAGTCTTACTTGTATATACTAAGGAAAGGATTAACCTCCCAGTAGCTAGGGAGGAACCACACCCATACTTCAATTAAGACCAGCTAAGGTATAAAAACATGGTAAGTTTAGTTAGTCAGTGGAAATATGAGGGAGATATTGCACCTTTATCAGCTCTCCCTATGTTGGACAATCTGAACCATGACTGTGCTGGGAATACTCTGCTCGTTTGAACTGCTGCTCCATGTAAACTGTACAGTATTATTGGTCCTGAACTGTTTTTGCCTTATGTAATAAGTAAATACACTGGCTTTGCCTTTTCAAGTCTGGAATAAAAAGCTTACTTGTTTGCATCATCTCAGTCTCCCATTAGTCATCTGAAAATAATGCTACATCATCATACATGTTAATTCGGAAATGTGGATTGTCAGCATTTTAAAAACACATTAACAAAGGTGAATAGATACTAAATTCAACTGAAGTATTTATCTTAATTCTGTGGTACAGAATAGGTCACTAATAACAAGGGGTATTGTATTTCAAATGTGTGATAATGAATTAGTCATATGTTGCAAGCAGATAAAAACTTTTTATAGACACAATAAGAAATTTAAAAAATGCCAAAAAAGAGTACAAAAAAGAGAAGGGGCATCATGAAGCAGAATATTTTACAGCGAGAAATATATGAGAGGAAACACATAAATTTCATATGACTCATTTAACCCATGTGGATAGATGGTGTTAAAATTATATATCCAAAATATATCTCCCTGAGACAATTTCCTATCATGATCACCACCACTTACCCCTAATTCCATGTGTTCAATAGCTTTAAACTTTAAATGTGTGGGTTCTGAGTTATGGTATTTTAAATTTGTTTTTAATGGGTCTCACATGCTCCATTACTCTCAACTTCAAATTTCTCCTAGTTGACCACTGTATTTCAGAGTGCAAGTACATTCAAGTTGGTATATAGCCCATTGGGTCATACAATTCATGATATTCTTTATTCTGTACTCTTTATTGCCATTATAGTTACTGAAATTATGACATGTTAGACTTGTGTACCTATAGACACTGCTTCCATTAGATTTTAAAAAACCTTCTCTGTTTGAAATTGAGGTTGTAATAGTATTGCTCATTGTTTTGAGTTAAGTGTGTGCTAGGTGGTCTTTAAGGTTTTTCACTTATCTAAAGGCTTTCTGGGGTTTTTAGGTAAAATGGTACTGAGAACTGAATCTGTTTTCAATATGTTCCAGTAATTATTAAGAATGCTGCTGATAAATTTCTATTATTTGTTATATTGTCTAACAAAGATTAACTTTTATTAGATCATAATTTTCATTTTTATTCTTATAGACTAGCAGGTCTTTACGATCAATGTTTCTCACTCTATTTTCTGCCTTAGGAATAACTTCCTTTGGGTAACCTTTATCATGAAGCCTTTGTAAATAAATTTGAAGCTGGTTGTTTAAAACCCTATTGGAGGCTGCAATTTCTGTGGATTCTGCATATATTCTAGGTATATTGCTTTTTCACTTATGGGGATGTCCGCTCTTAAAATGGACATAACTATCAATATCAACTGTCTTACAAAGTTACAGCTAATAACCATGTTATTTTCCACACTTAGTATGAGATCAACATATGCAATCTTTTTATCAATAATTTTGTAGGTAAATGATAAATTATATTTATTGGGTTTAAGGAATACCATTAATTAATAAACTCTTCAACCATACCACACCATATTACAAGAATATCATCTATGTACCTACAGTATATGACGAGTTTACTTTTGAAAAAATGGTCTCCATAGATATATTTCTGGTCCCAGCTTCCAGTATGAAGATTGGTGAAGTTGGGAAAGAAGACAGTGCCCATTGCTGTGCCTTCTGTCTGTATATAAAACTTATCCAAAAATGTAAAATAGTTATGGCTAAAAATACATTTAATAAAGGAGCAGATGAAATCTTTATGTGAAGCACTCAAAGAAGCTTCTTCACCTAAAAATAATTAGCAACTCTCAATGCCATTATCATGTGGTATGAATGTATAGAGAGACTGGACATCTACAGTGGCCCACTTACAACCTTTTTTCCACTATACACCATTCATTACATTCAAGATAACAGTTGTGTCTTTAACAAATGACTCTAGATTCTTAACATACTTATTTAAGAACACCTCAGAATATTCTATGCAGTTTGAAGTCAGGGAGTCTAGGACTGCCACAATTGATCTACCTGGGGGAATTGATGAGCTATTTATGGATTTCAGGTAAACAGTAGTACATGGGAATAACTGGACTATTTGATATTCATCTTTGGAGATGATTTTCTTGTAAATGACATCAACCAGTGCACTGTATTCCATAATTCCTCTACAAATCCTGTGGTGGGGTCATGTTGTAGGGTACTATATGAAGCCTGGTCACTCAATAATCTAAATGCTTCTTTTTCAAAATAATAGCGATTCATAACAACCAGTCCCCCACTCTTATCAGCCTGTTTGAACACAAGCAAATTATTACTTTTAAGGTTTCAGGGCATGTTTTTCAAAATTTGAAAAGGTAGATCAATTGTGGCAGTCCTAGACTCCCTGACTTCAAACTGCATAGCATATTCTGAAGTGTTCTTAAATAAGTATGTTAAGAATCTTTAAAGGATGCTTTATGTTCTGTTTGTCAAAGATCCCATTTAAGCATTTCATGCAATGTTTCTATTTGTGTGCTTCTTGATTCAATAGGATAACATTTTGATGGATGTTTTAATCCTGATTTAAATTTTGCTTCATCATTTTTAGTAATACCTGTATCTTTTTTGGGAAATAGCTTTTTAATGTTAGTTTCCTTGTAAAATTATTCAGATCTATATATATTTGGAAATGATTGGGTTTTGCCACTGGGGCAAAACAGAATCCCTTTCTTAGTAGATTGGCATCTGTGCCAGTTAGAATGTAGTTTGACAAGGTAAAGAAACCTTGTTGTTTTAATTCGAAATTACTTATTGGTATTTAAGATTTCTATTTTTTGGTTTCTCCCATCCACCTATTCTCCTTCTTTATCTACACACCTTCTTTTTCAATGGTGATACCCTTTTACTATTTTCTTTTAATATATATTTTTTGTATCTGTCCCAAGGGTGTGGAGTACAATATAACCTGGGGAAAGACGATCACTAACTTGCTCAGATTCTAGTCTATTAAATGCTGAGAATCTATTTATCTGGGGGAGTACTCCCTGTCTTGGTGTTTTACCATATTGTTTAGTTTTAAATTTATGTTTTTGTGGAATAGTGGTCCATCCATTGGGGTTATTGTTCTATAGGGTTTCTTATAGTATTGAATTTATCATTTATTTTTAAATTCCCAATTGTGTACCTTTTTTTTGATAATCCATTTTATCTCTCAAAAAGTTTTTCTCCTTAGTGCGTTTGACCTCAGTTTCCTCTCTCTCCAATTTTTTATTAAGGACAACTAAATTCTCTATAAATTCCTCACTGTTTTTGTGAGGTTCCATTGAGGTTTTCTTTTGTTTAATATCTACCTTAATAGTATTAAGTTCTCTTTTTTTCTCTGCAACAATAAGTTGCATTAGTCTGAGTTCAAATGTAGGATTAAATTCCATTCCTTAAAAAATTGTTCATTATTTAGAAAAAAGATGGGCTTTGTGCATTTTTGGAATAGAATATGTTAGCATTTATGATTTGGCAACATGTTGATTTGTATTAAGCAAAACTGGTTATTATAGTAACAGTGTTAACATAAACATGTATTTTTTACACTAGGTGGACTCACCTGCTACCTCATGGGGGTGTTAGCACTAGTCTTGTGACAGACATATTGATGAATTTTTTGTCAATACCTACATAATTGATTATATAGAAATTATTATGTTGTGAAGGGCAACATGTCAGACACTTAGCATATATTCTCCTAATTACATTGATGTTGCTAAGCCATAATGCATTTAAAGTTAAGAATGTAGCTAAGCACAATATAAAATTGCAATGTTACAGGTCTGTCTTTGTAATGCCACTGTGTTTTGCCACCCCCCAATTCCTCCCTGGGGTATGCAATGTTTGTCAACATTCAGAATGTTGACAGCATTATACCAAAATATTCTGAATGCTGGTATTCATGATGTCGGCATGTGCAGAATATCAACCACCATTCACAAAGTTGACACTGGCATAATATTGACACTATGAATGTCGACAACCACAATATCAACACCCAATTTTAGGGTAAGGATTAGATAAGGGTTAGGGTTAGCCTGCAATTAGAGTTATAGTAGGTTTAGATTAGGGTTAAGCTTAGAGTAAGATTGAATGGAAAATTCTATTGTCGACATGCCAACTATCAGCACTCATAATGTATACAGTATGTCAGTGTGAACATTTTGAATAGCAACACTACAAATTTTGATATTCTGTCAAGTCAACATCTTGATTGCAGACATTCAAAAAATGTCAACATTATGCTATTGACATTCTGAATGTTGACAATGTATACTGCAGAGCTGAAGTAAACAGTAGTTAAAGTGGTCATAGAAAGGTGATATTACTTACCCCCCCACCCACACCTATATACAAACACATGTCCTGTGCTGGTGCTTGTCATCCTTTAAATTTCATTAGACCAGTCAGCAGAGATTCTCTGAGATGGGGCTTTGCCAGTGCACAGAGAAGTAACTAGTGTTGATGTAGCTCAGGGTGAATAAAGAAAATAGAGCTCCTTGAAAACTGGTATTTAAAATTCTTGCTGAACACATGTGTTTTACTCAAACGCACACTGGAGACACAAATTAGGGAAGCAAGACAAAACATCAATATTACAGGGATGAATACCTTGTGCACACATTGTTGTGGAATGGATATTTTAAATGAATCATCAGGGCCCGGTGTCTGCCTAGGTCCCAGAAGCTTTAGCAACTTTGATAGTGTGAAATAAATTTTAGATGCTTTTATACACTCCTGTCACAAGCTCAGACATATGTTTTAGGCCACTTACAAAGTTCACATTGTATGCCACACTGTAGCCCTAGTTTATATTATTATTATTATTATTATTATTATTATTATTATTATTATTATTATTATTGTCACCAGATTTAATTTAGCATGGCTTGATTGTCATAATATACTTTAAGTAACTTATCAAGCATTGATATCCTCACTGCCAGGCAGCATCAGGCTCACTTTCCAATTGGACCAAATAAGTTGAACTTCTCAATATGCTTGCTCCATGTTGAGGGTATCCAGTAAAGCTCCAATGAAATATCCCATTGCAACATCATCCAAGTCAAAAGACTTGTTAATGTGTAGCAGCATTGTTTACCTTATCTACACTAAAATATTTAGTTTTTCCTGCTTACTACTGTGTACAACAATCATATGCATATATGCACCCTTACTACATTATAAATGTATAGCCAGTGGAACATACAATGTTATATAAATAAACATTATGAACACTTTGATGAAGTCTCTGGCATGAAATGCGTTGGGTCTGTTGCTGCTTCCCCTATGGACAGATAAGCTTTTTTAACTCTTGTTTCTTGTACATGTGATACCTACTATTAAACCACTGTTTGGATATAAATAAATGTTTTTATGTATGGAGCCATATTGGAGTTGTTGTGATTTTGGGACCAAGGTATTCCTAATATTTATTTATAGTATATACCATGGTATGCTCCACTGGCTCTACATTTATGGTACACATTATGTGAGATTGTCATGCTTATTTCTTACATACACTGATCAAAACTGATGGTCACATAACCAAAGATTATCCTTTTGAAGATAAGTTATGGATCTTACATACTCTTATGCACTTTTTGGCACTTTATTTATTGACCAACAACACTATTAGGTGCTTTCTTATCTTCATTTATTCATTATATATATATATATATATATATATATATATATATATATTAGAATAAAGGTTAATTTAATATAGTGGGGCTTAGGCTGGGTTGTATAGAATTTATGGCTAAATCATAAGAATGTACAGTAGAATTGTAGAAATGGAAACTGGTGCAGGAGGTTCCCTGTTTCTGTCTGATGCTCTCTGCTTCTATATTTGCTTTTGTAGCAAGCATTAATGTTACTGATATAATAGTGCAGTTTACTTGAAATGTGCATTGGTGCCTCACAAAAAAAATATTACACCAGTAAGCATTATATATACAAAACATTCTTAGGTATAGAGTTAGCCATGGGGGAAATGCATCAAATATACACACATTTAGCAATATACAATACAAACAACAAAAAGTGAAACATCACCCATATAACATTGCAACATAACAAAAATTATAACACAAATTATACTTGGCATCTGAGAAAACAAAACAAAAAGGAAATAATAAAAATATATATAAAAAATATGTACAACAAACAATAAAAAGTAAAAAAATAAAACAAAAACAATACTTCTTATATGAAGTGATTCAGGTGGTTATACTCATTTTACCCATTTGGGGTCACTGATTCCAGCATGTGTATCCAATAGGATTCTTTATTAAGTGACAGTAGACCATGATCTTCACCTCTCCTAGGTGGAGGGATCCAATCTATCATCATATACTTCAGGGCCGATACTTGGTGACCTTTAGATAAAAAGTGGGCTGCTACTGGTTTATCAGTGGCTCTCTTAACATAGGCCAATCTGATGTCAGATCTATGTTCTGCCATCCACTCACAAAAAGTTCTCGCTGTCTTTCCGATGTACATTATACCGCACGGGCAGCATATAATATAAATAATATGGTCTATCTGACAAGATTTCCGATGCTTGATAGTAATATGTTTCCCACTGTGCAGATGTGGGAAGGATGTTCCTACCAGTAATGCCCTACAGATGGTGCAATCTAGGCAATGGTAGCAGCCCCTCTTTTTGGACAACCAACTTTCCTGTTGAGATTTCATGGTTGACATATTAGTCCTGTAAAGGAGATCTTTCAAGTTCGCTCCTCTTCTAATGCTCCACAAAGGTGGTTTAATCCTGAATTAACTTAGACTTTATTTAGCCCTTAAGAGGGGCCAATGTTTCTTTACAGACGTTTAGACAGCTCTCAAACCAGTATCACATCTGGTGCAAAGAATCAGTCTTACTTCTTGGTTAGGAGTGGCTATTGTTCTTCCTGCTCTATTTGATAACTCACGTGCCCTGGTGAGGCATCTTTCAACTGTTTGCTTGTTATATCCTGTGCATAAAACCTCTGTCTAATCTCATTCCACTGGATCTCCATAAGATCATGCTTAGAGTTATTTCTAAAGACACGCATGAATTGCGATATCGGAAAGTTGTTTTTTAGTCCATCCGGATGGTGGCTAGTAGCCAAAAGTGTCGTTTTCTTGTCTGTAGGCTTTCTATATAAAGTGTAAGCCAATCTACTGTGTTTCTTGAAGATCAATACATCAAGAAAGTTCATCTGCTTCTCATTTATTGCAGAAGTAAAGCATACAGGGCTATCTAGTTTTTTCAACCCTAAAACATCTCATTAAAGGACTCAATAATGCCACACCATAACAGAAAACATCATCAACATAACATTGATAATAAAGGATATTTTCTTTATAATGAAACAAAATATGGTGGTGCTCATATCGATCTATATATATATATATATATATATATATATATATATATTTGCATAGGATGGGGCCATTCTTGAGCCCATGGCTTTCCCAGACTTTTGTATATAGAAATTATCATTGTACATGAAATGGCTGCAGTCCAACACTGTCTTCAATAAAATTAGCAGAAATTTAATTGGTGGCCATGTATATGGACCATGCACCAAACATTGACGCACTGCCTCTACACCACAATCATGTGGGATGATGGTGTAAATGGAGCTTATGTCAATGGTGGCCAAATAACAATGCTCAGGGAAATCCAACAGTCTGCCAATGCACTCCAGAAGTTACCTGTATCTCTAGTATAGGTTTCAGACTAGGTCACACATTGCTGGAGGTGATGGTCAATCAGTTCTGCCAAAGGCTGCAATACTGATCCCCTGGCAGAGATGATTGGTCTGCCAGGTGGATTATCAAGTGACATATGCACTTTAGGGAATGTATATATGATTGGAGTTATTGGAAAATCTACCATCAGAAAATCTGCTATGGTTTCATTAATCCAACTTTCAAGAAGTTCCAGATTTATTAGACCAACTACCTCCTTTTTAGTCCTGGGCCCAGGGTTAAATGGAACTTTCTCATAAATTACAGTATCATCTAGCTGTCTGTGGATCTCTAGATCCTATTTTGTAAAATTCTGGAGCACAATTGCCCCTCCTTTGTCTGCCTTACAGATCAAATTCGTGTTACTTTTATGGAGAGCTTTTAGGGATTGTCTCTCTTCATAACTTGAATTATCAAAATTATGTTTTTGTTTTTGGCCAACCTCACTTTTAACATATTTGTCAACCATCCTCAGGAATGTTTTTATACTTGGATTGTTGGAAGATAGATCAAATTTACTAGTTCTTTTAGATTTACCAACAACCCCATCTGCAGTATTTAAATTTAAATTTGAAGATTTGTCACCAGAGGAAATTTTTTTTCTCCCCATTCTATAATGGTCAATTGACCAGTCAAAATTGTTGAAATTACATGTTGGGACACAGCTGAGGACCCTAGATAAAAGATTAGCCTCACTGCTTGTAAGGATATGTTCAGACAAGTTAAAAATCAATTCCTCATTGTACCCCTATTGCCTCTATAGCACCCTCTTACGCCTACTTCTCCTTTGGTGTGGCCTGTAATGTTTCTTGCTGGGTCTGTGGCTTGAGACCTCATGGCCATGCCTAAAAAAATCACCTGACGGGGGTCTGGCATCAGCACTTTCCGACTCTGATGTCAAATTTGAGGTTGTATTAAACCTAAATTCTCTAATCTGGCACTGGCGTTAAGTTCTATGCATGGTCTGACCTGTACTGCCATTGCCAGATAAGTCAAGGGAACACATTCAAAATACCACACCACCAGTTGCAGAAACTAGGATTCCTGTGGCCTATGGTCGGTATGTTGTTAATTCGGACCCCCTATGTTTTGTTCTGTAGTAGTCGGACAGAAATTGTCAATGTAGCATTAGATCGATCTCACAATGTTTATTATACACTTCACTCAGGGTCTGACTGGGCAGGGTGTCAAATTCTAACTGCTCAAATAAAACCCTAGCTGCATCATCATCAGTGAGACTTATTTGTGCGTTGTCTGCCTTGCTGATCAGTAAATCACTTAGGAAACATTGGCTTGCTGCCATTTTTTACAGAAAGATTATTTTACACAAGGTACAAAATAAGTGGTATATAGGGGTCACTTCACTGGAAACAAAACACTTCTAAATCAAAAAAACAAATGTATAATAATACTCTCAGATGCCCAGCAAAATATATAAATGAAAAAAACTTAAATAAAACATGAAAAAAATATACCAATCCTGCTAAGAACAATATTCAAATACATATTTCAAAAAAAATTCTCCATACTAAGAGAAACCTTATAATCTAGCATTGATGGTTATCATCCACTGTGTACTTTGAGAGTTTTTTTTTTTCATGTAGCCGTTTTCTATCACAGAGAATTTATTTCAGCAGTAACTGAAGCTAGGGTGCCTAACCAAAGGAAAATTACTCATACTATCCTTTATACAGTGAATGTCAGCACTCACTTTAAAAAGTAGACATTACTACCTGGGTAACCATCCAATGGTCCACATAGGAAACTAATATACATTTTCTGCCATATGTAGAATGTACTCTCCAGGTCTTCTTTTCAAGGTTTAAAAGGAAAAATCGACTTTGATGGTCACATCATAATTCAAGACTTTTCAAATGTCTACGTTTTGACCGTACAAATGCAGCTTCCTCAGGACACCAGGAGTGAAGCACAGGACAAACAAACACCGCCCACCAAGGCCACCTTATATACCCACATCAGTTAGCTCTATCTATTGCTCTACACCCATCATCCCTCTGGGACCAGAAGTGACACTCGCAGGACATAACATTTGTTCTATACAGCTATGGCTGCACAACTTATCACACCCTGTTTGTAAAAAAGCTCCCACCAATAAAGGTGCATCTATGCAGAGACTGAAAAACACACCACTGCTAAAATAATCTACACACTTGAGCTCATACTTTTGATATGCATTCCAGCAATACCAGAAGTCATGTGTTCCATTGGTTCAAGTGCATTAGGAGAGGAGCGAACTTGAAAGATTTGCTATTACAGGACTAATATGTCACCATGAAATTGCAACAGGAGAGTTGGTTGTCCAAGAAGAATGGCTGCTACCATTGCCTAGGTGCACCACCTGTAGGGCAGTACTGGTAGGAACATCCTTCCCACATCTGCACAGAGGTAAATGTATTACTATCAAGCATAGGATGTCTTGTCAGGTGGAACAAATTATTTATATTTATGCTGCCAATGCAGTTTAATGTAAGTCAGAAAGATGGTGAGATCTTTTTGTGAGTGGATGGCTCAACATAGACCTGACATCAGATTGGCCTATGATAAGAAGGGAACTGATTAACAAGTAGCAGCCCACTTTTTATCTAAAAGTCACCTAGTGTTGGCCCTGAGGTATATGAAGATAGATTGGATCCCTCCAGGGCCGGACTGGCAATCAGGCAGTTCTGGAAAATGCCAGAAGGGCCAGTGGCCAAATGGTTTGGTCCAGTCAGTGGCACCGCACAGCCTTCCCCTCCAGCTCAATTCACTGTTCCATCTCCTCCTCCAGTGGCCTGCCAATCCTGTCACTCACCATGATGCAGCCTGCATGATGTCCCGACGGCTCCTTTTCAGCACGGTGTTTGAAACATCATGCTGTCGCTCAGAGATGGGCTGGGCCATGGGGCAGGGTGACAGCTGCCCACCCCCAGGATTGCTACAGTTTTAAAATTAGGAGGCTACCAGGTGTCTGCAGCTGCATGCTGCATCACATACCCTGTGGCTGGGAGACAGAAAGAAGATGCTCCCTGACCACTCCATTTATGTTATTCTATACAGTCAGAGTGGCTGGGGAGCATCTTCTCTCTGTCTCCCAGCTGCCTGTCACTTACTTGTGCAGCTGCAGCATCCATCTGTTTGGCAGAATGCTGATTGGTTGATGGCTCTAACCCCATCCACCAATCACAGTGGTGGGATGTCTCCCCTCACTGATTGGTGGATGGATGGACCTATCCACCAATCAGAATTCAGAAGGCTGCAGGAGGACTAGACAATGAGAGGGACTGATTGCAGCAGGTTAAGTAATATGGTGAAAGTTCACAGTCCTATAGTTGGGTTGCCTCAAAGATCTGGGCACTATTTACAATGAGAGAGGGAGGGAGAACATATTTGGACCATCACTTTTAATAAAAAGGGCAGGCAGATTTGGGTAAGATGTTTAATAAAGGGGGTATTTGTGGCATTATTTTTAATTATGGAGTTGTTTGCTTCTGTGTGTATGGGGGGTTAATCTAGTGCATTATTTTTAATAAGGGATGTGTGTGTGTGTTTGTATATGTGTGTGTTTATGTATGTGTGTGTGTAAAATCTGTGGTTTGATTTTTTTCATGAGGGAGGAGGGGGATTATCTATTTTGAGGTACCGCTTTTAATCAGATGTGTGGGGGGGTTATATCTGTGGTAGGAATTTTAATAATGGAAGTTTGGGTCAGTGAAATCTGAGGTCTGATTTTAAACAATAAACCCCCAAATCTGACCACCTCTCCTTGCTCCCCCATCAGATCTGGTATAAAATGTTTAAAGAGTGAGGAGAGGCAGTCAGATTTGGGGGTTTAATTACTAAGTCTGGAGTACTAAACCCAGCACTTTTGATTGCGTTAATGCCCAAATTTTAAAAGGGCAATGCTATTACTAGCTGTATTATTCTAGCCATGCCTTGCTAGATAAAACATTGCCCTTTTAAATTTCAGGCATTAACAAGATCAGAAGCACTGAGTGTTAGAACCCGACACTAAGTAAATTAACACCTTGGGTCTGATTTTAAATGTGTTTATTGTATAAACAATATAATAGTACCTGCTTTGTCAGTTTGGCTGTTATGTTTTGTACTTGTAAGATTGTTTTATATTTAAATTGCTACTTAAACCATACCCACATAACACAAGCTAAACACACATTGCATAAACCATACCAACATTACATAAACCATTCCTGCAAGATTTTCATTACACTAATTTTTCCATCACAGTGTGCTGGTAGAAAAGCTGGGGCCAAATGCTGGTATTGTACCCCAGGCTGGAAGTTGCCAGCCAGCCCCTGCTGTTGCTGCCACTGAGGAACCGCAAAGAGAAACTGGGGCCAGGAGTGGACAGGATCCGAGAAGACATAGAAGGTGTGTGGGGGCAGCAGAGACTGAGTGATGAGGAACCAGTGGGAGTTGCTACTATACATACAGGGAGGGGGAGAGTAGGGGAGTAGGGGGGGGACCCAGGACAGCGAGCTTCTGCTATAGAGATGGGGGAGTTATCATCTGTTGGGAGAGGAGAGAGAGGACAGGGAACGGCTGCTATAGAGGGGGATAATCTGCTGGGAGAGGAGACACAGGACAGGGAGCTGCTGCTATAGGGGGTACCATCTTCTGGGAGATGAAACACAGGACAGGGAACTGCTGCTATAGAGGGGGATCATTTGCTGGGAGAGGAGACACAGGATATGGAGCTGCTGCTATGGGGAGGGAGAATGATCTGCTGGCAGAGGAGACACAGGACAGAGAGCTGCTTCTATAGGATAGGGGGATCATCCACTGGGAGAGGAGACACAGGATAGGGAGCTGCTTCTTTAGGGAAGGGGGAATCATCTGGTGGGAAAGGAGACACAGGACAGGGAGCTGGTGCTATAAATTGGGGGGAGGGGGGTTATCTGTTGGGAAAGGAGACACAAGACAGAGCTGCTGCTATAGGGATGGGGGGATCATCTGCTGGGAGAGGTTGACACAGGAAAGGAGCTGCTGCTATAGGGATGGGGGAGGATCATCCTGTAGGAGAGGAGACACAGGATGGAGCTGCTGCTAAAGGGATGGGAGGGATCATCTGTTTGGAGAGGATGACACAGAACAGGAATCTGCTGCTATAGGGATGGGGGGCATCTTGTGGGAGAAGAGACACAGGACAGGGAGCTGGTGCTATTGGATGGGGGAAGGGGGTCATCTGGTGGGAGAGGAGACACAGGACAGGGAGCTGCTGTTATTAGGACAGGGTTAGGTCTAGAACGAGATGATTCACATGACCTTTGACATCACAACCTTGTGACCAGTGACCAAAGGGGAGGGGCAAGGTTTAGAACAGGGGCCAAAAGTGTTTGCTTGCTACACTTTGGGCATGGTTTATATTTCCTCTCCATGCCCATGTGTATAGTAACACTAATAGCTGTCCGGCCTTGTCATAATGGTCATGTGGTTGTAGCATCAGATGTCCTTTCTTCAATTTAGATCTAGCAACAACAGACGGGAGAGGGAATATAATCTGGTGGGAAAGGAGACACAGGGCCGGGAGCTGCTGCTATAGGGATGGGGTAGTTGGAATATGGTGGGAGAGGAGACACATGGACAGGGAGCTGCTGCTAGAGAGATGGGGTGTTTACTCTGGTGGGAATGGAGACACACAGTGACAGGGAGATGCTGTTAGAAGGACACGTTGGGGGGGGGTTGAAGCTGTGGAGAGAAGACAAATACACACTTCATTCGTTTTAAAGGGGCATAATGTGTTTTAAGCGGCATTAATGTGTGGCATAATGTGTTCTAAGGGGCATTACTGTTTGGCAAAATGTGTTTTAATATGCATTTTGTGTGGAAACCTGACCATCGAAGATGGTTACACTCCCTCCCCAGGCAGAGGACTCAGAGCTTGTATCCCATGGACAATGAGGGGTGTTTCAACCAGGCGCAGCTCCAGTATGCACTGTCAGTGTCTGTGCCCTTGTCTGGAGTCCCTGCTTTTCGACCCCCCAGTCAACCTCATATTCCAACTTGATCACACCAGGCAATGGACGCTTCACTGCGGCACCACAAGGACTAACAGCATCTAGAGGGGTGAGTAGCGGAACACCGCTCCGGCTCCACACCAAAGTTCACCAAGTACTGACTTAAACCATTCTGTGCATCACTGTTATTATTACATTAGACATACTGGAGTGGACTATAATCTACAGCGACTCCAGGGCTATATTTATATTTGAATTTGTTTTTGTTTCCTAATCTGAACATGTATCCTACTGTTTATTGTTTTTAGTCATGACCATCTAACACTCCCTATTTACCCCTGACCTGTTATGTAGTTTCAGTTTATACATGTATCTTGAGATTTGATAGCATAAAAGTTTCATCATTTTACAATGTAGTAATAACCCTTTCTTTTGGTCAATTACAAAGCTGACACAACAGGTGGTATAGCTGCACAGTATAGAGGGGTTCTGAGCGCATTTACTACTCCTCTTTACTTTTTGTACATATACAGTAGGTAGGGCACCCTTCTTTGTAGATCCTATTACATCAATCCCATGTGCGCAGTGTTATTACTCATTGTTTTCCATAATATGTTTTAACGGACGTTCCTGTGTGTGGCATAATGTGTTTTAAGGAGTACTACTGTGTGGCATAATAAGTTTTAAGGGGCAATCCTGTGTGTGGCATAACGTGAAAGGGCTCTATGTGGCATAATGTGAATTAGGGACACTACTGTGTGGTGTAATTTCAATTTGGCAGTACTATTGTGTGCCTCTTCCCAGCGAGACCAAATCTGTATTTTTCAGAGCACGCCTGCAGCGCACAGTCTCCCTGCTTCAGTTATGGTTGGCGGCAAATGTGTAGTTGCGGCTTTGGTGGCACAGATGTGTAATCCTCTGTATTCAGCACCCCTGCACTAAAAAAATCCTACAGTGACACTATCTAATTTTATACAATTGCTAAGCTTGGTCATTTGGGAAAATGCTTTCCCTGATCCTTGTGTGTAACCTACACCAAATGAAGTGACGGCTTTACCTAACAGAATGAACCAAATACCAAATGTCTGACTATGGCATGTTTTTGAATCCCCTGCAGAATGTCTCCTGTTGTGTGTATTTTAATACAGAATAAAATCTATACTTGTATGGTGTTCTAATATTAATTATATTTGTAAAAGCATAGAATAAGAAGTGGGAGAGTCAGGAATAGTTAGGGGCGGAGTGTATGTCAGGAACCAGTTGTTCACGTGAGTTGGGCCTTTGTGCTTTAAATGACAGGGCCTATTTTTAGTCCCAGTCAGGCCCTGGATCCCCACACCTATTAGAGGTGGAGATCACAGTCTACTGTTACTTAAGAAAGAATCCTATTGGATACACATGCTGGAAACAGTGGCCCCAAAATGTTAAATGAATATAATCACCTGAATCATTTCATATACTGTAAGAATTATCGTCGTTCTTTTAATTTTGAATTGTTTGTTATATATAATTTTTTATATATCTTTTTATTATTTCCTTTTTGTATTGTTTTCTTAGATGCCCAGCATAATTTGTGTTATGTTGCGATTTTATATGGGTGATGGTTTCACTTTTTGTTGTTTGTATTGTACATTGCTAAATGTGTGTATATTTGATGCATTTCTCCCATGGCCAACTCTATACCTAAGAATGTTTTGTATTTATAGACATGCATATATGTGAGTATGTATGTACTGGATAGATCTGTAATGAGCTTACAATAGGAGGTCTAATTCACCTGTATATCGTAATGTTTACTGGTGTAAAATATTTTTTGTGAGGCACTAATGCACATTGCAGTTAAACAGTACTATTATATCAGTAACATTAATGTTTGCTACACAAGCAAATATAGAAGCAGAGAGCATCAGGTAGCAATGGGGGTGCCTCTTGGTGAGGTTTATGTTTCCAGATTGACAACTACAGTATGCAAACCAGAAGTGATGTACTTGAACCAATGGATCGCATGACTTCCGGTATTGCTGGAACGCATACCAGAGGTATGAGCTCATGCATGTGAATTAGTTTAGTAGTGGTATGTTTTTCAGTCCTGCCTTTATTGGTGGGAGCTTTTTTACAAACAGGGTCTGATAAGTTGTACAACCATAGCTGCAAAAAGAAAATCTATTGCTGTTCCGACCCACTAGTGTCACTTCCTATCCCAGAGGGATGATGGGGGTGGAGCAATAGATAGAGCTAATTGATGAGGATATATAAGATTGCCTTGATGGAGGGTGATTGTATGTCTTGTGCTTCATTGGTTGTGTCCTGAGGAAGACCATGTTTGTCTTGAATTATGATGTGACCATCTTGAAGAGAGGTCCTGGTGAGTGCATTCTGTGTATGGTAGAGAATATATATATATATATATATATATATATATATATATATATACACTTTACTTAAGGTTTCCTTTGGGATAACTAGCTTGCACTGAGTCAGTAAGATAGGTAAACATATGCTTGGGCATCGCACACACCACCTGAATGTTTACTATTGATATTAACTGCATCCTTCTTCAGGACCTCTCCCCATTATACTGAATGCTTCTTGCAATTCTAAATTTAGCTGAAGGAACGTAAGTTTAGATTTAATACAGAAGCTTAGACACATTTCTGCCAGAATATGCTCTGCACATTAGTATGTCCATGACAACTCATATTTTTGAGATTAGTAATTACCTTAATACATTCCTGGTATTGTGTCTGGAAATACTTTATTCATTATTTTATGTGCACCAAAAAGTCACAGTTATAATGACTTAGTGTGCCTAGAAAATGGAATTCAGATTCTCTGCCTAAATATGAGCTGCATTCCTTTTAAATTGAGTTATAGAAATAAATTAGAAATTATGATGTTGATGAAGAGTACTAAGCCAGTTAGTTTTGTGATACCCCTGGCTCTAATAAGAACCATTGGTGCTCTGTTGACCAGGCCTGCACAGTAGGAAAACATATATGGTACTTTTGAATATTGTGTGAAAATACACAAAGCAAAAAACCTACAACATATAGTTCATTTCAATATGTATGAAAATTTTTAACATTGATTAGATCTCAATCCCTGGAACATGTGTTAGTAGCTTTTGTTAATACATATGTTGGGTACAAGGGATTTAATAGGTGAAAAAATATATAAATACAATTAGATCCATACACCATAGTTACTAATATTATATGACAAACTTTTTTTAACTTATTATGTATCTAGTGTTGCTAATCAGTGGGGATACCATTGTGCTACATTAGCCTACAAAATTCCATATATTCACACTAAAATTGCAAACTACCTCCAATCATTGTATCTTGTAAACAAGGTGAGTATTTCTGTAATTAATTTGCAACAGTTTAACAAGGCATCACCATACAGTTATAAATGCTTATGTATTACCTAGGTTGAGTAGGATTGTAAATCTATTAAAATATGCTTACATCAATGCATTTTCAGACGTCGACCTTTATGAAAATAAGGAAATTCATATACAAACTAGTAGTATACTAGTTGCACATAGACAAAATCACTATAATAAATCTCTGAACTGTGCATAATAAACAATGAGAGTATTCCTGTAATCAACTAGTGCAGGTTATAATTATCAAGTAATGTCATAACCATTTTTGTATCTACTAAAAGTTGTACATACTGTATCAAGAATGCCGCATGTCTTATAACAGTTGAATATAATGGCTATTTCAATTATTTCGATGTCAGGCAGCAATTATAAACAGGTAGTCTTTTAACAGTATGTTTCCACATAGCAAAGATAATAACATGAATCCTCCAAACAAATTGTATCTATCTTGAATATATGACCTCCTCATAACCAGAACCAGTTTTCTAAGCTTGCATGCATGTAAAATAATAAGTTGTAGAAAGAGGTGTGTGTTAGAGGTTCAAGCCCAGATGGCATCCCAATTCTGCTTTCAACCTGTGTGCAGGGCAGTCAACAGGTTAATGAGAGAGTATGTGTGCCACAAGGTCATGGATGGAAAGGAAAAGTAAGTAGCATGAGCTTCTGCTGTTCTGTCCGTTAAGACCATTCTTCCACTGATGCCAACTGCATTGCAGTGTTGCGAAAATATCAGAGGTAGGTGAGAGTGCACACTGAAAGATACCTGACTAAGAGATATAAAGTCCTTTCTAGTCCTGTTCTGCTGTGCCCTGCCCAGTGTGCAGCAAAGTAGTACACTGTGTGAGTGGCTGAGGTGGCAAGTAATCCTGGAATTGCATCCCCACTGAAGCCCAGTCTCGTGAGCGCTATTATGAAGAGCCAGAAGTGCTTGTCAGATAACATAAGTTTCACACAGAGTTTGATAACATTCAAGCTAGGTGTGACTATTCAGGACATACATTATATGGGACGAAAGTGGGAGGGCCCTTCATCATGCCTGTCAATCACATTTTCTGTCTCTATAGAAAGCATAGTAAAGATAGCTGATAATCACATAATACGAATAAGATAATAATGCAGATTTTGGCATGGTGGATATTATAGCAATGTTTCCCAGGAAAAAATAATATGTAAGGTATAAAAGCACCACTTTCTACTCATATAACAGCAATCATAGTGCTTAAAAATTGGGAATAAAAGGTAAATATGTATCTACATAATTAAATATATTAACAGGCAGCATAACAGGATAATGAAGGTTAACCAATTTTTTTACTTGCATAATAGCAACTATAGTACTTAAAAATTGGGACTTTTGGATAATGTGTATCCATGTAATTGAAGATATTGTTAGGTAGCATAAGAGGATAACTAAGGTATGGATGTATTGGTCATATTGGAGTGCCATATGTAAATCATAATAAAATAAAAACCCTATCTATGTCCTGTAGTATAAATTTACTGAAAGAAGAATAACTCCTGTCAGAAAATTTGCTGGTAAGAATAGGCATCCTCATTATGCCTTATGCTGTTTGAATACTGGTAAAGATCGCTTATGAAGATAGACATTAAGCCATCAATGGTTTGAATATTCATATTTAATAGTTATATCAATAAATAGGAGAAATGTTATCTATGCCAGATAGTAAACTAGTAAGGGTTAATATTTATACATAGTTAAATCCTTATGATATAGATGGTATGAGCCATCAAGTCTGTAATGTGGAAGGATATATATTTATTTAAGGGAAATTTCTAGAATATCTATCAAATTGCTTATATATACACACATATATATATATATATATATAGTGCCTTGCAAAAGTATTCACCCCCTTTGCATTTTTAATGTTTTGTTGCCTCACAACCTGGAATTAAAATGGATTGTTTGAAGGTGTGCATCATTTAATTCATAGAATATGCCTACAACTGTGAAGTTGTGTTTTTTTATATTGTGAATCAAACAACATTTAGGACAACATAACAGAAAACTTCAGCATGCATAACTATTCACCCCCAAAAGTCAGTACTTTGTTGAGCCACTTTTGTGGCAATTACAGCTGCAAGTCACTTTGGATAAGTTTCTATGAGCTTGCCACATCTTGCTCCTGGGATTTTTGCCCATTCCTCAAGGCAAAACTGCTCCAGCTCCTTCATGTTGGATAGTTTCCACTTGTGAACAGCAATCTTCAAGTCTGACCACAGATTATCAATTGGATTGAGATCTGGGCTTTGACTAGGCCATTCCAACACTTTTAAATGTTTCCCCTTAAACCACTTGAGTGTTCCTTTAGCAGTATGCTTCGGGTCATTGTCCTGCTGGAAGGTGAACCTCCGTCCCAGTCTCAAATCACAGGCAGACTGAAACAGGTTTTGCTCAAGAATATCCCTGTATTTAGCACCATCCATCATTCCCTTGATTCCAATCAGTTTCCCAGTCCCAAAAAAATGAGTGATGAAATTGATACGTGCGCACTGAAAGAAGCCCCTCATATTCCTTATTTGAAACAGTGTCACCCAACACTCAAAGAAACATAAAAATCCAAATATCACCAAGTTTATCCCGGAGGTGCTCTTAATTGTATGAACAGTAAAATCAATTCAATTCTTTATTACTGATGCTGTATCCACCAGATCTTCTTTTACATTCAATCCCTCATATTGTACCTCAAAAGATGCATAAAAACAATCTCATAGTGTAAGACAGTCAGACTAGATGAAAATCAAGAACCTTTAATCAAGCTTAATTACCAGAAGTAATGGTTTACCATATGAAGTAGACAATCAGGTATATTCATATCCTCCCTATTTGGCATGTGTCACAGTCCCCCACATAACCTCACGTATTTTGCAGGTATTTTTCAGAATTTCATGTTCATTCCATATGTAACAAATCTCCAATAGTGTGATATAGTTTATTTAACATAAAACATGATGAACAAACAGAGTAAAAAGTAGACTCTTACCGAGCAGAATAGTCTACCAATATAAAAATAAGGCAGACATATAATTCTTCAAAGATATAAGGTGAAAGCCCGGGCATCCCCAGAGTCCATCAACCATCTGCCAGGATAGGTCCACTAGAAGTCCAAATCACCACAGTGCCAACACATTTCAATACATCCGGTTTGTATGTTCCTCAAGGCATATAGTGGTAAATAAAGCAATACCCATATATATATGGTGACCAATCTAATCTCCAGTAAAACATAATACCAGACATAGCCCAACTACAGACTAATCCTATAATAAGGACCTACTCCAAAAAGGTCCATCCGGGTATAACATCCACACTACAGACTTGATGGCTCATATCATCTATATCATAAGGATTTAACTATGTGTAAATATTAATCCTTACTAGCAACTATCTAGCATAAATAGCATTTCTCTGATTTATTGATATATCAATTAAGTATGAGTATTCAAACCACTGAGGGCTTAATGTCAATCTTTATAAGCGATATCTGCCAGTATTCAAACAGAGGGCATAATGAAGATGCCTATTCTTACCAGTGATTTTTCTGACAGGAGTTATTCTTCTTTCAGTAAATTTATACTACAGGACATATATGGAAGTTTTGATTTTATTATGATTTAAATAATGACACACCAATATGACCAATACATCCATATCTTAGTTATCCTCTTATAATACCTAATAATATCTTTAATTATATGGATACATATTTATCTAATTATTGTCCCAAATTTTAAGCACTATAGTTGCTATCATGCAAGTAAAAATTTGGTTAGTCTTGGTTATCCTCTTATGCTACCTGTTATATATCTTTAATTATGTGGATACATATTTGCAGTACCTTATATTCCCAATTTTTAAGCACAATAATTGCTATTATATGAGTAAAAAGTGGTGCTTTGATACCTTACATATTATGTTTTCCTGGGAAACATTGCTATAATATCCAACATGCCAAATCTACATTATTACAGTATCTTATTTGTATTATGTGATTATCGGATATCTTTATTATGAAATCTATAGAGGCAGAAAATGTGATTGACAGGCATGGTGAAGGGCCCTCCCACTTTTGTCCCATAAAAGGGATGTCCAAAGCAGTCACACCCAGCTTGGATGTGATCAAGCTCTGTGTGAAACATACGACATCTGACAAGCAATTCCAGGTCTTCATGCAAGCACTCATGAGACACGGCCTTAGTTGGGATGCAGCTCCAGGATTACTAGCCACAACAGCCACCCACACTGCGTACTACCTTGCTGCACACCGGGCAAGACACAGCAGTCTGGATTAGGGGGGACTCTTGATCTTCTAGTCAAGTATCTTTCAGTGTGCTCTCTCATCTGCCTCGTGACCTGTTGCCAACACTGCAATGCAATTTGTATCAGTGGAAGGATGGTCTTAACGGACCATACAACAGAGGCACATGCTACTTACTTCCCTTCTGTCCATGAACTTGTGATACACACTCTCTTATTAACCCAATCACTGCCCTGCAGATGGGTTGAAAGCAGAAGTGGGGTGTCATCTGGGCTTGAACATCTAACACACACCTCTCTCTATAACTTATTATACATACTGTACATGCATGCAAGCTTAGAATGCCAGATCTGGTTATGAAGATGTCATATGGTCAAGATAGATGCAGTTTGTTTGGGGGATTCAAGGTATTAACTTTGCTGTGTGGAAACATACTGTTAAAGACTACTTGTTTATAAATGCTGCCTGACACAGAAATAATTGAAATAGCCATTATATTCAACTGTTAAAAGACATGTGGAATTCTTGATATGTACAACTATTAGGAGATACAGAAATGGTTATGATTTACTTGCTAATTATTACCTACACTAATTGGTTAAAGTACTACTCTTGTATATTACGCACAATTCAGTTTTTTATTATAATGATTTTGTCTATGTGCAAATGTACTTCAAGTTAGTATATAAGTTACTTTATTTTCATAAACGTTGATGTCTGCAAATCCTATTAAACGTTATATTTTACAGTTCTAAAGTATAAGAATGCACCAAAAAAGGAGTATAGCTTTTGGTCTACATCTGTGGACCACTCTCATAGTGTATACCAGTACCCTACTCCTTGGTACACCACCAACCACAAGCTAGAATTTCCTGAGTTACAGGAGTACCATTACAATAGTTGGCATCAAAGCTTGATCACTATTTTTTTTCACTATTTCAACTTGGTCTTATGTGCACTCAATCTCACACCTTCTGTAATTCTAATGCCTGCAAGAGACTGAGCTACAGTAGAGATATATGCACACTGACAGTTTGCTTTATGTGCTAACTGAGTATAAAGAATTAAGAAGCCATGGTGTGAGAAAGATTGATATGAGGTGACTAAAAGTGCACTTGGGACTGAGCTACTTATTGATTGCTAAAGATAACTGTGCTACTACAGTGGAACTGTATTCATTGTGCTTTAGAATTGTAGAGTAGAAGTTATTGTTCTCTGGAATCAAGAAATACCAGCATTAGATATTAATTATTTTACCTTTATCTATTGTGGATTTATAAGTACATGCATGTAATAGGACATTGACTACCTTGCAAGAGAGTTCTCCAATGAAACAACTGTGTATTCACTTTAAAGTAATTGACTAATCAGTGTAAGGTTTTTGCTAGTCTGCTGGATAATAATCAGTTTTGCTATTTCTCCATATATGTGAAGCTGACAAAGTTATTGCATAATTAGAGTATAGCGTATTGAAAGAGCTGAGAAGCCATATCTTCCAAGTTATAGCCAAAAAGATGTTGTAACAGTTAGGAAAAAGAAGCCTATTTAACTTTTAGACAGAATTATTGCCTATTGCCCATTTACTACCATATTGCTTACTACTGTTTTCTATCTATGATGTAGTAAAGGAGGGAGAAAAAGAGAAAGAGGTGGAAGTTAAAACATGGGAGGGGAATCTCGCACAGGAACTGTATTGTACTGTATAAAGTGCATAAATACAATATGCATTTATATAATGCCGCTTAGTTCTATATTGTCTTGCATTTGTAATATTTCATTTGTGTTAACTTGACTCTCATTTGTATAATAATTATTATGTTCTCCATATTGACCTCCCTGGACCCAGAGACTCTTATTCCCCTCTAATAAATCCAATTAGATTATTCTATTTATCATGGCTGTGGTGACCTTTTACTGTGTGTATGAGGCTAGCATTTCATATACAGCCTAAAAAGCATAAGCTTTTGGAATTGTTGCCAGAGAGTAAAGAAGGTCTGCTGGAGCTGCTGTCTCAACTGTAACATCCAAGGTACCACAGTATAGCATATCTTACCTAAACTTTCTGCATTTTGTGATACAGAGAGCTCTGCAAGCTCAGCAAACTACACCTTATAATGGGGCACATTTTGCACTTGTCATTTAGATACAGTTCAAATTTCATACAACTCAGCATAAGCCCCATTATGTTGAATCATCCTTTGTGCTTTAATTTTTTAAGCACTTGACTAACACTGTTTTTTTAAAAGTGTCAATAGGCCCTTATTGTAATATATCACCCCTCCCCTTTCCAGTGGAAATAGATCTCCAGTGACAATTGAACCCCCAGTGCCATTAGCACCACCCATCCCCAAAAGTTAATGGATCCCCAGAGGCATTTCTATCCACCTCCATGTCCACAGATCCCTATTGAAGAATAATTTATTCCCCCCAATGGCATGAAACTCCTGCAGACCAAAGAATCCTCTCGTCCCAGTGTCCATGTTACATTTGTTTGAATAAACCCATCCAATTAGTGTCAATAGATCACTGCAGTGGGTTTAGATTCAGTAGCCCTTCATTCCCTTACTCATACAGAGTGATGCAGAGTGTGCATCTGGAAGGAATGCTTATCAGACCCCTGCTGATCACTGACATATAAAAAAACTGTATCTAAACCAGTGGCGCTGCACTCTGGAGCAGCAAAGCTATCACAAATAAGTCACCAAACTTATAACAAAATATACAAATAAAGAGAAACGACCTCACTTGTGCTCCCAATTGTCTAAACAATTGATGACAGTTGTTTTTCTTGAATGGTAGGGCCATTCATACATATGCACTAAAACAACAAAAAATACCACAATAGTGTAATAATATTAACACATATAAAAGTTCCAATTTGTGGTGTTTAGAAAGAAATGGATGCATGAAAAGTCCTCTCCAAGAGATCACACTTCCAAAAAGACTTCAATAGGTCACACTTTCAAAATCCCAATCGAACTACCAAACTTGTGAAGGATAATGGACGTTGTGAATACTTATTTCAAATAAGTAGGTGCAAAGCACATAAAGGTTTCTTTGACAACAATTGGAGATGGGGATAAATATTTTTCAATATATCTCCAATAAATCAGAAGAAATACAATTGTAGTATATGTCAAAAAAAGTATTAATAAAAACAAAGGTTATGGATAGCCATACCATATACTGTAGGTGGAATGATAATGAAGATGGTACCCGGGTATATTCAGTATACAGTAGTATATGTATATTGGGTCTCCTTAAACTGATGTAGGACACTCTTTTCTACTCGTTATATGTATGTGTGATTTAATTTATATAGGGAAGACAAAACGACAAGTGAAAATTAGGTGGACAGAACATGTCCATAACATTATTAAGGGTAATGAAAACCACTCGTTCTCATTACATTTTAAAGAAAAACATGAAAAATCAGTGAAGGGGTTAAACAGTTTTTCTTGGAATTGCTTGGGTTAAAAACAATTGGAGGACAAAAGATAGAGATATAAAACTGGCAAGAACTGAGATGAATAAGTGTAGAAAGGAACGTTTGTTAGTATGTGTCTAAAAACAATTTGTCTAAAAAAACAATGTGTGGCTGAAAGAAATGTGTAGCAAGATTCCTGTAAAGGAAAAATAATAAATATGTTTATAAGCTCTTTTTTGCACAGTTAAAGTCTTTTAAGTGCATGTTCTTGTGGGTTCCAAAGTTGCCAGTAACAGAGTATTGACCGGGTGGCTGCAGGTAGAGCTAACTAGCTAGCCCTGTCTCTGCCTACCTTCTGTATGCTGTCTTCTCCATGGCTGGCTGGTTCCCTCTGATATTTCGCTGGTGATCATGATGTGAAGCACTGAATCCTCCACTGGTACATGTGAAAATGAAGCGTTACAGGAAGGATATGCTTTTGTGATGTCTGCATCCAATACATTTCAAGCACTTCTGCTCTTTATCAAGGATAGCTTTAAGTGAGGTAAAATCTCTATTTATAGAGAAAAAAAACTATATTGAAAATGGAAGTTTGTATTGGCTTCCAGATAAAAAGGCATCTACCGTGTGTTTTATGCTTGATTGATGCCGTAATAAAATAAAATTAAAATAGAAATATTGGAATCGCGCTTATGTGTAAAATATTATTATATAACTATACAAAAAGTAGGTCGACTGGCACTCCTGGTTTACCAAGAAAAATCAGCAGCATCCGGTGCCTTCCGCTTTACCTCTCACTCCAGTGAGGGACAAATGTATAGAATTCCACCCGGCGGCACTCAGGACGACTTGTAATAAACACTTTACAGCCCGCTCTTTCTTATCAACATTTCAGAACTTTAATATGTTCTTTCGTCAGGATACAGAAGTACAATAAAAGACAAGCTTACCTTATAAGCTGTGTACACCTCACATGCAAAGACGCCCACCTGCCCATCGCAGACGCGGCTGGAGATGACGTCACTATGAAAATCAGTGTCTACATTAACCTCTTCACCATTGCAGAGCATATTATAACATAGTTTATCTGAAAAGGCATTAAGACATAAATATATTAAATTACTTCAATAGGTAACAGTTACGCCCACATAAACCTTAAGTATGTGACACTGTAAATATAGAGACATGGATATGAACATATATAAAAATATGTTATCATAGGTTTAAACCCACTTCATAGAAAACAATTAAGACTGAGCTGTTCGTTTAACCCCTTTGGAAACATTGTGTCTAATTTAAGGATCCATTGGGATTCCTTTTGAAGAAATAATTTGGAACGATCACCACCTCGTTTAGGCGGAGGAACATAATCAATGATTCTATATCGTAACACTGCCAAGCTATGATTCGCTTCCACGAAATGCTTAGCAACCAGCTGATCTGAGTTTCCTCTACTCAGCGCTAAACGAATAGCGCTCCTGTGGAGAGCCATCCTCTCCTTAAACATCCTCGATGTTTTCCCTACATAGAACTTACTGCAGGGACAGTTAATAAGATAAATAACATACTTACTAGTGCATGTCACATAATGTAAGATGTTTATTAGTTTACCAGATTGAGGATGTGGGAACGAATCTCCGCTGATCTCTCTTTTTACTTAAGAAACCCTTTATAGTCGCATTTTTACTGGTGACATCTGTTTTAACTAACAGGTCCCTGAGGTTACTACCTCTTTGATAACTATGCATTATTTTATAGTTATGCAGACCTTTTAGTGAAGGGTCTCCTGAAATCAATGGCCACAGTTGTTTGGTTTGATTTGATACAATGGTACTGCTGTTATTAAATTTATTGACCCATGTCAATCTGTTGGTAGCTTTATTTTTAATGACGGGTCTCAATAGATCTCATCTAGGTATAGATAAAGTTTTCTCTTTCTGTCTTTGCAATGTATCTACATTGTAACCACGTTGTTGAAATTTAATACATAAATCATCACATAGTTTAACTGTTTCCAATCTGTCTGAGGTGATACAACAGATTCTCAAGAACTGAGAGTAAGGCAAGCTGTGTTTAAGGTTTTTTGGATGGCAGCTTCCACTATGTAGAAGATTATTCCTATCTGTAGGTTTTTTGTAAAGTGTAGTACATAGTTTACCCTGTTTAATTTGAATTAAGACATCTAGATAGTTGATGTGGCTGGTGCTAATCTCAAAGGTAAATTTAACTGGATGATCTCTTAAATTATGCCCTTCTATGAGGTGTTGAAACTCATCCCTAGTACCTGTCCACAAAATTAGTAAATCATCTATGTACCTTAAGAACAGAAATAATTTTTGACTGATGTTAGGATTAGAGAAAAAGACATTGTGTTCAACAATAAACATAAAGCTGTTAGCAAACGAAGGTGCGACTGCCGACCCCATTGCACACCCTGCTACTTGGAGAAAAAACCTAACATCATAATAGAAATAATTCCTAATCAACGTAAGCTCTAATAGTTGTAGGAATAAACCTACATCTGGTCCTTTATATAAGGGATTATTAGTAATTAATTCTCACACTGCTTGGATCCCTGCTTTTTGTGGAATGCAGGTGTAAAGATTTTTCACATCCACAGTGCACAATAGCAGACCCGGTGGTAATGGAGGTAGATATTCCAAAATATTGAGCAACGTGCTCGTGTCTTTTAGGAAAGTTGGTTGTTCTTGTACACATTCCTGTAAAAAGAAATCTAAATATATAGAAATCAGTTGAAATAACGACCCCCTGGCAGAGATGATTGGTCTGTTAGGGGGTTGTGACAAAGATTTGTGTACTTTTGGTACCATATAGAGCAGTGGAATATTTGGATGTTCACAAATAAGTGCTTTTTGTAGTTCAGTTGATAGTAAACCCTCTTTGACTGCCGTATCGATAATTGATTCCAATTCTTTATTATACATAGTAGTTGGATCTCCCTTAAGCTGTACGTAGGTAGACTTATCCTCCAGTTCATGTTCAATCTCTGATTTATAATCCGACATATTTTGTATAACAATCGACCCTCCCTTGTCTGAGGGTCTGATAACGATGTTTTCATCTTTACGCAGAGAATCGATAGCTAATCTTTCATTCCTGGTCAAATTTTTATGGATCTTGGAATCTTTTGGGTTTTGTCGTTGTACTGAATCTCCCAATAGTCTAGTGAAGGTTGCTAACGTGGGATTGTTGGATAGTGGA